>CM068966.1:31563583-31583672 GCA_035128595.1 Eptatretus atami | reverse complement strand
GTGTAGTTGTGTGTTGTGTGTGTGTGTGTGTTTGTGTGTGTGTGTGTGTGTGGTATTACTAAAACTCTCATCTTGTATATGTACGTATGTTCCCATACAGCCAAAACGGTACACGACGTAGCGCAAAAATTTTCGGCCCATCTTACTCAACATTCTCCTGTGGTGTGCATATCAAGTTCATTAATAGTGTGCAACGAAAAAAATTATTTAAAATCATATCCGGTTCAGTCAATATCTCTTCAGGAGTTTGATCAATGCAACACCTCAGCGGTATAGTTCGCTGGAGCTATCTTTTTTTTTTTTTGGATATGATTTTTTTTCTACCGCTGTCACAACGGGAACCCAACGGGTTCACGGGTCGTCTAGTTATATATATAATAATATTTGACGAGATGGGTATATTGACAAGGATGGCTGTCTGTTGTCTGTTAGCTGTTTTGCTGATTGGCTGTGAGAGGCTAGGTGCAATGTGATTGGCTCTTCGCAGGTTATCACATATGCTTATTAAAAACTGATATTCAAAATCCGATTCAATTTTTTTTTCGATCGACTCATGGCTTAAATATATGTCAAATCCGGAGTTAGTGGAAAAAAGTCAGAAAAACGATTTATTAAACGCCATGTAATTGGTTCACGAGTCAGTAAGTGACCACTATATTCGTATTGGTTCACGCGTCAGTAATGTCCACTATATTCATATGGGTTGTGTGTCTGTCTGTCCCGAGCATAGCTCGTGGTTTTGATCCGATCTTGATAAAATTAGGGTGCGATTTGTATCATGATCTAGCTGTGTTTCCTGAGAATGGGCGTGCTGCGCCATATGGGGAGCCACCCACCATGTGTTTTTAAGGGGTAGCCGGTTTCAAGTTACATCTTCTCCGAGGGGGTTTGTCGAATCTGGCAGGGGTTTCGGTATTGGTTAGCCCAATGGCCTGCATAGCCCACGGAGCTCGTTTTTCATTTTCGTCAAGGTCACGAACTTAGAAAATGTCAAAAAAAATCAATAATTGGGCATCGAGCTCCTGGGTTTTTAACTGTTTCGAATGAAAGTTGGTATGCAAGTAGTGCTCTTCGAGAACTACAACTTTTGGTTTACGAGCCAGTAAGTGACCACTATATTCGTTAGGGTGTGTGTCGGTCTCTCTGTCTGTCCCCGAGCAGAGCTCCGTGGGTTTTTGAGTCTCTGATAAATTGGGTGGAGGTTTATATCATGATCTAGTTGTGTTTTCCGGAAATGGCGTGCTGCGACATTATGGGCGGAGCCACGCCCAAAACATGTGTTTTTAGGGGTAGCGGTTTCAAGTTACATCTTCTCCGAGGGGATTTGTCGATCTGGCAGGGTTTCGCTTTTGGTTAGCCCAATGGCACTGCATAGCCCCACGGAGCTCGATTTTTTTATTTTCGTCCCAAGGTCAAGGTCACGAACTTAGAAATGTAAAAAAAATCAAAATTGGGATTCCTCTCCTAGGGTTTTCAAACTGTTACGAATGAAAGTTGGTATGCAAGTAGTGCTCTTCGAGTACTACAACTTCTTCATTTACGTTTTTCCGATTCTCGCCAGTTTTGCCCGTGCGTCCCTCGAAGACCAACCGTTGGTTGGTTGGTTACTATTGAATATGCACATGCATGGTATTCTGATGTGTTCGGCAGGGTAATGAATTACGTTCTCAGATTCAAGAATACAGATGTTTCAGTTAGACACTACTACCGGTTACATTGCTCGTGAACCATCGCCGTCTTCAGACTTGTCTTTCTTACATCGTTTATGAATCAATTTCAAAGCAGTTTTTCCAAAAATCATCATTTACATACCGATGTAACAATGATCGAGTCATTGCGATCAAGAGGCATGGTTTTGGTTAACAAATCAAAGCAGTGAATTGTTAAACTAACCGACTCTTTTAATGCCAACTTTTTTGCTTTACCTTTCTATGGGAATAGGTCAAAGGATGAACAAGCTGCCAAGAACTTGTTGACCTGAGCTGCTTGTGTTGAAATCTCTTGGCTGCAGGCAAGCCCGATTCCACTGGGAAAGCAAGCACAACCACTTTGCATTCCTTGCTACAAAATACTTTTTGCAGGCAGCGTTTTGCTTCGTGGAAGGGCGCTAAATGGGTGGATGTTCGTTTATCATCTTTAACGATTCGAAATATAATGTTGTTCTCCCCGTTCCTTCCTGCACGTCACAACGTTTTTATATCAGTCATATGGCATAGTTCTGATATCTCTTTGCACAACTTGTTTGTGGAATTTCCTGAAATGTTCCACATTTTGTTCTGAATTGCGAGATGGGGATCGAGACGCGAAGTCTCTGATAAAGGGCACGGCAGCGTTGAGTTTGATCGATATTTGGAGCAATGTTGTCCCACATGACATCATTGCCATCTGGAAGGTTGCTCTCTCATCTGGCAATGGAGTGACAGAGTTGGTGGAATCAAAACCGGGTTAGTTAGTTTGTTGTTTAATTATTTAATTAAATTATTTGACGTGATATCGGGGATACTGTGCCTGTGGAATCTTAGAGAATCGGTAACGTGGCTACAGTGAGAGAAAGCTTCTTGACGTGCACGGCCAAATCTAGGTGATGTAGCATTCGCTATGGTACATCGCTCCAGGGATGTGATTGATGACCATCAGCTCTGTTAGAGGCTTTGCAAGTGGCTTAAGCAAGCACTCAAAGAAACGCTGGCTGCTTGCGTGAACTGAACGTCTGTCGTGGTTGTGTTCTATCAATAACTTGCTATCACTTGCAACCAGCCGTTCCTTATATCAATAGCGTCGAATGGATGCGTTGAGTGCTGTGTAGTTCATGCATCAATCACAATTCATAACGTGTTGTCGTGCTGTCTGTGCCTGGGAGTATAACGTAAACATGGCCGTCAAGCATTTTCATGGTCTTTTCAGTAGTCGCCTGACCACGAGGCTGCAGTACATTTACATCGTACCATATGCTCCTAAAACTTGAGATCTGTCGTTAAAAGGAACGACTAACAGTTATTGCTGGGAATGAAATCTTTTCGTTCGTATGCAGCGTAAGGCTGTGGGGTGCATCATTTGCTGAGGGCTGTGTCGCTGATGCAATGCCACTGCGGGTTGGGCAGGAATTGGAATATGGTCATGGTGCGGTGTAGCAGACTGCCTGCTCCTCTCGAAGGACACCGGGATATTTTTACGTTTTACCACGAATGGTGGCAGACGGGATGTCCTGTTTTCGTCATCCGAGGGACACACGCATATTGATGAATCATGCCTGTGAAACACGCAGGATGACAGATAGCTGGGTCGGAAATTCAAACCGCAGACAGCTTCGAGGTGAGTGTGCTACTGGGGACATTTGTTACTCTGGGACTTATATTAAATGCTGTGTGTAAAACTGCAAGCATTTTATTCAGGAGGTGTTAGCAATGTGGTGATGATGATGATGATGATTGTGATTGATGTCTGGTGGATGATGATTTGTTGTGTTTGCTCTCCTCCCTGGTTAGTGTCTGCTATCCCTCGGAAGCGTTCGATTCCGTTGAACTTTGGTTCGTGAAAATGTCCCACATGGTGGCTACTATTAGGTGGCGGCGGGGGTCTCTATTTAGGTGGTCTTGTTTGTGGCCTGGGACGGCTGTATCCGTAAACGTTGTTCCGATTGCCGTGTTGTGGCCCTGAAGGTTGCAAAGTGTGGGTCTGTATCTCTGTTGTATAGCTCGCGTCTGTGCAAGTATTGGTGGTGACTTGTTGGCAACGCTAGGTCGCTATTGGCCAAGAAGTCAGTTTGCGGATTTACAGAAGTGTGAGGTACATTGTGAGTTGGCCTTTGCCCTGTTCTTTCGCACGATCGTGTTGGGTGGGGAAAGCTTGGGTGTAGTTTTGCAGGGAGGGAGGGGAGGGCGGGATCATTTTTGAGGAGGGAGAGGAGAGTGTGGATGGGGCGCGGCAGCTGGGCTTTTGAGATTGCTTAGCTGTTTTCAAGGTGCGTTCTCTTGTTCTTTATGTGTCCTTTCGGTGTCCATGTGTTTGAGCCTTGTGCATTAGTTTTTCTTTTGTTTTCTTATGTTTTGGGGGATTCTTTTTTCCTCATATTCTGTGCTCAAAATCAGCTTTGTTTTTTCCGTTGTCTTGTGAAGGCGTGATGTTTATTTGTTCTTGTTTTTTTGCGATTGCCCGTTTGTAGTTTAGGACACGATGTGTCGTTTTTGGGGGTCGGGTCTTTGAAGCATTTCATTGCGGATGCATTGGGTGTGGTTGCCTTTCGTTTCCGTAGGATTAGACGATTTTTGGCGTCGGGTCAGTTCCTGGTGATTGCTTTAATGTAAGATAGTTTATGGTCCAGTCATTAGGCGAGGGAAGCATTTAGATTAAGGATTGCCAAAGTGAGATTGAAGCTCCACCCGGTGGATTCCATGCGACGACCAGTGTTCTTATCTTGTGTATCTGATTGTACTTGTGTTGCCGCGTGACTTTGGTGCGGTGAGAGATTTGTTTGGTGTGTGCGGCCTGTATGAGGGATTGTGGCTGACTCCTCGTGTCTGGTTATAGCCGGCCGCTTCTTGCCGTTTTTGTTCGGTGCGTCGGTTTCCACTATATGGGTGCATGTGTGGGGGGTTCCTATTGTTTTGGTTCTTGATCAATGGTCTTTGCGTTGTTCCATATTGGTATCTGTGGTTATGAGTATTACTTTCCAATCTTAGTGGGGGTGTTGATCGGTGTGTGTTTTGTGTCACTTTTTTGTGCATGGTAACTTAAGCTTGGTTCAGTCGTGTGATCGCTGGCTGTACTTTTGCCTTTGTTCTGCTTGTATTGGTATGTAGTGTGATGTGTTAGTGTGTGGTGGATTTTTTTGCCTTTATATTCTTCGATCAGACGATTCTCGGTCTCTCCACTGTAATGGTTCGCTTTATTCCTGGGACTTGCAGGTCTCGAGAATACGTTGTTTCTCTCGAGGTTTTTTCTTATTTTCTGCGGTCTTTCTGATTAACCTGTTCGTATTGTTTCTTTTTCTTTTTCTTTCCTTGGCACTCGCTTGATGTGTCTGTTTAACCTTTGGTCCTGCTTGTCGTCTGTTTATTTTGCGGTACTAAGGTCATGCTAACTCATGGTGGTGGAAGATATTCTCGGACTTTTGATGTGTCTGGGAGGTCATGTGTGTATTGGTGATATTGTGATGCCCTAGTTATGAGTGTTGGGGATGTTTTTTCTGGGTGTTAGCGATGGTTACTGGAATTGTGATTAGCTTTGTTAGTGCTTGTCTTTGGTGGCTGAGATATAGTTGTGGACTACCTCTGGTGGGGAGTGGGTTGGCCTTGCAGTTGGGTCCGGACTTCACAGGGCGGTTTATGGTACTCACCGCGCCATGGACCTTTTGTATTTGTGCCTTTAGATCGAATAAGATTGCTTAACTATCCCGATTTGACAATTGTGAGTCACACGCAAGCGCGAGAGGAGGGCTGTGATGAGAGGGCCCAACTTTTGGGAAAGGTTAGATTGTCCCGTGGTTTGAATAGTTTTGCCGCGTCTGGGATGCATTTTCCTTGTATCTTGTATTTGGCTCTATCTAAAGCATCTTTGTTGTGGTGTTGTGGGAGTTCGTATTATGTGGTTTTTTCTCTTGTGCTTGGTCTGATATGTAAGGCGTTGTGACGTCTTGCTTGGCTCGCTCCTGGCCTCGGCAAACAGCCACTTTTCAAGCTCAACCCGGCTTTAATGTGTCTGTGTGTCGTGGATGGATGTTTTGCTTGTGTGTCTCCTTCCACTATGCACCTAGTCGCCGCTGTGCGACGAGCGGTAAGTTGCAATTTCTGAGTGATGTGGATTGGCCTGTGCCTTGCTGCTTCAATCTTCCCACCATGCGAAGCGCCAATAGATACGTTATATTTTTCGGCGTCGTTGGCTGGTGACTATTTGTGCATGTTAAACTTTTATACTTCTGTTATTTTTAATTGTGGTTGTTGATCTGCAAATCTGGTGTCTATGCGACTAATTACTTTCTATTTTGCTTATGATTTGGTTGAAAAAGCTTTATATTTGTTTTATTGTACCCTTTAGGATTTTAATGTGATGTGCGTTCGCTTATCCTGTGCGCTCCCGTCCCGATGGTCTTTCTATGCTGCTACTCCGTGAAGCTAATTCAGACATCAGACTCGCTCCAGGATGAGCTCTTTAAATTTTAATGTTTTGCGTGTGTGTTGTTTATGAAAATGTAAATAAAGTGAGGGGGTGCATGTTTTTTGAACCTGGTTCCCAGGTGTTGTAGGCTCGTTTTGTTCTTGAGTTTATCTTGTTTTCATGGATGGAGCTTGCAGTGTGAGGCTTTGTTATCTTTGCTATTCCATTATTTAGTTTTGGTTGTGCGTGTGTTTGTGTTGCTTTGGTCTGTTTGTTGAGTGGTTGTCCCTTGTATTGTTGCAGCTTTTCATTTTTGAGCTTGTCAATTTGATTCATAGTTCTATGTAGCTTATGGGAGTGTTATCTCTATAGATTATTTGAGCTGGATTTTGGCTATAAATTTGCCTTACTGTGCTCTGTGTTTTTGGGTAGCTCGGTTGAGTGTTTCTCGTCTATGTGTGGGTGATCGTACGGTTTTGCAGTAGTTCAAAACTGCAGCAGGCAGTGCCCATAGCTGTGATTTAGTTACGCTATTTTCTATGCAGACTTCGCTGTTATTTTAATTATTTGTTCCTTTTGGATAAACTATTTGCTCTCTCTTGTTGGTTATTTTATGTGAGTAACTTACGTGATCTAATTTATGTTTTTTCTTTTTTATTCTGCTATTTATATATTTGGGCAATTTTTACGTAAAGTGTAGCGGAATCGTCTACAGGTGGGTCTGTTGTCTTGTTCGTGTCGTCGTTGGGCATCGAGCTCCTAGGGTTTTTAACTGTTTCGAATGAAAGTTGGTATGCAAGTAGTGCTCTTCGAGAACTACAACTTTTGGTTTACGAGCCAGTAAGTGACCACTATATTCGTTATGGGTGTGTGTCGGTCTCTCTGTCTGTCCCGAGCAGAGCTCCGTGGGTTTTGATCCGATCTTGATTAAAATCTGGGGGAGGCTTTATATCATGATCTAGTTGTGTTTTTCCGGAGAATGGCGTGCTGCGCACATTATGGGCGGAGCCACGCCCAAAAACATGTGTTTTTAGGGGTAGCCGGTTTCAAGTTACATCTTCTCCGAGGGGATTTGTCGAATCTGGCAGGGTTTCGCTATTTGGTTAGCCAATGGCACTGCATAGCCCCACGGAGCTCGATTTTTTATTTTCGTCACAGGTCAAGGTCACGAACTTAGAAAATGTCAAAAAAATCAATAAATTGGGATTCCTGCTCCTAGGGTTTTCAACTGTTACGAATGAAAGTTTGGTATGCAAGTAGTGCCTCTTCGAGTACTACAACTTTCATCATTTACGTTTTTCCCGATTCTCGCCAGTTTGCCCGTGGCGTCCCCTCGAAGACCAACCGTTGGTTGGTTGGTTATACCTCACAATATGAATATGCAAACTTGCATGGTGAAATTCTGATGTGTTCGGCAGGGTATAATGAATTACGTTCTCAGATTCAAGAATACAGATGTTTCAGTTAGACACTACTACCGTGTACATTGCTCGTGAACCATCGCCGTCTTCAGACTTGTCTTTCTTACATCGTTTATGAATCAATATTCAAAGCAGTTCTTTCCAAAAACTCATCATTTATATAACCGAATGTAACAATGATCGAGTCATTGCGATCAAGAGGCATGGTTTTGGTTAACAAATCAAAGCAGTGAATTGTTAAACTAAACACGACTTCTTCAATGCCAACATTTTTGCACCTTTGACCTATTTACTATGGGAAATAGGTCAAAGGATGAACAAAGCTGCCAAGAACTTGTTGACCTGAGCTGCTTGTGTTGAAATCTCTTGGCTGCAGGCTCAAAGCCCGATTCCACTGGGAAAAGCAACGGCAAACCACTCATTGCATTCCTTGCTACAAAATTACTTTTTCGGCAGCAGTTTTGTCTCTCGATGAAGGGCGCTAAATGAGGTGGATGGTCGTTTATCATCTTTACACAACGATTCGAAATATAATGTTGTTCACCAACAGTTCCTTCCCTGCAACAACACGTCGACAACGTTTTTATATCAGTCAATATGGCATAGTTCTGATAACTCTCTTGGCACAACTTGTTTGTTGGAATTTCCTGAAATGTTCCACACTTGTTCTGAATTGCGAGAAGGTGGGATCGAGACGCGCAAGTCCTCTGATAAAGGGCACGGCAGCGTTGAGTTTGATCGATATTTGGAGCAATGTTGTCCCCACATGACATCAATTGCCATCTGGAAGGTTGCTCTCTCATACATGGCAACTTGGAGGTGACAAAAACGGGTTGGTAGGAATCAAAACCGGGTTAGTTAGTTTGTTGTTTAATTATTTAATTAAATTATTTGACGTGATATCGGAAGTGATACTGCCTGTGGAATCTTAGAGAATGGTAACGTGGCCTACAGTGAGAGAAAGCTCTTGACGTGACACAGCCAAATTACTCTAGGGATGCATTGCATATCGGCTACAGGTCGCTCCAGGGATGTGATTTGCATGACCAATCAGCTTGTAGAGTGCTTGCCAAGTGGCTTAAGCAAGCACTCAAAGAAACGCTGGCTGCTTGGTAAATGAACAGACTCTGTACTGGGTGTGTTTCATCATCAATAAACTTGCTATCACTTGCCAAACCAGCCGTTCCTTATCAATAGCGTCGAATGGAATGCTTGCTTGAGTGCTTGAGTATTCATGCATCAATCAACAAACTTCATAACCGTGTGTCTGGCCTGCTGTGCACTGTATAACGTAAACATGGCCGCAAGCATTCATCATGGTCTTTTCAGTAGTCGCCTGACCACGAGGCTGCAGCTACATATTACAATGTACCATATGCTCCTAAACTTGAGATCTGTCGTTAAAAGGAACGACTAACAGTATTGCTGGGAATGAAATCTTCTTCGTTCGTATGCAGCGTAAGGCTGTGGGGTAGCATCATTTGCTGAGGGCTGTGTCGCTGATGCAATGCCCACTGCGGGTTTGGGCAGGAATTTGGAATATGGTCATGGTGCCGGTGATAGCAGCTCGCCTGCTCCTCTCGAAGGACACCGCGGGATATTTTTTAACGTTTACCAACGAATGGTGGCAGACGGGATGTCCTGTTTTAACGTCCATCCGAGGGACACCACGCATATTGATGAATCACCCTGCCTGTGAAACACCAGGATGACAGATAGCTGGGTCGGAATTCAAACCCAGCCAGACAGCTTCGAGGTGAGTGTGCATACCTGGAGGACATCTTGTTACCTCTGGGAATTATATTAAATCGTCTGTTAAAACCTACAAAGCCATTTTATTCAGGAGGTGTTAGCAATGGGATGGTGATGATGATGATGATGATGATGATGATGATGATGATGATTCTTGTTGTTGTTCTTCTTCTTCCCTGGTCAGGTCTGCATCAAATAGCCGTTCGATCTCCCGGTGGCGACCCAGAGGAGAGATCCCTCTAATCTTAGATGCTGGACTCTTGCTTTCGTGGACCCTGGACCGCGCTGTCTTCCATAACGTGTCCGATTGCGTGTACGTGGGCCCTGACAAAGGTTGCAGGTGTCGTCAAGTCTCTGTTTGTATAGCAACGGCGTTGATGTGAGTCTTGGTGGCTGAACTTGTTGGCAACGACGAAGATAGATATTGCAAAACAAGAAAAAAGTCACAAAGTTGAAGAACATTACAAGGAGGGAGAAAGGAAAATTGAGAGCATGTGGGGGAAAGAATAGGGTGGGTTCTGAGTGCAGAGAGAGGGGAGGGACAGAGACAGAGACAGAGAGAGAGAGGAGAGAGAAGAGTAGAGAATGAGACGGCAGGCAGCCAACTGGAGCCTTCTTACTAGCAGATTGCTCAGCTGTCTTTCAAGGTGGCACGTTCTCTTTGTACCTCTTTATGTGCTTTACGAGATCGTCCAATTGTGATTTGTAAATTGAACGTCATCTCAAACGGTTCTTTCCCTTCTTCTTCCCCACGCACCAACGTCATCTTCCCTTCCCTTCTGTCACCTACAACCGACTCACTCACCTCTCTTACGTCACCTTTCACCACACCTGTGCTTATGTTTCTGAAGTTATTTTAAGCGAGCCGGTTATGATCCGAACTAGAATTGTCGTTTTTGGGAGATAACGGGCTTTGAAAGCAATCTTCATGCAAGGAATGCATTGGGTGGTTTGCCTTTGCCTTTCCAGCAGAAATCGGCATTGCAATTTGGCCAGCATCCCGGCGCACAACACCTGCTGTTGTTTAAAATGTACACAGTATAATGAGATCCGTAATAGCGACACGGGAAGGTCCATTAAATATTGCCATGTTCCACAATGCAGCACCTCTTCCTGTAACTCAACTGTACTTGTTTCGCCGCGTTGCTTATCTCAGGATGACGTCATTGTGTTTGTGTTCCAGCTTAATGAGAGTTCGGCTTGGGACTCGGTCGGATTCACCGCCGGCACGCATCCTGGGTTTGTTGGTGCGCCGTTCCGACAATTGCATCATCGTGAGGGTCCATGTTTGTCTCTGACCTCGATGGTCTTTGCTTTGATTCCCAAACGGTCTTAGATATGAGTAAAATTTCCATTTGAGGCACTGTATGGTGGTGTCTTGGAACACTTCTCTCTTCGGGGACGTTAAGCTGGCTATCCAATGTGCATCAAGTGGCTTGAAATGTAGGCCTATGTTCAGTACTCCAACAAATTATAAATTCTCTGCATGGTCAGCTGTTGGGGTCATCTGCACCTTCCTTTCCTCAGAACCCGACTGGTCTTTAACCACCATGAATGGTATGCTTTCAACAGGAGATTGGGTCAGATCTCTGCTCTCGCAGGTTCCATCTTCCATTCTGCTCTTCCTTGCCTTCCGTCCTGTTTCCATTTTTTTCTCAAACTTGGAACATCTATTAACTTTCTCTAAACTTGGTCCTGCTTGCCCACAGGTCTGTTTATTTGGTACTTTAAAGGGATGCATAACTCATGGATCCCAGAAAAAACTAGGAAGGAAGGACAACGTAGGATATTGATGGCCAAGAAGGCATGGATATGAGGGTGCAGAGGAATGGGAAACAATTATATCTCTTTGTGCTGGGTTTGCTGTTGACTATTCACTCTTGATAGCAAACAGATGGAGTTGGGCCTTGCAGTTGGCCGCAGGCTCAAGGACTTCAACAAGGCGGTTTACCTGAGCTACTCCACACCGACGACCCTACAATGGACCTTTTTGTACATCTATGATGCTTTAAGACTCGAAGATAAAACCTGAACATAATAACCATAATAACCAGCATTACTGACAAATTGTTAGAAAGCTCACACACACAGGCAAGGCGCAGCAGGAGGCTGTGATGAGAAGCCACCTTGAGAGACAAAGGATAAGATTGACTCCAGATGGATTTGGAAAACATAAAGTTCTTCCAGCCAGAACAGTACTGGGGATGCATTTATTCCATTGAATAATCTCTATACCTTGGTAACCTCACCTCTAAGCAAACTCTTTGAAGTGGTGAGTGTATGTGGAGTACAATTCACCTGTGGATCATTTTTTCTCGTTTGTGCATGGATCTGAACATACGTACAAGGCGTTGCTGACACGTCCTTGCCATGGCCTTCAGCTCATGGCCTCGGCACACAGCCCAGAACTTTCCTCAAAAGCTCAAAAACCCGAGCTTTAATGTGTCTGTGTGTCGTGAGATGGATGTTTCTTCCAATTGTGTGTCTCTTCACCACACCCATCATGAAACAGTCAGCACGCTGTGCCGCACGCAGCGGTTAGCAAGATTTCCGGAGGTGATGTGGAATTTGGCGCTGCTCCTTCGCTGCCACTCTCAAACTTTCAAAAGCAACATGGCAGAAAGTTAACGCAATATGGATACGATTATATTTTTCAAGGCGCTCAGTTTTGGCTGGTACTCCAAGTTTGTGCCAATCTTGTATAAAAACTATATATATATATATATATATATATATATATATATATATATATATATATATATATATATATATATATATATGTATATATTTATATACTAGTGAGGCATATGCTTGCATACTGCAAGCAACTACTTGGGTGCATCCATCATGCAGACAATAAATATAAGCTTTCTATTTTTGATGAACTGATTGGTGAAAGAGCTTTATATATTTGATTTTATAAAACACCTTCTGAGGACTTGTAAAATGTGACTGTGCAGTCAGCTTCATCCTGTGCGCACCGTCCGGACTAGATCATTTCAATCGTGCTCACCTCCGAGCTAAATAACTCAAGTACATCAAGAAATGATGACGAGAATGAGCTCTTTATTTAATAGTTTGCAGCTGTTGTAATTTTTCATGAAAAATTGTAAAATAAGAGGTGGAAGAGGTGCATGTTAGCGTTGCCTAGCAACCAGTTCCAGTGTAAGCTCTATTGGCTTGGGTAATGTGATCCACAGTGAGAAGACTGAGGCTGAACTGGCCAACTTATATTTTTGAATATTTCAATTTATTAAATTCTTCCGACAGTTTTGTTGCAGCATTATGCCAAATTTCAGCTTTCTACCTCACCTGAAAGTTACTAAACATTTATATCAGTGAGTCAGTGGTTATAAAGAGCCTTATTTATTAGATAAGATGATGATATATATTTGAAAAACCAGACTCTGTGGTGTAATGGTTAGAGCTTCTGCTCTGAGTCTGGGAGGTCAGTAGTTCAAACCCTGGCCAAGTCATAGCAAAGCCTTTTTATACGCCCGATATATATATATATATATATATATATATATATATATATATTTATTGGGGCGTATTATGTGATACCGGTCGTCCGTCTGTCCGTCTGTCTGTCCGTCCGTTCTGTCCACACTCTAACTCCCAAATTTTTCAACTTTCGCGTTTCATATTTGGTACATAGGTACAGACTGTGGAGACGGTGTGTCTCGACATACGTTCGTCATCTAAAGTGGTTGCATGGCAGCCAGGTGCTGTTTTCCATGTAGTAGCACAATTCTTGTATATACCTTCTTGTTCTTCATAAATTGACGTGTTTGAATATATAATTGTGTGCGTGCGTGCGTGCGCGCGTGCGCGCGCGTATGTGTGTGTCACAGAGACTTTTTCGGGCGTATATTGTGCTCACTTGCGCTCTTGTTTAAAGATAGAGCAACATTTCGAGCTTGCCAATCAGCATTTAAAAGGATAGAGCAAGGCCAAATGAAGCTGGGAAGGCAATGACAAACCACAAGCCACCCAGTATATCTCCTTGCCAATAAACTGTTTCAGCAGCACCAACACACTGTGAATTGCATGGTACATTAAAAAAGACTATATATATATATATATATTAAAGCAGATGGGAGAGGTGGAGGGACAGGAGAATGTGAGAGGGTGGGGATATGTTAAAGAGAGAGAGAGAGAGAGGAGAAGAGAAGAGGCTGGGTGGAGAGTAATCGAGGGCGAGGGATGGAGGAAGGAGAACGGCAGGGTGAGGGGGGGGGTTGTGGAAGAGGGAGAGGAGGATAGAGCCAGATATTGGGGGGGGGGTGCAGGGGTTGTATTTAGAGAAAATATGGGGAGGGGCAGGGGTAATGAGAGAGGTAAGTGATAATCTGGGGCTATGGTGTTCAGAGAAGGAGAGAAAGAGATGAAGCAGATAAAGGGACAGATATGTGAGAGATGTAAGGACATGATGGCCTGGCGCCAACCGGGCGGTGTGGCGATGGGCTAAAATACCCCTCGGCGTTCCAACCATTCCCATCAGGACTGCCTTCCCTGCCTCCAACCACTTTCCCGCCCTCCATCCCATCCTTCGGCCCTTGTGCTTGCCCGCATGACTGAGTTGCCGCACAGACAGCCTGGAACGGTGCGACATACGTCCTGGCTGCTGCAATAGGTACATTTGTTCGTCTATTTTTTTGTACCGTGCCAATTGTTTCAGCAATTTATCACCATTATTAAAAATATTAATTTATTGGCCGAAATTTAACAAGATCCGATTTTGTTGAATGAATCTGTAAGTTATCAAACTTAATTTACTCATGAAAATGTATTTTCAAATAATAGGTATGTCATAAACGAACAAGTTTTGGAATTTTATGAAACATTTTGTCGGTTATAATCTTATAACATTACATAATTAGAAGAAGGTGTGTTTTTGTTTTTTTTAAACAATAATATAAGGTTAATGGAGGTAGCACAGGTGAGGCAGGAACACCAACTGGGTTTTAATGACATTTTGATCCAAAGTCGAAGGAGATTTTGAAATGCAATTGGATGCCTCTTACTTCCTCTGTTTAATAACACTGTCCACTGTTGAGCTGTGGGTAACAACACTACGATGATGCTTGTTTGCATTTCTTGGCTTCGCCGACTTCCAAAGGGTCAGCGTAGTGCTCGCGATGCGGTTATAGATCAGGAAGAGTGCCACTGAGACAAGGTGGTTCGAACAACTAATTAACTTTTTCAGAATTTTTTGCAAAAACCTTCTTTTGAAAAAAGTTACAATGGGATTTTATAAACATTCAAAAAATGAACATGGGACATCTAAAAATAACAATGGTCAACAGTGCTGGCAGATGGGTCCTCAGGCTTAACGTCCACCCGAGGAACGACACACACAGTGACGCCTCGTCCTGCCTGTGGAACACCACAACAACAGTTCATAGCTGAGTCAATATTCAAATCCAGTCTAGAAGGCTCAGAGGTGAGTGTGCACACCTGTAGGCTATCATACAACCCACCAAGCAGGCCAAATGTAACGACTACAATAAATGACTAACTTCTGTAGTTGATGGTTTATTGTTTAATAATTGATTACTGCATTAACTTCAAACTAATAGGTAAAGTTTCACCAAAATCTCCTTTTTTGTTTAGTGTAAGCATACACAAGGTGGCCTATCAGTTTTGAAAGATTTGCGTACATTTACACATTTTCTTCTCTTTTTTTTCTTTGTTCTCAGACATTGCCAATGGTGTGCTCTGTGAAAGGCACGTCCAGAACAGAGAGCAACGTTTAAGCCAACAGGAGACTTGCCTGATGAGCACCCAAGGAGAGAATAATCGCTGTGAAATCATGTGACACTGGAAGACATCGTGAGGACCACAAAGGGGGTAATTAACGATGGGTTTTAAATTGTGGAGCTTTGATGTTGGCCATACGATTGTACTTTGTGATATGTGTGGACCATTGGTGCAGATGTATTATGTTCCATCGGAGTTGCATGAAGGACAGACTGTTGTCCTGCAAATTGGAACTTCACCTGTATGATTCACTGTGACAGAGGTAACTTCATGAAGGTGTTTGCTATGGGTAATATTCCTGCACAAGCCATGTCGTTATGATTTGCATACACATCGTTGTTACCTGGCTTTTCACTCTGAGGAATGGTTTGCTGTCGGTGATTGCGATGTTAGCAACCTTATGATTCCTCCCTTCCGGTTTCCTTGAGCATTGTGTCGGTGGCATCTGAAGGGAGAAGATGATGCTGAGCACAGAGATATCCAGTTTGGTATAGCTATTTGTGGATAATTCTCCTTGATTGCTGCCAAACCCTCCTTTTTCACCAACTCCGCCATGTTCTGAAAACTGTTACGGGCCATGTGAAAACAAAAACCTGAAGGATGCAGCATTGACTGTCATGCTCTATTGACTGTTTTAATTTCTCCTCTGTTGAAGAACTTTTCTTCACCTCGGTGTGACACATCAGAGAACTGATTCTAAGGAAGGGCTGGGCAGGAAGCCAACAGAACCACTTTCTGTTCACGGAGACAGGCCGGAAATGGAGGGTGGGGTGTGGGTAGGTGGGAGTGAAGGGGGGGTGGGTGGTTACCGGATGTGTTGTTATCCCCTGCGGCCCCTTTACATGCGACCCATGGACTTTATTAGAAATTCCACATCGGTCATGAAGTCAGTAAGAGGAGGGATAGCCCACTGTGGGCCTGATGAGTTGTTTCTATTAGCTGGCCAATTGTCATACTCAAGAGGAAATCTGCACCAGTTTTGTGACTGGATAAGACCTGGCAGCAAAAGTTCATGAGTAATTTGACTAATGGAAGAATATTAGACTTTGTCAAGGCTCGTGACTGTCGACATCAGTGAAGAACTCGTATAAGAGGTTTTATCAACTCGAATAAGAGGAACAACAAAAGTTGATAAAGGGTTAGATTTTTAGAGCGTTTGCTCTGAGTCTGGGGGATTGGCAGCTCAAACCGGACCCCGTCCAAGTCATACCAAAGACTTTTAAAATGGTACTGGCTCCTTTGCTTGACCTCTCTGCATTTAAAAAGGATAGAGCATGGACAAACAACTATAGGTTGACAACCATTGTGCAGGTGTTCAGTGCCTCCTCCTGTGTTGAAGTACTTTGTAAGGGAACTCGTGTTATTATAAAGGTATATAATCACCATGGGAGAGCAAAGAAAACCTGACGTTTGAGGCACTAGCCCTTCATTGGAGCAGTCGAGGGAATTTCTCTTACTCATACGACAGGCGAGTGCCCAAAACCTCAGGTTTACTTTGCTTCCCATGATGGGTCAGTACACCTTTGCCAAGTTTCGGTTTTTGACAAATATAATTGACCAATTGTGAAATTTGAATTGTCTGAGATGCTTGTGTCAAACTCATTAAGTGGCTAAAATAATTAACATCCTTGGAGGATTAGGATATGTAAAGTAGATATAAATAGATGGCCAAAGTTGGAAGCAAATGGGAATAATAATAAATAAAATGGAGACCAGAGGCTCTAAAGGATATACTGACATCATCGCTATATGTGGAGTCCTACCGCTGAAATGTACTGGTAGAATTTCCACTACGGGCCGAACAACCACAGCTGTGATTTGAAACGTTCATTGATTGCACGATGCAATGTCACATGGTGAGCCGTCCAGTCCAGCATGACTTCAGAATTGCTTCTTTGTGCCTCGCTCGGGAGAAATGTCACAGGAGCCCATGAAATGTTAACATTATTACCATGTCGAATCCTTACTTCAAATGTCTGCACCTCGTGTGCCTGATGTTTTTGGACAAGGATTTAAGAGGAAAATTCATTCAGATCAGCCGTTGGGATAATATAACAGTATGAAAACCGTGCTGCTGCTCACAACACCTCATTGGGAGCCATGCATATGTTACAGAGCAGGGAAAAGGTGAATTCAGAAAGAAAAAAAAATGAAGGAAGGGGAAGGATGAGGGATAAAATGGAGGTTGTGGGGGATGAGTGAAAAAAAGGAGGGAGGGCAAGAAGATAATGCGAGGACTTTGTCAGGAGAGTGGGGATTTGGGAGAGGGGTCGAGAATACAATCATTTTTGCAACCATATAATATGAAGTGCATGTTGTGTGAGATACCGGCAGTTGAACTCTATTCGATGGTCGTGAATGTCTGTAAGGAAAATACATATTATTCTTCAAAATGCTGCACACTACCATGGCTATTGCTCTAGGGAGTTATCAGCTAGAGTTCTTACACCATTTATCCCCCCCCCCTTACCCCCATAATATATAAAGCTCATTCTAACTACTCACTGACTCACTGATATTAATGATCGGTACCCTCCATATGATGTAGAAAGCTGAAATCTGGCGAGCCAACAGACATCGAAGCTGATACACTGGGAAAAATCACAGAACTGTTGGAAAGCATCTGCAAATGAAAATATAAATAAATGAAAAAAAATAAATGCAGGTGAGCGACCTGAGACAATGGGAAAGCATGGTAATTTTGAATGCTGATGGCCATCGAAGCCGATACACCGGGAAAAATCACAGAACCTTCAGAAAGTTTCCATAAATTAAAATAAATAAATGAAAAAAAACATGCAGTTGAGTGACCAGAGACAATGGGGAAGCACCGTTCGTTATTGCTTACATTGTGTAAGCATACCCCACTCGTGTATATGTCTATATATAAAACAGACTGCAAGCAGAAGCTGGGGTGCATCCTACGTGCAAAAATAGTAAATATCTAAGCTTTATATTGTAACGAATCCGTGGTTCGGAACTTGCCACGAGGGGAAGCACTCGGGTCCCTCCTGAACGCCCGGTCCTGAGGCTGCTGGGTACAGATAACTCCTCACACCAGCGGGTTGCCACACGACCATGAACGCCGATTGGCACTGCCAATCCTGGCAGGGTTACACTACCTCGCGTGATATCTTACCTGTGGACGGTCGAGTAAATTGGGGTTCCGTGCCCTCAGCACACACTCGGATTACTGCTGAGCGGTACAGTGAGTGTGCGCTGACGAACAAAGAAATCAGGTGGGGTACAACTTCCCATGTAACTATATACTTGTGCACTGTGTCAGACCAATAAAGGAAGACAACAGAGACAGACTGGAAATAACAACCAACAATTATTTATTAAACAAACACAAGCAAGCAATCATTTAAAAGCAAGTATTTCGAAGCAAGAAAGCAAAAAGGCACATAAGAGCACATTTAACCATAACACATATTCTTATTCAATCTTACTTACACAAAAGACTTGGCCAACATTCACTCAGGGGAGAAGAATAAAACAAGAAGAATTTGAAAATGAAATCAAAGTAATGTTTGGAGAAAAGAAAAGCAGTCTTTCCTTTTTTGCTCCCTCACCTCACACAGCCCAAATATACAAGAGAATGCGGAGGAAAATGGATGGGCAATATGGGCAGTGGCGATGTGGCACAATGTGAGATGCAGCCGCATCCCTGAGGTGCCCAGACCCAGTAGGCGAGTCCTCTCCGGTGTCCCAGATATGCCAGCTAGATATTCGACTCCCCCTCCTCTGTCTCGACTTCTTCCTCCTTAGGCCCCTTCGATGAAGTGCTGCGTTTACCCTCCTCGTCCTTCGTGGCTGACAGGATCAAGACCCCAGGATGACGCTCGTGGAAAGTGTTTTTTTTTTTTCCACAGAAGCTTGATGCCATCTGCTCGTGAAACCTTTCTTGTTTCATCCTCACACAATTTTTTCCATTCTCTCGGGAGCCTTCTCCGTCCCTCAGCCTTCTGCTCATGAGTTATTTTCCTTCTCTTACGAGCCTTCCGCGTCTCTCAGCCTTTTCTGTCTCTCTTCCTCTTCCTCTTCCTCTCGTGAGCTCTTTTATTTTTCTCCCTCGAGCCTTCTGCTCATGAGATATTTTCATCACGGTTCATGCTCGTCTGTCCTTGTCTTTCAGCCTTCTGCTTCACTCAGCGTTCTCCGTCTCTGAGCCTTCTGCTCATGAGCTCTTTTCGTTCCGGCTCATGCCTGCCTGTCCCTCATTGGTCCGCAGCCGATGGGGGCAGGTCCATGACGTCGCTTGTGGAAAATGCCACGTCACTCTGAGGGAATGCCCGGCACAGCCCCTGCCCTCCATTCACGCACACAAGGCTGGGACGGAAGCCCCCACCCCCTCCCTCGTGCACAAGCATCCACCCGTACAGTCCTGCACTGTACGTACTGTTTCACGTGCGAGAAGCACCGTCCCACAGGCCACGAACACCAATCGTCCGTCACACACCATGCCATGAACATGCACGTGAAAATGGCGAGGCACCCGGACCGAGGGATGACCGAGCGGCCTCAGGGTTGAAGGTGAGACCGACGGGGTTTAGGAGGGATTGTCAAAAGGAGCAGAGGAGGCGGGTAACGGACTGATGGGGGAAAAGGAGGGATTGTTGAAAGTAGCAGAGGGATCGAAAAGAACAATGGGGTGAAGAAGGAAAGATTGAAAGTAACAGAGGGGAAAGGGGAGACCTTACACTGGAGAAATACAACCGAGCCAACACATGCCCACTGAACAACCCCTCGACAAGGGACCAAGGACTGTCTACACAAAGATTAATGAAATAACTAATCCTCAGGTCACCTACGTGACCATGTATGCTTTCCTCCTGGGGTAAGTTTTCCAAAACCAGAACAATGTATTTGATAAAGTGGATTTTGCAAAACCTTTACAAGTTTGATAATGTGGATTTGTACTTGCAGGCAGCTAAATAAATCAAGTAAATCAAGAATTAATTATTAGAATGAGCTTCTTTTTTTATTTTTTATTTTGTATACCTTGTCGAGGCTCGTATGAGAGCGAACACACAACGCACAGCAAGGGGGGCATGAGA
>CM068966.1:31529518-31539912 GCA_035128595.1 Eptatretus atami | reverse complement strand
TTTTCATGCTTGTGAAGTTTCACATCTAAATGCTATGCAGCCAATGATGACTAGTTTGTATGTTGCTATAGCTATGTCAACATTGTAAGGGAAGGGTTAATCGAGTATGCTATTGTCACCCACTGGTGATTATACCAGACTGGAATTCCATAGGTTGAAGGTTCGTATCCATCTGAAGGCAGCAATGTTAAGGATTTTGATTATAAGCTTCTGGAAAACAAGTTAGTCTGATGCTGCGATTGTATTACCAGTAAAATACATCATCTGGCTCATCAATGACCTTCAGGGAGGTCTTCATGCCCAGCTCGTATTGTCTATAACACCCTCTGACATTCAGTAATTCAATTCTGAGTTACAAGCACATTTCTGAGTGCTTACACCTGAGATACACCGAAGATTCTCGATGAACTTACCAAAGGCTGTTCAATATTAGCCTTGACTTTCCTTGTGATGACATTCTCATATGCATGGAAGTTGTAATTTAATGACAAGTAAAAATGCCAAAAGGAATCATGCGGTATGGATTCTTACCAATAAGTGATTTTTATCGATCATTTAAATAGTACTTCCATTGTGCTTCGCAGGTGCTGCGTGGAAATGACAACACGCAAAATGTCGAGATTCGAGAGCTGAACCCTCCCATGGTGGCGCGATATGTCCGAATGGTCCCCGTCACCGATCGTGCAATGAGTGTATGCTTGCGCCTTGAGCTTTACGGCTGCGCTTGGGCAGGTAATAATGAACTCGTGTGTGTGTGTGTGAGTGTGTGTGTGTGTGTGTTGTGTTGGTGTGTGTGTGTGTGTGTGTGTGTATGTATGTATATACAAGCCGGTAGGTGGACATGGGTAGTCGATAAAGTCGAATTTAGTCGTTTTTCAGCCGTTGCTAGCCAACAAAAGTGTCCATAGCAACGGTTCTTTCTCACACATAACTAGGACATACCATGAACCTACCATACCATTTCATGTATATCTGACTCATAGTCTCTGAGATATAACGAACTTCGTTTTTTTGTTTTTTTCGACCAGGGTTCATTCAAAGTCTATCTTCTCCGACAGTTTTCATGGGAGCGGGCTGAATTTTTTGTCAAGGAGGCTGAATGTGTTGCCCACAAACGATCATAGTTTGATTTTTGAATTCGATATTTTTATTTTTTTAGATTTTTTTGAAAATTTCAAAGGTCCGTTGCTAGGCAACGGATGGGTCCATAGCAACGGTTCTCATTTGCACACAACTAGGTCATGGTATGAACCTACCAACCAAGTTTCATCGAAATCGCCATTGTATTAACGAGCACTGGACCGAACAGACATACATACATACAGACAGACAGACAAACATATCGACGGAAATACTGATAATAAGGGTAGACTAGATCGACTACCCAATATATATATACATATATATATATATATATATATATATATAATATATATAATAATGTCTCGATTTACGAATAACATGCGTTCCTGAAAAGTAATTGTTCAATCGAAAGTTCGTAAATCGGGAGTCCTTTTTCCCACATATATAATGAGATAGTGGGGGGATGTGTTCCATATTTTCTATCGCAGAGCTACGTGTTTTGGTGATTTTCACTGCACTGGAAGATGTCACACAATGACCACACACCACCATCTATTCTTTGTTGTTGCATTTCGTAATCAACGTTGTAATCACAAGGCAAAGGTCATGTGCAATATCCGTAAGGTGGGAACCAGCGTCGAACCTTCTTAGAATTTATAATTTACTTTCTAACGATACCACTTTCCTGTCTTTCTTTCCACTCATATCACTTCCTTCGGCACTTATCTTCCTTTTATGAGCCATATTTATGGATGAATACGTCACAGTACCATACTTTAATGTACAAGAACGTTTGAGGAAATAAAATGCACTTTAACACTGAACTTTAGCACAAGCGTAATGACGTAGTTGCGTAGGAGAGAATGAGGGAAGCGATGCTCTGACGTCATCATCCCAGATGTAAGCGAGTGCCGCTGTGGCGTTTTGTCGTGAGATCCGTGTTTATTTCAAATTACACGATCAAAAAAATTACACAAAACAAACAATAATTGTTGCTTCTTGTATCCCCTCCGGTTTGTTAAATATACAATTATAAATTCACTTTGTCTCAGAGTGATTCGAGTTGTTTTGATCACAAGCCACAATGGCTATAAACGTCTGTTAAAGGACTGATTGGGGTTGTGACAGTTAGCGCCCAGTACAAAACGTACCTGTGCAGGTATGTACAAAACATGTATAAATGTGTGTACAAAACGTATGACCACTGCTCGGGTCGCTTCTCCGGAAACCGGGCGCACAGTGTTCCCAACACATCACCCGACTGACTCTGGCAATCCACCGCAGTAGGGGGCGTGTCAAATAGGCCCGAGACCCTGCTCAGAGTACCAGAATCAGTTGGCTGATGTGACTGCTCTGGTGCGATTTGTTGGGATTTGAACCAGGCAATTTGGCCGAGTCCGGCAACTGTTACTATACAGGGTAAATCAGAATAATGGATGAGGGTCATACCGAAAGTCATGAGCATGTTTGTTGCACAGTAAAACAAAGGTACATGTAAGAAAACTGATATTGCCAATATTAACAGGACATACCACATTACTTTTCTTCAAAATCTCCAGAATGATACACGCATTTCTTCCAGCACTGCACGAGCTTTAAAATCCTGCTGTGGTAGAAGTCCATTCCAACACTTTACAACCAGCTACGCATAGCTATCTGGACTGCCTCATCGTTTTAATCCTGTTGGCCTCTCATGGGATCTTTCATGGGCCCGAACAGATGATAGTCTGAGGGGGCCAAGACCGGACTGTACGAGGGGAGGGGGAGCCATCTCAGCCATTCTCAGCCATTCTTTGAGATTTCCTCTGATTTCAGACGAGCAGTGTGAGGTGCCATATTGATAGATGACAGCTTCTTGCATCGGGCGCTTTTCCCGAAGCACACGTTTCAGTTTCTTGAGCGTCTGAACGTAGCGAGCTGCGTTGATGGTTTCCCCTTT
Organism: Eptatretus atami; assembly: GCA_035128595.1. Taxonomy (NCBI): domain Eukaryota; kingdom Metazoa; phylum Chordata; class Myxini; order Myxiniformes; family Myxinidae; genus Eptatretus; species Eptatretus atami. Next base: position 31,536,890 of record CM068966.1, on the reverse strand, counting down.
GGGCAAGAAATCAACCAGTATGCATCCCTCGGCATCCCAGAAGATGGTTCCGATAACTTTGCCAACGGAGGGTACTCTTTTGGCAATCTTCTTTTTTGGAGATATGGAGTGATGCCATTCCGTGCTTTGCTGCTTGATTTCTAGAATGAAATAGTGGAACCAGCTTTCATAACCAGTCACGATACGGAACAGGAAATCATCACCCTCGACAGTATGTCGTTGAAGCAACTGTGATGACACATTCATGCATGTGTTTTTGTGTTCCTTCGCAAGCAAACGGGGAACCCAACAGGACAAGCTTTCCGATATCCCAAGGTCACTATCATCTCCTGTACGACATGGTGTCCTATGCCAAGCTGTTCTGTGATCTCCCTAGCTGTCACCCTGACATTCCCTAACTGTCACCCTTCGGTCTTCACTGATGAGTGCATCATCTTTCTGCTCATTGCGTTCAGTCATAGCACTTCTTGGCTGACCATAGTGTGGCTGATCAACGATGTTCGTGTTTCCTTCTTTGAAGTATTTCACCCACCTTCTGACACTGCTAGCGCCAATGCAGCATTTCCGTACACCTGACTCAGTTGGCCGTAGATATCTGCAGCTGAGTTATTCTCTTTCATGAGGAATTCAATCACTACACATTGGTGAATGATATGTCATTGATGGCCATTTTGTCACAATGGATTGTGGGAATACCAGTGCTGTGTATGTACAAAGCCTTTGTTTTTATTGTAGTGGATAGATGGCTAGATGTCGCAAATAACTTGTGTTCTACTATATTCAGCACAAATGTTTGGAATGCACTGATGCTCATGACTTTTGGTACGCCCTCATACAAACACTTTAAAGTGCTGTATTTTGTAGATGAGCCTGGTGTTGGCTGGCTTGGGACCTAAGGGTCCTGAGTTAGAGCCCCTGTTAGTCGTTGAATTAACATAAGGTGGGGTTGACTCAGCCTGTCATCCTTCCAAGATTGGTGAAATGAGTACCAGTGTACTGGGGTAATAAACATTTGGGGTAACCTGTGTTGGAGTGGCAAACTGTCCAGGACTGTCCTTGCCAATGAAACTGCCTCGGCAGTCCAATGCGCCTTTATGGCACGAAAGGAATGGTATTATTTATTATCATTATTTTGTAGATGCCATAATTAATTTGTATGAAAATTTATGCATAATATAGTCAAGGCAAACACTTAACGTTCCTATTTTTTGCAGGGGAACCCCTGACTGATCGACATGAAAAATAATCAACTCATATTTGAGCAAGGCCTGGTGTTGGCTTGGCCTGATGGTTAAAGTGGCTGACTTAAGATCATAGGGTCTTGAGTTCAAGCCCCTATCGGGCTATTGAGTTAACACCAGGTAGGGTTGACTCAGCCTCTCATCCTTCTGAGGTTGGCAAAAATGAGTACCAGTGTGCTGGTAAAGTGGACATTGCATCAGCGGCACAGCCGCACCAAGAAAAATGATGCTGCCAAGTAGCCACAGGCTGCATATGAATAAATAAAGATATACATTTGAGCAGATGAAAAACATCTCAAAGTGTTGATACATTATTCTGATTCACCTTGTTTAGAACACACTCTTTGCTATCAAAAAAAAATAAAAAATGAACATGTGCAATTGATTGTGCACAATTGTTGAAGGACTGTTCCAGTGCTCATTCCAAGTGCCTTTTTGGCACGAGGGATGTGCAGAACATCTGATTGCAAGTTTTCACGCAATGCAATTCCCTCATGCAATAATCATTCAGCAGTTTCACGCAATGCAGCTCATGCACCCTCATGTTTTTAGACGTGACACAAGGCATTCTGCGGAAATTCAAAACAATCTTTCCAAAACATGAGCATGTGGGTCATCCAAAAAAAAAAACACACTGATTACATTCTTCAACGAGAAGGGCACTCGGTAGAGTGCATACCTCCGACATGTAATACCTGATCCACGAGAACATATCGGGCCCCATACATTTTTGAAATATCATGCTATATAATTAATCGTTTTTGGCTCTTTCAATGGTGAAGAATCACTTTAAAAGATAAATAATTTTCCTATCCTATCCATATCCGGATTCGTATCTTCACCAAACTCAAATTAATTCATCGTGGTCACGTACCCAACGTGTCCACCAAGTTTCATCGGAATCCGTCCACAACTTTTTGAGATGTCCTGCACACAGACAGACACAAACAGAGAAACAAACAGACAGACAGAAAGGGGTGAAATCATAACCTCCTTCACCTTCGGTGGCAGAGGTAACAATCCATTACAATGGCATGTGTATCAGTAAGTGAGAGGAATCAAATCGTTCAATAACTTAATGCAGCGTCTTCCATTAGCCATGTTGCAAGCCTCCTTCACATCATGAGAGAACCTTCTCAGAAGACGTTAACAAGCCACTGGATCACCAAGAGACATGCCAAGAAGTGGATGCCCCAGGATAACGACTCTTGCACAGCTATGATACATTTGCAAGGCCCAACTATGCAAGTGGTTTCAAACTGCCCAAAGTACTGCAAACACACTCCCTCAAATTCGCAGGATAAGTGTCAACACCATCTTGAGGCGTCTCCATGATGCAGAGATCTGTGCTCGTCATCCTGTTCAGAATCCAAAACTTGCACTGTGACGCATCCAATTACTCTTGCAATGGTCAAATCAGCATGCCCAATGGACAAAGAAGCAATATCCTGGTCTTATATTCAGTGACGAATCCAGATTTTTCCTTGATTGACGTGCACAGATCAACAAAAGACCCAATGAGCGATACGCCCCATTCTGTGTCCACGAAGCCGCACATTTAGGCGTGGAAGTGTCAGGATGTGGGATGGTGTTGCTGAATCCTTTTGCACCAAATCATCCATATCCATGGCAATCTGATGACAGATCGATACATAAATGAGATGTCATAGCAACATATGTTGCTTACCCTTCAACAACATGGTCCAGGAATCATCTTTATGCACGATAATGCTCCTGCTTACAGCACTATTCAAACAAGGAACATTCTTGACAATGTCAATGATCATGTCATGATACCCTGTTATGCCATCTTGCCAGATGTAAATTCAATTGAACATCTGTGGAATATCATTGATTGTTGCATTCGACCATTGCCAACACAGCCACAGACCCTCGATGAGCTGATTCGGCCATGGAATGCCACTCCACTAGCTCAGATATGAATGTTCACATGGTCGTTGTGATGGCGGTCCAATGCAGGGAAGTGATTGCTGCTGGAGGTGAACATACCCGGTATTGAGATTGTTACTTCCACATTGGATTACTATGTGAAAACATTCGCCACAATGCAGCACCACATGATTAGGCCACAGTTAAATGGGAATGTAATTTTTCTGCATTTATCTTTATCGGAGTCTTGCACCTCATCTGTGTTGTTGCTTTTTTTTTAATGTATCATTTTTTTTAAAGGAAAAAAGCACATCCAACCAAAAAGTAACTAGATCTACTCTGTTAATCTAATAATAAACAAGCAAGAGCAGATCCGGTCTCAGGCGACGTTTCACCCACTTCCCAGTGAACTTCCTCAGACCAATAGACCCCGGGGCATGTCCGTTTTGATTCGTGAGGAAACAATTCGTTTCCGGTCACGTGGCAATGCAAAAGGTCAATTGAGGAGCATTTTTATTTTGCCAAACCTGAAGCAACAAATACCAATTACATCGATGGTCTGATCTGCTCGTTTATATTCGTGATCTGGTCTTGTATTATGGGGATGCGGAAGTGTGTGTGTGTGTTCGTTCTTCTTTTTGTGTTTCCGGGGCAAGAACATTTGTGGCTGGGTTAGTTTCCAAGTTGGATATGGTGACTGTGAGTTGCGTGATTGATGGAGGTTCCATTGGGTGTTGTGAATGTGTGGGTGTGGTGTTGGGGATCGAGACTTGTTTTTAGCTCACCTTGTCCAGCTGTTTGCACTGTATAGTTTTTGCCATTTTTATCAGAGGAGTGTATTGCATGGGTATGTCCATGGTCTCTCCAGTTGGACCACCCTCTCAGCCCTTGATCTACCTTGCCTTCAGAATCAATCTGATTTTGAAGGCAAGACAGATCTCTTGCTTGGTGGACGTGCCACATGCCTCCAGAATCAATCTGTGGTAGATGTGCCATGCCTCGAGAATATAATGGATCATTGATGACCACCGTCTTTGCATACAGATGGAGTAGTGTCATATTCTGCCCCAGAAGGACACGTAATGCAGTGGGATGGGAGTCCCATACATCTTAATGACTCCACGTATGATGGCTTCATCTCTTCTGGGTGAGTCACTATGAAAACTATTTTTTTTATCCATTTTCCTCAATGATAATACTACCACAGCTACTTCTTTAACGCCCCCAATTATTCACACTTTCTTGTGAGATTAGTCATGGAAAGTTTTTGACACAAGTGTCTCACAAACTGGCTGGCCAAGCCTGATATTCAACTGAAGGTGATTTGGGCAGGAAATTGTAATTTGTTCAGCGTGCTGGTGATAACTTCTCTTTGCAAAAGAGACTGTTGGATCTACAGTATAACGTCCACCAACAGATGCTTGCAGATGGGACACCCAGTTTAATGGCCAATGGCTACATGTGAAGCACCAATCTGACAGGTTAATGTCTGGTAATTTGATAATTCATACCCTTAGCTAAATAACGCACTGACTGTCCAACGAATTGGCAACACAACAGCAATCAAAACAAGAAAAAGAGCAATCAGAGATTGCAGACCCTCACCAGGACTTCTTTTGTGGTGTGTTTTGTGTGGCGTTTGTGTAATGGTGTGTTATGTAAATAATAAGACATAATTAGAACTGCTACTTTATAACTGCTGGCAGTGATGACCAGGTACCAAGACGTCCCGCTTTGATCGGACACCTGACCCCGACCCATGACGTTTTTTTATTATTATTATTCAATTGAAATCAGAATGAGATTAAAATAAATTCAATTCAAATCAAATAGATGACCAAATTGGAGCAGTACTGCATTGGAGTAATCAGAAGGAATCCGAACAAGCAAAAAGAAAAGATGAAGTCATCAGGAGGAACCTGGATAGGATTCGCATTTCTACTGCTACTCCTCTTCCCTGCAACCCATCCAGGCACAGCCAAGTCAGCCTTATTCAAAAAAAAGAATAACAATAAAAAATTTCAAACCCAGATCAAAAAATTAAATAATTCTGGCTGCCAGACCATGTGTCCAACCCAGTTAAAATTTAAAACATGTATTCCCCATCACTACGAGATCACAATTGTGAAGTTTCACATCGAATGATTAAGCGATTCCAGAGAAAACATTATTTAATATTTTCTTAAATTCAATATGGCTGCCAAACCATGTGACATCAATTATTCCTGAACAACCTTGTACATGCATGCCTTGGGGTGCATTTGTGTGGTTTCCCCTCGATCTGTCCAGCCATTCTGGAGAAGATTTTTATACGTTTTAGTGTAAATCCAATATGGCTGCAAAACCATGTGATTTATGATGTCATATTGTGAATCTTTTGTTCCTCATGGATAGGCAGTCATATGTGTAAAGTTTCACCTCAATCTGTTCACCCATTTTGGAGAAGATTCTTGAAGGTTAAAAAAAAAAAATGGCTGCCGAATCACGTGACCGACGACATCAAAAAAAAATTTGTGGACCATTTTATACCGAGGTGACCATAAAAATTTTCATGCTGTTCAGATGTAGCATTCTACATATTCAATTATGACATCATAACGAAGGCACCTATGACATTATGAAAAATCAAACTCATTCCCCATTAGGAGTACTTGCTCTGTGCCGTTTCAATTTTTTTCCTTGGTGCAGTTTCAGAGATACAGAGAATCAAATTTTTCCCATTTTTCCAATATGGCTGCCACACCACGTCACCTATGACATCATATTTATCATTTAAACATTCTACATGAGAAGTCGCACCAATGTTGAAAATTTTGTCTCGATCCGCCAAGCGGTTGCAGAGAAAAACACGAAAGTTTTGTACGGACAAACAAACAGACAAACAAGAAGATGATGTCATGCAGAGCACGATACTTGCAAAATCCTTAAAACAAATTTGACCTCAAAAATAATTGGTAGCTGAATCCAGTGACCAAATATGCAACTCCTCTTCAAATTTCAAGTCAATTGGATGAAAATTGTTAATCTTATAAAAAAAAAATTGGCCTATGTTGTCCTTTTGGCCTATGTTGATCTCAAAAATAATTGGTGGTTGAATTCAGTGGCCTGAAATATAAATTCTCTTCAAATTTCAAGTCAATTGGATGAAAATCGAGGATTTTAGAAATATCACCTTAGGTGTTGCAACACCTTGGGCCTATGCTGACCGTTTGGTCCATGTTGACCTCGAAAATAATTGGAGGTTGAATTCAGTGACCTGAAATATAAATCCTCAAATTTCAAGTCAATCTGATGAAAATCGATGATTTTAGAAATATCACCTTAATTGTTGACCTTGAGCCTATGTTGACCTTTTGGTCCATGTTAACCTCAAAAATAATTGGCTAGTTGAATTCAGTGACCTGAAATATAAATCCTCTTCAAATTTCAATTGAATCGGATGAAAATTTAGGATTTAAAAACTATCACCTGAGCTCTTGACCTTGGGCCAATGTTGACCTTTTGTTCCATGTTAACCTCAAAAATAATTGGCTAGTTGAATTCAGTGACCTGAAATATAAATCCTCTTCAAATTTCAATTCAATCGGATGAAAAATTAGGATTTTAGAAATACCACCTCAGTTGTTGACCTTTGGCCTATGTTGACCTTTTGGTCCATGTTGACCTCAAAAATAATTGGCTAATTGAATTCATTGACCTGAAATATAAATTCTCTTCAAATTTCAATTCAATCGGATGAAAATTGAGGATTTCAAAAATCTCACTTAAATTGTTGATCTTTGGCCTATGTTGACCTTTTGACCTTTTGATCTCAAAAACAATAGGCTTCTTTGGTACATCACAGGTGATAAAGGTTGTGGTCAAGTTTCATCGAAAGTGTGTTGGTGGATTTGGAGAAGAAAGCAAATGCCTCTTTTGGTGGGCAACCCCCCCGTAGATCCCCTTCGACCTCTATTTTTTCATTGGTGTGAACGAACTTTGGTACATCACGGGTGAGGAAGGTTGCGGTGAAGTTTCATCGGAATTTGTGTAGTTTCTTAGAAGAAAGCAAATACCTTTTGGGGGCAATCCCCCCTTAGACCCTGAATTTTTTAATGGTGTGAACAAGCTTTGGTACATCACGGGTCATGAAGGTTGTGGTCAAGTTTCATCAAAATTGTATGTGTGTAGTTTGGGAGAAGATAGCAAATACTTATTTTGGGGGTCAACCCCCTCCCCCCCCCCTTACACCCTCTTAGACC
>CM068966.1:31489754-31518924 GCA_035128595.1 Eptatretus atami | reverse complement strand
CTCCGAAGAGACCTGGTACCAAAGGAATTAAGTCTCAGGCTCAGATCCTTGGTCAGAGTCCAAGTCTCGCATCCATTAGAGCAAGACTGGAAGACCAAGGACCTGAAGATTCCGACTTTTGTCCTCCCACACAGGTACCGGCAGTGCCACACCCATTATCCAGTGAATCCATGACTCCCAGGCCTGACCCAGACGTATATTGACCTCTGACTCACAGCCAGCAGAGACATAAATACACTGCCAAGGTAAGTGAATCTCTCCACGACCTCAACTTGCTCACCACAAACAGGCACAGACAGGACAGCAGCATCCAAGATGTCATTGAAAGCCTGGATTCTTTGACCAGGAAACCAGTAATCCCAGCGGCTCCGACTCCTCATTCAGCACCTCAAGGGTCCCCGAAAGGATATCTAAAGTTTCCGCAGAGATGATGCATCATCTGTGAAATCAAGGTCAGGGATCTTGGCATTCCCAAACGATGCACCTCAGTCTCTCCAACCTCCTCCCTAGAATCCAGTCCATACAAGTGCTGAAAAGTGTGGGCCAGTACACCCCTGACGACTCCAGTAACAACTTGAAATAAGTCAGAGATGGTACCACCACATCTCACAGCACTCTCCGTACCAGAGTAGAGTTCACACATCAGATTGATCAGTTTGGTGGCACCCCACGAAGACCGAGAATCCTCCAGAGGGCATCCCGATTCACTGAATCGAACGCTTTACAGAGATCAACATAGGCTGCAAGCAGCCCCTGCCGAAACTCTCGTCGTGTCGGTGAGGACACGAAGAGCAAGGTACGTTCAATCGTTGACCTCTTTTGGTGAAAGCCTGACTGCTCTGGACGCTGGTGGCTCAAGCAGATGTGGTGAACCCTATCAAGAATCACAAAGACCTTGCCCGGCACTGAGGGCAGCGTCACCCCTCGGTATTTGTTGCAGTCTTGGCGATCACCCTTCCCTTTCAAGAGAGGACAACAAGGCCCCTCTTCCAGTCAGTTGGGATGATGCCTGTGTTCCAGGCAGAGCACAAAACTGCATGCAACGACACAAGTGCAGCATTTCCACCAGCCTTGAGAAGTTCAGCATGGATACCACAGATTCCTGGAGCTTTACCCCATTTCAACCGGTTCACCGCAGCCTGTGTTTTCACAAGTGAAGGTGGACCACAGTTGTTTGGAGGGTCAGCAGCAGTGATTGTAACACCCCTCACGACATTGTAACAACTCTACAGCTGGTGGATCAGCCTGGTACAACCGCTCAAAGTAACCGGCCCAGCGGGCCTTCACTTGGACTCCTCTGTCAAGAGCCGACCACCCTCTGCTCTAACTGCAGTACACCGAGGGATGTCTGGGATGAACGCAATGTGCGAATCCCTGAAGCAGGACGAGAATCACCTGACCACAGGTGATTCTCTACCCCCTCACAGATTCCTTGCACATGGGCCTCCTTGTCCACCCTTAGCGCACGTACAGTTTACGCTCAGCTCCTGAACAGCTCAGCTCTGCTATTCAGCCTGGCCCTGCGACTCTGGTCATGGTATCCAGTGTCCCTGAGAGACAAAATCTTCTGCCCTACGGTGAGTTCCAAGACATCCACCGGCAACATCAAGGACGGTGGTCTTGAAGGCACTCCACAATGCTTCAGGACCTCCCAAAGCACCCAGACCCCTCAAATCTCTACTCAGCTTGTTCGCAAACTCCTCAGCTACCCTCTCATCCTTGAACTTGCCAACATCCAGCCTAGGCTGGGATGGTACCATTCTCCTGGATTTAGGTGCAACTTCAGAGTTGCTACAACAAGCGGTGGTCAGTATTGAGTAACTGAGCACTCCGGTAGACCCTGCACGTTCTGGATCATCCTTCAGCGACCATTAATGAGGACATGGTCAACTCCTATGCCACACCCCAGCGTTGGAATACCAAGTCCAGCGATGAAGCCTGTGGCACTGAAACCATGAACCGCCACCCTAAGTCCATGACTTCTTGCAAAGTCACGAGACTTAATGCTATTCTGGTTCATAGTTCCTGACCCATGGGGACCAACAACACGTCTCATAACCATCCCTATCAGTTCCGTTGATGCAATGAAATCCCCAGACACAGAAGTGTATCTGTCTGGGGCACTGTCAACCACAGACTCGAGCGTGGCGTAGAATGTGTCCTTCACGGTGGGATCACTCGCCTCAGTCGGAGCATCAACAGAGACCAAGAAAACACCCAAGGAGTGACGATCCTTCGTTTCATAATACGCTCGTTGACCGGTGTTACCTCAATTATCATTGGGGTCAGCTTATTGGACACAGCACAGCAACTCCTTGAGTATGGTAAACATCAGAGCAACCACACCAATAGTAGGTGTAACCACCCACCATTATCTCGCCACAATCCGTCTTCCGAACCTCAGAGAGTGCTGCAATACCGATGTCCAAACGCTTGAGCTCAGATGATAACAGAGACAGGTGATCATCTCTCTAGGGATAGGACATCCAGCACCCACCCGAAGGACCACCTCAGGTTAACCCAAGGAGACCGCCGTCTGGTGGACGACACCCAGCACCACTCCGACACACTCTCCCTAATCTGACCGGAAGTTACCCGTGGTTTCCTCCTATCATCAAAGATTTGGGGTCCCAAAGGCTTTGCCCCAATCCCGTCATCCAGTGAGCTGCCTGCGAAGGGGAGCTGCACAGGAGTACCCCACGGAGTGGGTTTTCAGATTCTTTTGCGTTTTGTTGTTTTGCGGAATGAGGGTTTTACGGTGGCCGGAGTGCAAATCCTGCCACCAACCTCCTAATAAGAAGTAACCCAACTGCAGGGACGTCCGCAGACACAGTTGGGCACTAGTATGGATGGCCGTTGCTCACAAGGAGCTCCTCCGCCTTTGAAGTTTTGTTTTTAATCCTGCTGGTGTCCATATCCAAACACCCTTCTCACCAAAAACTTGGTGGGGGAGACGCGTTTAGTTGCCGACAACCCGACCATGGAACAGGTTAGTACAGGTTACATGGTACCTGTAGCAAGTCACAAATCTAATCTGGCCTGACCTGACTGACACACAACCCTTGTAACAACAACCCAATATCTCCACCAATTTCATCTGAATCCGTCCACAACTTTTGAGAATCGTGCCATTATATCGTTTTGGCCCTATCTTCAATGTGAAGAATCACTTTAAAATTTCAGTAGCCAGATCTGGATCCGGATCTTCACCAAAATCTAATCAGTTCATCCTTGTCACACACTGAAACCTGTCCACACTTTTAGAGATTCCTGCACACAAACAAACAAACAAGACACACCAACCGACCCAACATAATTGCCGAAACCGAAGGATTCCGCAATTAACAAAGACACAGACACAAACGGGTGAAACATAACCTTTCTCCCTTCGGTGGTGGAGGTAATGAGGTAGAAAGTCGATAAAAAAAAAAAAGTGTGAGTAGAAAAAAATGGTAAATGGAAAAGAGTGCTGTTGGACTTGTGGAATATATGGAATAGAAAATATCAGAAGAGAAAAGGGGATATCACATGATGGCTACGGATCCACCATTTAAAGCAGTTTTAGGAGAACATGACAGGATATAATCGGGTGCGGGGGGGGGGGGATTCCACAGTCAGAAGATGAATGTCAAACTGAGTGAACAGTTAGTTTAGACGAGGTGAAGGTTGCTGCTGAGCGAGAATGCCCGTTGGGGTTTGTGAGAGATAAAACTCTGAGAGGCAGGTTGGGTAACACCAGACATGACTTTGATAGAAAACTGGACTTCATAGAACACACAAGGGTCTTTTTAAACTCTTGCTTCACGTTTTGCACTGAAAAACAGCACTCGATGCCACCATATTTGTCTGAATGTTGTCTGAATACTGAATCTCAGTTACTCTGCCCTTTAGGGAATGAGGAGGCATAAATAATTTCCCAAGTACCGTATTTCCGGCATAATAATTTCCCAAGTACCGGATTTTCCGGCATATAAACCGCGGCCATGGTGTTAACTGCACCCCCGTTTTTCACCCTCAAACAACAAAGAACGCAAAAAAAACTTTCCGGTTATTAACTGCACCCATGTTTTGCACCTTCAAAATAAATGAATATATTGATCATTTTATTTTCTGATCTAGATCTAAATACGTTTGTGTATTAACTTTGTATGGAACAAAGTGACTGAAGGTATCAACATGCTGACTCAGTCAGTCAGTGAGGTATGGAGCATACGACGGAGCAGCGCGTCGCTGCGTCACTTTTCCGCCGGTACTCCAGGGGCCTCCGTCTGGCCATCCCCAGGCAGTTGCCTGGCCCATCCCCATCTCCTTGAGATGCTGTTAATCTGTTGCAACCTCAAGGCACGTAGTCGGCCCGTTGGTCTCCTCCACTCACGAAAATCCCCTGCTGAGAGAATCTGGTAGCGGATCAGCATCAGGAAAACGAGTCACATGTCCATACAGCCGCAGCTGACGCTCACGGACCATGCAGGTAACAAATCTCATTTGAGTCTCTCTCAGCACTGCTCGTTGACACAAAAGCCCGACCGCGATAGCCAAGGATTCTCCGAAGAGACCTGGTACAAAGAATTAAGTCTCCATCCAGATCCCTGGTCAGAGTCCAAGTCTCACACCATAAAGCAAAACTGGAAGCACAAAGGACCTGAAGACTCGGACTTCATCCTCCGCACAGATACCGGCAGCGCCACACCCCACGATCAGTGAATTCATGACTCCCCAGGCCCGACCAGACGTCTGTTGATCTCTGGCTCACAGCCAGCAGAGACTCTTCCGCTGACTTCCATGTCCACTAATTTCGTCTTACAGTCTTATTCTTATTTCAAGAAGTTGAGAGAGAGAGGAGAGGATACCAGGAAGGTTTTTATTTCTTTCTTATTTTTAAATATTTTTTGTTACTAGCAAAAGGAAGAAAGGGACTCATACCGTATCATACATATTCTTGTGGATTTGTGGCCCTGAAAAGGCTTTTGGGTTTGATGAAGCTTTTCAGCAAAACCTGAGGAAATCCTAGTCAATGCTTTCCTCGCTCCAAGACACCACATAACTCCTTGCCGAATCAGGTGGGAGCAAGTCCCCGTCACTGTCACATGCTGTCACTGTCATTTGCAGCCTCCTCCTCCCCCAAATGATGTCTTCCTCTGTGCCATCCATGTCGTTGGAGATGCAGCATTTCAGATATGTCTCCTAGATCATACCGACGGTATCTCCTCCCACACCTTGATGATCCAGTCACAGATCATCGAAGGTCAACCTTTTCATCCTCCTGCTCTTGATTGTAGGTCTTCTCCCCGCTCATTATCCAGTCGACCAGCAGCGACGTAGCCCCCTTGTACGGCTTATGATGACGACACATCGAGGGCTACAGGAGTATGTCATCCCACCTGGGTTGACGACGAGATCGGTGTTGGTCAAACGGAGCAGCGCTTTGGTGTCATCGTCTTGTGACAACTGAAAGTATCCAGGGACTAGCATGCTCTGTCGTCAGGAGAGACCGCCATCGGCCGACTACTCCAGACCGTGTGCACTCAGTCCTGAGCAGTCCCTCATCTAATCACCCCTTCTGCTGCGCACGAACATGACGCAAGCTAGAAACTTGTTTTTGGCATTGTCTCCTCGTCAACACGACATACACGGGAAGCTTTCACCCATTCGCCGGCAGCGAGCATGACAGTGAATCGTCCTTCTCGTGACCAGAAGCGTTGATCGTCACATTGCACGCAAGCTTATTTGAGTGGGTGCCCGTTATTAGACTCTAGCTATTTGGAATAATTCTTCTTTTGGTGAGAGACCAGGTGTTCTTTTTCCTCTTCTTCTCTTCTTCTTCTTCTTCTTCTTCTTCTTCTCTTCTTCTTCTTCTTTCTTCTTCTTCTTCTCTTGTGTTTAATGGCGTTTTTGAGCATGACTTTATTTTAATTTCCACAACGGTAACTAAAATGCTGCACAAACTCTTAACCTGAAACCGATTTTCAAACTTTAATTAGCGGATTGAGGCTTAACAACAGTTCCAACTGCTGAAATGTGTTCATTTGGAATATAATTGAAATTCAGCAATGATCGTTTTTAAGACATTTTTTTTTTTCTGTCCCGTATATAACCACACTCCCAACTTTTACCTTTTTTTGCCGATAAAAAGTGCAGTTATATACACTGCGAAAATATGGTACTCCTAAACTGAGTTTTTGAAAGTGCCAAAAGGCGATTTGTGTTCTGCATAATCAATTGAAAACAAATAAAGTTTTAGAAAAAAAATACTTCAAAATTTACCGCCGTTGATGCACTGTCTTATTTTACACCACATATAATTTTTAAACAAGTTTTCCTTGATCATAAAATGACGTTTGAGAAAAAGACAGACAACAAAGTGAACCAATGCTTTACCCCACTTTTTGCTTTACGTTGGGGTAATAAAGTCTTGTGCATGATTCAGTCACTACATCAGATTTAATTTGCCTGTTTATTTACTCTGACCATACTAATGAAGTCATCAAGGTAGTAAAAAATTTTTGATGGATGTTCATCTCTGGATAACTCCAAGAGGACAGCATGTCTAAGTGACTACGATCGCCAGTCACCCCAGAATTTCCCACGCCCAGAGTCGTATACATAGGCAAAATTCCGGGTTGAGCGGGTACCGTGCGGCGGTTATGCAACAGAACTTAGTCAGCCTCACAGAGGAAACAACGTTGCATAAACCACATCTGAGATCGAACTTGGATCATCAATCTGTTACTGGCCAAACACTCGGCAGTCTAATGCTGCTATCAAAACAGACGGAACTTGAAGGCACTCGGTTGACATTATTCCTGATGCCTGATCCTTGATGCCATGAATGCCTGATCCATGAGAACATATTGGGCCCAATACATTTTAAATATCTGCCATATATCGTTTTGCCCCATCTCTCAATGTGAAGAATCACTTTGAATATTAAATAATTCTCGAATCTAGATCCGGATTCGATCTTCACCAAAATCAAATCAATTTTCGTGGTCAGACACCCAAACACTCCACCAAGTTTCATGCCGAATCCATTCCACAACTTTTTGGACATCATGCTATATATCATTTTTTGGCCCTATCTCTCAATGGTGAAGAATCATAAAAAATGATCGGATCGAATCCGGATCCAGATCTTCACCAAAATCTAATCAGTTCTCTGTCACACCCAATTTGCACCAAGTTTCATCCAAATCCGTGCAACAACTTTTTGAGATGTCCTGTTCACAGACAGACAGACCAAAGATAAACAAACAGAACAGAGAGGGTGAAAATAACCTCCTTCACTACATTGGTGGAGATATTAAGTCAGGACACAGTTCTGGATATGGCTTGAGTTAATGACTGTACCATCTGTCCCGGACAGTAAACATCAAATTGGATAATATGTACAACAATTAGTCACAGCACGTTACTTCCCAAGTACGTGTACTGATACCCTACGTGACAGACTTGCCTTCAGAACCTTACAAGTGACTTAACTGCTACAGTACAGTTTGCCAGCATCATGCGTCCGATGTGGAAGGGAGAGATGAGTGATTGACAACGAATGATGGGATGATTCAAATAATGATGGTATGGTGTTTGGCAAATAATGATGGGATTGTGATTGGCAAAGAATGAGGATGCAGCGAATGGCAAAGAAGATGAGACGAGGACAGAAAGAGAGAGATGGAGATGGGATGACCCCTGCACACCTACACTTATTGGTTCTGGCTCCCATGTCCTGCCTAAAACCAGAACCGATCCACGCCCCATCCCCTCCTGCCCTCATGCAGTCGGCGTTTCCTGTGGACCAGTGACGTCACTCATGGCACATATTCAATACGTCTCCTAGCAGGACGCCGTGTGTGTTAGATGACACAGAGGGTCCAGCATGTAGCTAACAGTTGTGGGAAACATGGCGGCGGAGGTGTACAAGGGTGGAGGTGAAGAAATAAGAAGAGGCAAAAGGACAGAAACAGAAGATGCAGGAAAGAATTAATAACGAAGAACGAATGATGTGGCGAGAAATTAATAGGCAAAACAGCTTTAGACAGTTAAGCTAAACAGTTATAACAATGAATAACTGCGTTTAACTATGTGAGGATCTCTCGGGACTCCTCAAAACCACGACAAATTACAAACGGTGAGACCCTTCTCAGACTTTACAATATCAGCAATTTCACTCAAGTTGTCTCCAGATCACTTGCCGTCGTTTTATAATATTTTCATCCACAAATATATTTCGAACGTATTGAGCAGTGCGATTATTCTAACTGATTGTTAATGAATGCCATTTCATTCAATATCCTCAATGCACTTCAACTCTATGCGTAGATATTCATCTTTGAGCATCGCCATTTTAGTTACAATTTCGTACAATTTAAGAATGTATACAAATTCTGCTTTGATACATTTAACTAATTAGCTCTTGTTTTTTTTGTTCTTTATCCAACCTGGCAGCTTCGGCCACTATACCGTCCATCGGTGCTCACCCTGTCCACTCAGCCATCTGTGATGTTCGGCCTACCCCCGGTGCACTTGGAAGGCAGACCACTGCTTGCTGAGAAAGTAGAGGGTGAAACTCATGGAAAGGTGAAGAACAAGGACATGTAAAAGGACAGGGGACAAAAAGGACCACTAAAGGGAGGAGAACTTTGGGAATATGGGGGATCAAAGGAAAGCAACAGACAGCAGCAAGAAACTGAATTGAAAGAGATGAGAAACGAACGATCAACTTTACTTCTGCTCTTTCTCGGATATCGTAGCGGAATTGGCTGTCCGATGCTTGTTTCAGCTCACAGGAACATGGTCCTTCTCAGTGAAATTCCTTTATTTCTGGTAGGCCATATTGACCATCTTGTTTGACTTACCTTCACTAGCTTTGTTTCTTTTCATTGTCATTCAAGCTTTTTTTTTGTTTCATTAATTCATTCATACGTGCGGTTCATCTTTTTAATTTGAATTTTTCCTTAGATTTCATCAGGAATATGAAACTGACCGTCTACAACCTTCTTTCATGGAAGCAACTGTTACGGGTCCAACTCTTTTGGGTGGATCGTTCCCTGGTCTGGGAGTTCTCAGTGTAAGATCCGGTATCAACATTAGAGTCATACGGATAACAGTACATAGTTATATACATAAGTCAGAAATTCTTTTCTTTCTTTAAAATGATTTTCATCAAACACGACTCCTACTATAACTGCCAGTTTATTGCACTCCCTCATTCGAGTTGACCAGGGAACGTTTTTGGCCAAGTCTTTCAGAAACAGCCGGTAAAGCTGACGTTCACTGAAGGTGTAGGAATTTCTAATTGTTCAGGGTAGCCAGTGTACCTTGCCTACTTTTCATGATAGACACCACGTGTGAGATCTATAATGCAACAACGGTGAGTACTGCCAGACGGTCCCCTGTTAGTGCCATCAATGGCGGCGCACACATTCATGCATTGTTCTGCATGAGAAACACCAGGATGACAGTTTATAGCTAATGAGATTGAAACTCATGCAGAGTAGCTACAAGGAGAGTTTATCTGTGTTTTCTAAGCTATCCAGCAGCCAGTCCTAATTATTTTTTCAGAAAGAGGAAAATTATTTTTACTTTTTGCACATTTTGAAGCGTTAGATGAAACCAATTCGTTTAATTATTTTCGCTGTCGCTTACAGATACCAATTAGGACAAGCATTACGGAAAGTGGGCTGTCACCAGAGCGCCCGGGAAACACAGCACTGCTCATCGGGTGCCTCTTGTCATCATTCTGCTGCTTGTGTCATTATTATCCTCATCCTGGTGCGTCAGAATGGAAGAAACTTCTCGAGAAGGTGCCAGAATATTTCAGATAATGCTGCTTGACACAATTCTTTTGGAAGGAACCCACCGAATGTCACACTACATTAATGGTCAACAAAATGTCCTACAAACAATACTGTGATAGTCCAGAGACACGACAATGAAAAAGCATAATGTGATCAATGCCAAAGTGGTGAACCAATGTAGAGTAAGGTCTTGCTATATGCATGTTCAATATCTGAGGATCGAGTTATGCCATTAATATATTTCCACAAAATTTAATACATGCGGGAAAATTCAGAATTGGGCAGTTCGACAGTATACTACCTTAACTCTCCTCTCTTACTCTCAGCTACAGCCCCTGGTCCATCACGATCTACTCTGCTGAATAATATTCTGTACTTATTTTGTCCATAACTTTCATTATCTTAACATCTCCATCATATCACATCATACCGCCTCCTTTCTAGTATATAAAGCCGCCTGTCTCTTCAGCCGCTCCTATTAGCTGAGTTTAGTACCTGAATCAATCCATCGCCTGCCCCTGAACCCCCTCCATGGCAGCTTTGTCCTTCCTAAGTAGTGACCAAACTGCACACAATATTCTAGATTGCACACAATACAAAATTAATAAATAAAATTGCACGTGGTACATGCTTGGGAGCCTCATGGTATGCATTGCTGTCTGCGCTGTCGCTGATGATTCGCCAATAAGCGATGAAAACCGTCCGGCAGCTAGGCGGTGTGTAGCATTGGGATTCTCATGTGCGTACTATTTGTGAATTGTCTTCATAGCTTGTGAGGGAACTTTGGAAAGGTTTGATACAACATAGCACTACCTTGGTAGCCTTCTTGGTTGCTTACACAGCAGTGTCGGCTAGAGGAGCATGGGAGGGTTATATATATAGTATATATATATATATATATATATATATATTATATATATATATATATATATATTATAATATTATATAATCATTCCAACCACTCACTAACTGACTGACTCAATTAATATTCGGTACTTCTGGTGTTTTTTTTCTTCTGGGAAAGGTGAATTTTGTGTGCGATGGACATGAAGCATACACCGGGATAAATCACAGAACCATTGGAAAGCGTCCATAAATGAAAATACCCGCAAATAAGTGCAGCCTTGTTGTGCTATCTAGCAGGAGGTCGGCTGTGAAGCTTGGCTATCATCATAAAGCTTCTATTTATTATGAACCTACATATGAAGCATGGTTCGTTATGCTTACAATGTGTAAGCAATCCTCACTTCCGTGTGAATACATTGAAAAATGTAAACATGCATGTCTTAGACTGTTGTGAATATTTCACTGCGTCAGCTTTTTGAATGCCCCTCATACAGTATGTTCCTATATTAAATACCCTTGACTTGAGCCTCCACCACCCTTTGTTCTAACACATAAACCTCCTTTCTCTATTATTCCTTGCACTCCATTCAAAACTTGTCTTCTTGTTTTGTTTTTTACCATATCTTTCTTTATTTATATTATTCAATGCTAATCACTTCCTTGTCTAAATCTTCTAATTATTTAACCTCCATAGGTCCTCGAGAAGGCCCCTCACCGTATCCTGAGGAGAGACATGGCTGATCGCTTTCACTGTCCCATAGGCAATAACTTTGCCACGCATTGCGAATCCCTTACAAGCTTGTTTCCGGCACCTGCACCACCTCTCCCACCCGGAACCAGGCAACCTTGAACGTCCCTCACCGGCAACAGATGCAGCGCAATCGTGACGGTAATTCTCATTACATTCAATGTGTGTTTGTTCCTCTAATTTTCTCTTAATTATCAAAAGATATATTCAAAGGATATCCAACATGTATGAGGGGAGTCAAATAGACAGGCATTCCAAGGATTGAAGTTCATAGTAATCTGATGGCTGTTGATAGATATATCATTTTTCCTTCATAGTTCTCCTTGCTTATTCCAATGTCCAAACAGCGATGGATAGAGATAGACGAGTGCACTTACCTTTTAAGTTGTCTCGTCTGGGTTTGATTCTCTTGCTTTGGTGAAAAAATGATTTCAATTAGAGGGCACTCGTACGTACATACATCCGCCACGTAATGCTGATCCATTGAGAACATATTGCCCCAATACATTTTTTGAAATATCATGTGATACAGCACTATATTCATTTTTGGCCTATCTACTCAATGGTGAGAATCACTCTTAAAAATTCTAGTAATGGGATTGTGGATCCCGGATCTCACTAAAATCTCATCAGTTCGCCTTGTCACACACTGAACCTGCACACAAAATTTCATCCGGATCCGTCATTCAACTTTTTGAGATATCTTGCACACAAACAAAAACCAAATCGATAGGAAAGGTGGTGAAAACATAACCTCCTTCACCTTCGGTTGAAGTTGTCAAGAAACGTCATTCAATTCCAGAACTCCACAGGATGGCGTATTCCTGCCAATGGAGAACTGAAAGAGGGCAGTTTGGCATTGGCTTGCCATTCCATGCTTGACTCATTTGTTCTTCGTCAGTCCAATGTATGGGTTTAGTGACCCACGTATTTGTCTCTTTCGCCATTATACCATTCAGGAAGCCATTCCCTTCGGCCTCGACATTGGAAATCGATGACTGTGCATTGCCAATTGTTGGTTCTTCATGCGAGCAGTCAGCTGTCATGGATCCTCTCTGCACAGCACTTTGTTGAAACTAGCACATTCATGCACACAGCGGTGGGAAACCGTGGACTGATTATCCATCTTTTAATTTTTTGTATTACAATTCAAGGTTCATTATGAGAGCTCACACACAGAACATACAACAAGGGGACAGGAGACAGAGGTGCGGAGAGGGAAGATAAAAACAAGTGGGGACAGAGACATGAGATCTGTGGAAGGGGGGGTGGGGGGGGGTACTACACAGGGGTAAATAAGATGGACACTACAGGGACTTTCAGGTCCTTACATGAGAGGGACTTTCAGGAAGGAAAGGCAGGATATTTTGATGGAGGTTGGTTTGGGAGGGCGGATTAGCAGGCGCGTTTTAAAGATTGTGATTTCTATGGGGGAAGATAAAGAAGATGGTTGGTGAACAGCTGTTTTTGAAGACCTGGAGGAAGAGTGGAGATGAAGAGGGTGTGAGTTTGTTTCCAAGGTGGGGAAAAAGAGGATATGGAAAAGAGTGAAGGTGGAGCAGTGTTCTTGATTTTTGGTAAGTTTTACCAGAAAGGGGTTGCTGGTGGACCTTAAGCGCTCTGCGGGAAATATGGTGGGGACAATATCGCAAGAAGAGAGGGGTGGCAAGGCGGAGGAGATGGTAGAAGACAGAAAGACCACTGGACCTGCCTGCGGTGAGACAGTGAGAGACAAAAGACTCAGCCTCACACCAGACTACCATGATCCTAAGCCTGGGTTTTCCACAATGTGAAGCGAGAAAGGTGATAGTAAGGGAGCACCAGCACCCAAGGAGAGCAGTACTCCATCAGGCTGTGCGACGAAGCTTTGTATGTGGTCAGGAGCTCAGGTGTGCCAAGGAAGCGACTTTGCACGACGGAGGATTCCCAGTCGGCAAACTGGCTTTTGAGAGGCGAGGTTTGAAATATAGTGGGCTTTCCCCAGGAAAGATTCATGGCAGATAGTGAGACTAGAAAGCTTTGAAAGAAAGGACTTCTTCCAGAGGATGTTGATTAAAGTGGATTGGGGTTCCAGAGGCCTTTCGCGAGAGATCATAGTGAGAGTGTTTGAGATTTGTCAGGGTGAAAGACATTCGTTTCCCTTGTTTGTCAGCCTTGTGATTTTATTGAATCTGTGGAGAGTGAAGAGGCTGCTGCTTGCCAATCATGAGGATGACAGAGGTACGGCACGAGGGTTGCAGTCATCAGCAAAGCCAATTAAAGAGGATTTCCAGAAGAGCATGAGAGAGAATCATTGATGAAAATTTTTTTCGTCATCGATTTAAAAAAATGAAAATAATTTTCGTCATCTGGTGGAAATTTCGTCATTGCTATTTCGGTCTTCTACTTGTACAATTGCCTGCAGCATAACACCCATATAAGGCCTTGGCCCGGGGACACAGTGATTGGTGACGCTGTATCCTACTTTAGAACTCATGCACCACGAATAAACATATGCCTTCTGGAAAGATGTACATTGCAAGTTGGACGGTGTTGTCACCTTGATTGAACGAACCAATGCAAGTTGCATCTGCCCATAACAATCATCGAAATCCCATTTGCATCGGCTCCCTCATATTTCACGAATAAATACGAGAAATCCCTACAATGGAGCAAACTTTCCTCAAAATTATCACCTTTTGGTAGCTCTTGGTTTTGGATGTTCCATCAAGGTTGTGAATGAATAAAATGTTTGATTACTATGTCAACAGAAGATAATTGTGCAATAATGCATGAATGGGTATACTTGGGTTTTCGTGGTTTCCCATTTGAGCACTTATCTGTAATGCTGGCGATCCCAGGTTCGATCCTGTGGACTGGATTCATTTGTCCATTGTCCTTTTAGTCCATGTAAAGGTTTCATGAAATTTGTGCTTATCCAGTGTGTTATTTCTGTACCGCTCGTCAATGAGCCTGAGTCAATGGGCCTGAGATAATGTTTTTAAAAGGGTGGGTATTTAAAAAAGATGGCTAATTATTATAAAGATGATTGCAAAGAGCGATGAATGTGTTGTATCTACAGGGGAATATGCTGAGTTGAAGATGGGCGGTGATGGTTTGACGACTTATGCCGTTGGCCGACATCTGTTACAAGGTGTTACAGGTGGTAATACCTATGCGGTCCCAGCAGCCAGGCAGCGATTGGTCCTTCTGGGGACCCACAATCACTGGAGGTGCCTCGATCTTCTCTCTTGGTCAGAGTCCAAGTCTCGCATCCATAGAGCAAGACTGGAAGCACCAAGGACCTGAAGATTCGGACTTTTGTCCTCCCACACAGGTACCGGCAGTGCCACACCCCATTATCCAGTGAATCCATGACTCCCCAGGCCTGACCCAGACGTATATTGACCTCTGACTCACAGCCAGCAGAGACATAAATATCACTGCCAAGGTAAGTGAATCTCTCCACGACTCTCCACGACCTCAACTTGCTCACCACAACAGGCACAGACAGGACAGCAGCATCCAAGATGTCATTGAAAGCCTGGATTCTTCTGACCAGGAAACCAGTAATCCCAGCGCTCCGACTCCTCATTCAGCACCTCAAAGGGTCCCCGAAAGGATAATCTAAAGTTTCCGCAGAGATGACATCATCTGTGAAATCAAGGTCAGGGATCTTGCTTCCCAAACCGATGCACCTCAGCTTCTCTCAACCTCCTCCCTAGAATCCTCCTACAAGTGCTGAAAAGTGTGGGGCCAGTACCACCCCTGACGACTCCAGTAACAACTTGAAATAAGTCAGAGAGTGGTACCACCACTCTCACAGCACTCTCAGTACCAGAGTAGAGTTCACACATCAGATGATCAGTTTGGTGGCACCCCACGAAGACCGAGAATCCTCCAGAGGGCATCCCGATTCACTGAATCGAACGCTTTACAGAGATCAACATAGGCTGCAAGCAGCCCCTGCCGAAACTCTCGTCGGTGTCGGTGAGGACACGAAGAGCAAGGTACGTTCAATCGTTGACCTTTTTGGTGAAAGCCTGACTGCTCTGACGCTGGGTGCTCAAGCAGATGTGGTGAACCCTATCAAGAATACACAAAGACCTTGCCCGGCACTGAGCAGCGTCACCCCTCGGTATTGTTGCAGTCTTGGCGATCACCCTTCCCTTTTCAAGAGAGGACAACAAGGCCCCTCTTCCAGTCAGTTGGGATGATGCTGTGTTCGCAGAGCAGAGCACAAACTGCATGCAACGACACAAGTGCAGCATTTCCACCAGCCTTGAGAAGTTCAGCTGGATACCACAGATTCCTGGAGCTTTACCCCATTTCAACCGGTTCACCGCAGCCTGTTTTCACAAGTGAAGGTGGACCACAGTTGTTTGGAGGGTCAGCAGCAGTGATTGTAACACCCCTCACGACATTGTAACAACTCTACAGCTGGTGGATCAGCCTGGTACAACCGCTCAAAGTAACCGGCCCAGCGGGCCTTCACTTGGACTCCTCTGTCAAAGAGCCGACCACCCCTGCCTCTAACTGCAGTACACCGAGGGATGGTCTGGGATGAACGCAATGTGCGAATCCCTGAAGCAGTGACGAGAATCACCTGGACCACAGGTGATTCTCTACCCCCTCACAGATTCCTTGCACATGGGCCTCCTTGTCCACCCTTAGCGCACGTACAGTTTACGCCTCAGCTCCTGAACAGCTCAGCTCTGCTATTCAGCCTGGCCCTGCGACTCTGGTCATGTATCCAGTGTCCCTGAGAGGACAAAATCTTCTGCCCTACGGTGAGTTCCAAGACATCCACCGGCAACATCAAGGACGGTGGTCTTGAAGGCACTCACAATGCTTCAGGACCTCCCAAAGCACCCAGACCCCTCAAATCTCTACTCAGCTTGTTCGCAAAACTCCTCAGCTACCCTCTCATCCTTGAACTTGCCAACATCCAGCCTAGGCTGGGATGGTACCATCTCCTGGATTTAGTGCAACTTCAGAGTTGCTACAACAAGCGGTGGTCAGTATTGAGTAACTGAGCACTCCGGTAGACCCTGCCGTTCTGGATCATCCTTCAGCGACCATTAATGAGGACATGGTCAACTCCTATGCCACACCCCAGCGTTGGAATACCAAGTCCAGCGATGAGCCTGTGGCACTGAAACCATGAACCGCCACCCTAAGTCCATACTTCTTGCAAAGTCACGAGACTTAATGCTATTCTGGTTCATAGTTCCTGACCATGGGGACCAACACACGTCTCATAACCATCCCTATCAGTTCCGTTGATGCAATGAAATCCCCCAGACCAGAAGTGTATCTGTCTGGGGCACTGATCAACCACAGACTCGAGCGTTGGCGTTAGAATGTGTCCTTCACGGTGGATCACTCGCCTCAGTCGGAGCATCAACAAGACCAAGGAAATACACCAAGGCAGTGACGATCCTTCGTTTCATAATACGCTCGTTGACGGTGTTACCTCAATTATCATTGGGGTCAGCTTATTGGACACAGCTACAGAACTCCTTGAGTATGGTAAACATCAGGCAACCACACCAATAGTAGGTGTTAACCACCCACCATTCTCGCCACAATCCGTCTTCCGAACCTCAGAGATGCTGCAATACCGATGTCCAAACGCTTGAGCTCAGATGATAACAGAGACAGGTGATCATCTCTCTAGGGATAGGACATCCAGCACCCACCCGAAGGGACCACCTCAGGTTAACCCAAGGAGACCGCCGTCTGGTGGACGACACCAGCACCACTCCGACACACTCTCCCTAATTGACCGGACGTTACCCGTGGTTTCCCTCCTATCATCAAAATTTGGGGTCCCAAAGGCTTTGCCCCAATCCCGTCATCCAGTGAGCTGCCTGCGAAGGGAGCTGCACAGGAGGTACCCCACGGAGTGGGTTTTCAGATCTTTTTGCGTTTTGTTTTTTGCGGAATGAGAGGTTTTACGGTGGCCGGAGTGCAAATCCTGCCACCAACCTCCTAATAAGAAGTAACCCAACTGCAGGGAGACGTCCGCAGACACAGTTGGGCACTAAGTTGGAATGGCCGTTGCTCACAAGGAGCTCTCCGCCTTTGACAGTTTGTTTTTAATCCTGCTGGTGTCCATATCCAAACACCCTTCTCACCAAAACTTGTGGGGGAGACGGTTTAGTTGCCGACAACCCGACCATGGAACATGTTAGTACAGGTACATGGTACCTGTAGCAAGTCACAAATCTAATCTGGCCTGACCTGACTGACACACAACCCTTGATAACAACAACCCAATATCTCCACCAATTTCATCTGATCCGTCCACAACTTTTGAGATATCGTGCCATTATATCGTTTTTGGCCCTATCTTCAATGTGAAGAATCACTTTAAAATTTCAGTAGCCAGATCTGGATCCGGATCTTCACCAAAATCTAATCAGCTCAATCCTTGTCACCACTGAACCTGTCCACACTTTTAGAGATTCCTGCCACACAAACAAACAAACAAGACACACCAAACCGACCCAACATAATTGCCGAAACCGAAGGATTCCGCAATTAACAAAGACCAGACACAAAGGGTGAAACATAACCTTTCTCCCTTCGGTGGTGGAGGTAATGAGGTAGAAAGTCGATAAAAAAAAAAAAAAAAAAGGTGAGTAGAAAAAAATGGGTAAATGGAAAGAGTGCTGTTGGACTTGTGGAAATATGCAATAGAAAATATCAGAAAGAAAAGGGGATATCACATGATGGCTACGGATTCACCATTTAAGCAGTTTTAGGGAGAACATGACAGGATATAATCGGGTGCGGGGGGGGGGGGATTCCACAGTCAGAAGATGAATGTCAACTGAGTGAACAGTTAGTTTAGACGAGGTGAAGGTTGCTGCTGAGCGAGAATGCCCGTTGGGGTTTGTGAGAGACTAAAACTCTGAGAGGCAGGTTGGGTAACACCAGACATGACTTTGATAGAAACTGGACTTCATAGAAACACAAGGGTCTTCTTTAAACTCTTGCTTCACGTTTTGCACTGAAAAACAGCACTCGATGCCACCATATTTGTCTGAATGTTGTCTAATACTGAATCTCAGTTACTCTGCCCTTAGGGAATGAGACGGCATAAATAATTTCCCAAGACCGTATTTTCCGCATAAAATTTCCCAAGTACGATTTTCCGGCATATAAACCGCGGCCATGTGTTACTGCACCCCCGTTTTTCACCCTCAAACAACAAAGAACCAAAAAAACTTTCCGGTTATTAACTGCACCCATGTTTTGCACTTCAAATAAATGAATATATTGATCATTTTATTTTCTGATCTAGATCTAAATACGTTTGTGTATTAACTTTGTATGGAACAAAGTGACTGAGGTATCAACATGCTGACTCAGTCAGTCAGTGAGGTATGAGCATACGACGGAGCAGCGCGTCGCTGCGTCACTTTTCCGACGGTACTCCAGGGGCCTCCGTCTGGCCATCCCCAGGCAGTTGCCTGGCCCATCCCCATCTCCTTGAGATGCTGTTAATCTGTTGCAACCTCAAGGCACGTAGTCGGCCCGTTGGTCTCCTCACTCACGAAAATCCCCTGGAGAGAATCTGGTGCAGATCAGCATCAGGAAAACGAGTCACATGTCCATACAGCCGCAGCTGACGCTCACGGACCATGCAGGTAACAAATCTCATTTGAGTCTCTCTCAGCACTGCTCGTTGACACAAAGCCCGACCGCGAAGCCAAGATTCTCCGAAGAGACCTGGTACCAAAGAATTAAGTCTCCATCCAGATCCCTGGTCAGAGTCCAAGTCTCACACCATAAAGCAAAACTGGAAGCACAAAGGACCTGAAGACTCGGACTTCATCCTTCCCGCACAGATACCGGCAGCGCCACACCCACGATCAGTGAATTCATGACTCCCCAGGCCCGACCAGACGTCTGTTGATCTCTGGTCACAGCCAGCAGAGACTCTTCCGCTGACTTCCATGTCCACTAATTTTCGTCTTACAGTCTTATTCTTATTTCAGAAGTTGAGAGAGAGAGGAGAGGATACCAGGAAGGTTTTTATTTCTTCTTATTTTTAAATATTTTTTGTTACTAGCAAAAGGAAGAAAAGGGACTCATACCGGTATCATACCATATCTTGTGGATTTGTGGCCCTGAAAAGGCTTTGGGTTTGATGAAGCTTTTCAGCTAAACCTGAGGAAATCCTAGTCAATGCTTTCCTCGCTCCAAGAGACCACATAACTCCTTGCCGAATCAGGGTGGGGCAAGTCCCCGTCACTGTCTACATGCTGTCACTGTCATTGCAGCCTCCTCCTCCCCCAAATGATGTCTTCCTCTGTGCCATCCATGTCGTTGGAGATGCAGCATTTCAGATATTCTCCTAGATCATACCGACGGTATCTCCTCCACACCTTGATGATCCAGTCACAGATCATCGAAGGTCAACCTTTTCATCCTCCTGCTCTTGATTGTAGGTCTTCTCCCCGCTCATTATCCAGTCGACCAGCAGCGACGTAGCCCCTCTTGTACGGCTTATGATGCGACACATCGAGGGCTACAGGAGTGATGTCATCCCACCTGGGTTGACGACAGATCGGTGTTGGTCAAACGGAGCAGCGCTTTGGTGTCATCGTCTTGTGACAACTAAAAGTATCCAGGGACTAGCATGCTCTGTCGTCAGGAGAGACCGCCATCGGCCGACTACTCCAGACCGTGTGCACTCAGTCCTGAGCAGTCCCTCATCTATCACCCCTTCTGCTGCGCACGAACTGACGCAAGCTAGAAACTTGTTTTTGGGCATTGTCTCCTCGTCAACACGACATACACGACGGAAGCTTTCACCCATTCTGCGGCAGCGAGCATGACAGTGAATCGGTCCTTCTCGTGACCAGAAGCGTTGATCGTCACATGCACGCAAGCTTATTTGAGTGGGTCCCTTAATTAGACTCTAGCTATTTGTGAATAATTCTTCTTTTGGTGAGAGACAGGTGTTCTTTTCCTCTTCTTCTCTTCTTCTTCTTCTTCTTCTTCTTCTTCTCTTCTTCTTCTTCTTTCTTCTTCTTCTTCTCTTGTGTTTAATGGCGTTTTTGAGCATGACTTTTATTTAATTTCCACAACGGGTAACTAAAATGCTGCCACAACTCTAACCTGAAACCGATTTTCAAACTTTAATTAGCGGATTGAGGCTTAACAACAGTTCAACTGCTGAAAATGTGTTCATTTGGAATATAATTGAAATTCAGCAATGATCGTTTTTAAGACATTTTTTTTTTCTGTTCCCGTATATAACCACACTCCCAACTTTTACCTTTTTTTGCCGATAAAAAGTGCAGTTATTACACTGCGAAAATATGGTACTCCTAAACTGAGTTTTTGAAAGTGCCAAAAGTGCGATTTGTGTTCTGCATAATTCAATTGAAAACAAATAAAGTTTTAGAAAAAAATACTTCAAAATTTACCGCCGTTGATGCACTGTCTTATTTTACACCACATATAATTTTTAAACAAGTTTTCCTTGATCAAAAATGACGTTTGAGAGAAAAGACAGACAACAAAGTGAACCAATGCTTTACCCACTTTTTGCTTTACGTTGGGGTAATAAAGTCTTGTGGCATGATTCAGGTCACTACATAGATTTAATTTGCCTGTTTATTTACTCTGACCATACTAATGAAGTCATCAAGGTAGTAAAAAATTTTTGATGGATGTTCATCTCTGGATAACTCCAAGAGGACAGCATGTCTAAGTGACTACGATCGCCAGTCACCCCAGAATTTCCCACGCCCAGAGTCGTATACATAGGCAAAATTCCGGGTTGAGCGGGTACCGTGCGGCGGTTATGCAACAGAACTTAGTCAGCCTCACAGAGGAAACAACGTTGCATAAACCACATCTGAGATCGAACTTGGATCATCAATCTGTTACTGGCCAAACACTCGGCAGTCTAATGCTGCTATCAAAACAGACGGAACTTGAAGGCACTCGGTTGACATTATTCCTGATGCCTGATCCTTGATGCCATGAATGCCTGATCCATGAGAACATATTGGGCCCAATACATTTTAAATATCATGCCATATATCGTTTTGCCCCATCTCTCAATGTGAAGAATCACTTTGAATATTAAATAATTCTCGAATCTAGATCCGGATTCGATCTTCACCAAAATCAAATCAATTTTCGTGGTCAGACACCCAAACACTCCACCAAGTTTCATGCCGAATCCATTCCACAACTTTTTGGACATCATGCTATATATCATTTTTTGGCCCTATCTCTCAATGGTGAAGAATCATAAAAAATGATCGGATCGAATCCGGATCCAGATCTTCACCAAAATCTAATCAGTTCTCTGTCACACCCAATTTGCACCAAGTTTCATCCAAATCCGTGCAACAACTTTTTGAGATGTCCTGTTCACAGACAGACAGACCAAAGATAAACAAACAGAACAGAGAGGGTGAAAATAACCTCCTTCACTACATTGGTGGAGATATTAAGTCAGGACACAGTTCTAGATATGGCTTGAGTTAATGACTGTACCATCTGTCCCGGACAGTAAACATCAAATTGGATAATATGTACAACAATTAGTCACAGCACGTTACTTCCCAAGTACGTGTACTGATACCCTACGTGACAGACTTGCCTTCAGAACCTTACAAGTGACTTAACTGCTACAGTACAGTTTGCCAGCATCATGCGTCCGATGTGGAAGGGAGAGATGAGTGATTGACAACGAATGATGGGATGATTCAAATAATGATGGTATGGTGTTTGGCAAATAATGATGGGATTGTGATTGGCAAAGAATGAGGATGCAGCGAATGGCAAAGAAGATGAGACGAGGACAGAAAGAGAGAGATGGAGATGGGATGACCCCTGCACACCTACACTTATTGGTTCTGGCTCCCATGTCCTGCCTAAAACCAGAACCGATCCACGCCCCATCCCCTCCTGCCCTCATGCAGTCGGCGTTTCCTGTGGACCAGTGACGTCACTCATGGCACATATTCAATACGTCTCCTAGCAGGACGCCGTGTGTGTTAGATGACACAGAGGGTCCAGCATGTAGCTAACAGTTGTGGGAAACATGGCGGCGGAGGTGTACAAGGGTGGAGGTGAAGAAATAAGAAGAGGCAAAAGGACAGAAACAGAAGATGCAGGAAAGAATTAATAACGAAGAACGAATGATGTGGCGAGAAATTAATAGGCAAAACAGCTTTAGACAGTTAAGCTAAACAGTTATAACAATGAATAACTGCGTTTAACTATGTGAGGATCTCTCGGGACTCCTCAAAACCACGACAAATTACAAACGGTGAGACCCTTCTCAGACTTTACAATATCAGCAATTTCACTCAAGTTGTCTCCAGATCACTTGCCGTCGTTTTGTAATATTTTCATCCACAAATATATTTCGAACGTATTGAGCAGTGCGATTATTCTAACTGATTGTTAATGAATGCCATTTCATTCAATATCCTCAATGCACTTCAACTCTATGCGTAGATATTCATCTTTGAGCATCGCCATTTTAGTTACAATTTCGTACAATTT
The DNA here is from genome assembly GCA_035128595.1 of Eptatretus atami. Taxonomy (NCBI): domain Eukaryota; kingdom Metazoa; phylum Chordata; class Myxini; order Myxiniformes; family Myxinidae; genus Eptatretus; species Eptatretus atami. The sequence continues at coordinate 31,496,010 of CM068966.1, read as the reverse complement.
AAGAATGTATACAAATTCTGCTTTGATACATTTAACTAATTAGCTCTTGTTTTTTTTGTTCTTTATCCAACCTGGCAGCTTCGGCCACTATACCGTCCATCGGTGCTCACCCTGTCCACTCAGCCATCTGTGATGTTCGGCCTACCCCCGGTGCACTTGGAAGGCAGACCACTGCTTGCTGAGAAAGTAGAGGGTGAAACTCATGGAAAGGTGAAGAACAAGGACATGTAAAAGGACAGGGGACAAAAAGGACCACTAAAGGGAGGAGAACTTTGGGAATATGGGGGATCAAAGGAAAGCAACAGACAGCAGCAAGAAACTGAATTGAAAGAGATGAGAAACGAACGATCAACTTTACTTCTGCTCTTTCTCGGATATCGTAGCGGAATTGGCTGTCCGATGCTTGTTTCAGCTCACAGGAACATGGTCCTTCTCAGTGAAATTCCTTTATTTCTGGTAGGCCATATTGACCATCTTGTTTGACTTACCTTCACTAGCTTTGTTTCTTTTCATTGTCATTCAAGCTTTTTTTTTGTTTCATTAATTCATTCATACGTGCGGTTCATCTTTTTAATTTGAATTTTTCCTTAGATTTCATCAGGAATATGAAACTGACCGTCTACAACCTTCTTTCATGGTAAGCAACTGTTACGGGTCCAACTCTTTTGGGTGGATCGTTCCCTGGTCTGGGAGTTCTCAGTGTAAGATCCGGTATCAACATTAGAGTCATACGGATAACAGTACATAGTTATATACATAAGTCAGAAATTCTTTTCTTTCTTTAAAATGATTTTCATCAAACACGACTCCTACTATAACTGCCAGTTTATTGCACTCCCTCATTCGAGTTGACCAGGGAACGTTTTTGGCCAAGTCTTTCAGAAACAGCCGGTAAAGCTGACGTTCACTGAAGGTGTAGGAATTTCTAATTGTTCAGGGTAGCCAGTGTACCTTGCCTACTTTTCATGATAGACACCACGTGTGAGATCTATAATGCAACAACGGTGAGTACTGCCAGACGGTCCCCTGTATAGTGCCATCAATGGCGGCGCACACATTCATGCATTGTTCTGCATGAGAAACACCAGGATGACAGTTTATAGCTAATGAGATTGAAACTCATGCAGAGTAGCTACAAGGAGAGTTTCTCTGTGTTTTCTAAGCTATCCAGCAGCCAGTCCTAATTATTTTTTCAGAAAGAGGAAAATTATTTTTACTTTTTGCACATTTTGAAGCGTTAGATGAAACCAATTCGTTTAATTATTTTCGCTGTCGCTTACAGATACCAATTAGGACAAGCATTACGGAAAGTGGGCTGTCACCAGAGCGCCCGGGAAACACAGCACTGCTCATCGGGTGCCTCTTGTCATCATTCTGCTGCTTGTGTCATTATTATCCTCATCCTGGTGCGTCAGAATGGAAGAAACTTCTCGAGAAGGTGCCAGAATATTTCAGATAATGCTGCTTGACACAATTCTTTTGGAAGGAACCCACCGAATGTCACACTACATTAATGGTCAACAAAATGTCCTACAAACAATACTGTGATAGTCCAGAGACACGACAATGAAAAAGCATAATGTGATCAATGCCAAAGTGGTGAACCAATGTAGAGTAAGGTCTTGCTATATGCATGTTCAATATCTGAGGATCGAGTTATGCCATTAATATATTTCCACAAAATTTAATACATGCGGGAAAATTCAGAATTGGGCAGTTCGACAGTATACTACCTTAACTCTCCTCTCTTACTCTCAGCTACAGCCCCTGGTCCATCACGATCTACTCTGCTGAATAATATTCTGTACTTATTTTGTCCATAACATTCATTATCTTAACATCTCCATCATATCACATCATACCGCCTCCTTTCTAGTATATAAAGCCGCCTGTCTCTTCAGCCGCTCCTATTAGCTGAGTTTAGTACCTGAATCAATCCATCGCCTGCCCCTGAACCCCCTCCATGGCAGCTTTGTCCTTCCTAAGTAGTGACCAAACTGCACACAATATTCTAGATTGCACACAATACAAAATTAATAAATGAAATTGCACGTGGTACATGCTTGGGAGCCTCATGGTATGCATTGCTGTCTGCGCTGTCGCTGATGATTCGCCAATAAGCGATGAAAACCGTCCGGCAGCTAGGTGGTGTGTAGCATTGGGATTCTCATGTGCGTACTATTTGTGAATTGTCTTCATAGCTTGTGAGGGAACTTTGGAAAGGTTTGATACAACATAGCATTACCTTGGTAGCCTTCTTGGTTGCTTACACAGCAGTGTCGGCTAGAGGAGCATGGGAGGGTTATATATATAGTATATATATATATATATATATATATATATTATATATATATATATATATATATTATAATATTATATAATCATTCCAACCACTCACTAACTGACTGACTCAATTAATATTCGGTACTTCTGGTGTTTTTTTTCTTCTGGGAAAGGTGAATTTTGTGTGCGATGGACATGAAGCATACACCGGGATAAATCACAGAACCATTGGAAAGCGTCCATAAATGAAAATACCCGCAAATAAGTGCAGCCTTGTTGTGCTATCTAGCAGGAGGTCGGCTGTGAAGCTTGGCTATCATCATAAAGCTTCTATTTATTATGAACCTACATATGAAGCATGGTTCGTTATGCTTACAATTGTTAAGCAATCCTCACTCCGTGTGTATACATGAAAAATGTAAACATGGCATGTCTTAGACTGTGTGAATATTTCACTGCGTCAGCTTTTGAAATGCCCCTCATACAGTATGTTCCTATTATTAAATACCCCTTGACTTGGCTCCACCACCCTTTGTTCTAATATCACATAAACCTCCCTTCATCTATTATTCCTTGCACTCCATTCAAAACTTGTCTTCTTGTTTTGTTTTTTTACCATATCTTTCTTATTTATATTTTCAATGCTATCACTTCCTTGTCTAAATTTCTCATTATTTAAACCTACCATAGTCCTCGAAAGGCCCCTCACCGTATCCTGGGAGAACATGGCTGATGCGCTTCACTTCCCATAGGGCCAATAACTTTGCACAGCATGCGAATCCCCTTACAAGCTTGTTTCCGGCCACCTGCACCACCTCTCCCACCCGGTACCAGGCAACCTTAACGTCCCTCACCGGCAACAGATAGCAGCGCAATGCAGGAGGTAATTCTCATTACATTCAATGTGTGTTTGTTCCTCTAATTTTCTCTTAATTATCAAAAGATATATTCAAAGGATATCCAACATGTATGAGGGGAGTCAAATAGACAGGCATTCCAAGGATTGAAGTTCATAGTAATCTGATGGCTGTTGATAGATATATCATTTTTCCTTCATAGTTCTCCTTGCTTATTCCAATGTCCAAACAGCGATGGATAGAGATAGACGAGTGCACTTACCTTTTAAGTTGTCTCGTCTGGGTTTGATTCTCTTGCTTTGGTGAAAAAATGATTTCAATTAGAGGGCACTCGTACGTACATACATCCGCCACGTAATGCTGATCCATTGAGAACATATTGCCCCAATACATTTTTTGAAATATCATGTGATACAGCACTATATTCATTTTTGGCCTATCTACTCAATGGTGAGAATCACTCTTAAAAATTCTAGTAATGGGATTGTGGATCCCGGATCTCACTAAAATCTCATCAGTTCGCCTTGTCACACACTGAACCTGCACACAAAATTTCATCCGGATCCGTCATTCAACTTTTTGAGATATCTTGCACACAAACAAAAACCAAATCGATAGGAAAGGTGGTGAAAACATAACCTCCTTCACCTTCGGTTGAAGTTGTCAAGAAACGTCATTCAATTCCAGAACTCCACAGGATGGCGTATTCCTGCCAATGGAGAACTGAAAGAGGGCAGTTTGGCATTGGCTTGCCATTCCATGCTTGACTCATTTGTTCTTCGTCAGTCCAATGTATGGGTTTAGTGACCCACGTATTTGTCTCTTTCGCCATTATACCATTCAGGAAGCCATTCCCTTCGGCCTCGACATTGGAAATCGATGACTGTGCATTGCCAATTGTTGGTTCTTCATGCGAGCAGTCAGCTGTCATGGATCCTCTCTGCACAGCACTTTGTTGAAACTAGCACATTCATGCACACAGCGGTGGGAAACCGTGGACTGATTATCCATCTTTTAATTTTTTGTATTACAATTCAAGGTTCATTATGAGAGCTCACACACAGAACATACAACAAGGGGACAGGAGACAGAGGTGCGGAGAGGGAAGATAAAAACAAGTGGGGACAGAGACATGAGATCTGTGGAAGGGGGGGTGGGGGGGGGTACTACACAGGGGTAAATAAGATGGACACTACAGGGACTTTCAGGTCCTTACATGAGAGGGACTTTCAGGAAGGAAAGGCAGGATATTTTGATGGAGGTTGGTTTGGGAGGGCGGATTAGCAGGCGCGTTTTAAAGATTGTGATTTCTATGGGGGAAGATAAAGAAGATGGTTGGTGAACAGCTGTTTTTGAAGACCTGGAGGAAGAGTGGAGATGAAGAGGGTGTGAGTTTGTTTCCAAGGTGGGGAAAAAGAGGATATGGAAAAGAGTGAAGGTGGAGCAGTGTTCTTGATTTTTGGTAAGTTTTACCAGAAAGGGGTTGCTGGTGGACCTTAAGCGCTCTGCGGGAAATATGGTGGGGACAATATCGCAAGAAGAGAGGGGTGGCAAGGCGGAGGAGATGGTAGAAGACAGAAAGACCACTGGACCTGCCTGCGGTGAGACAGTGAGAGACAAAAGACTCAGCCTCACACCAGACTACCATGATCCTAAGCCTGGGTTTTCCACAATGTGAAGCGAGAAAGGTGATAGTAAGGGAGCACCAGCACCCAAGGAGAGCAGTACTCCATCAGGCTGTGCGACGAAGCTTTGTATGTGGTCAGGAGCTCAGGTGTGCCAAGGAAGCGACTTTGCACGACGGAGGATTCCCAGTCGGCAAACTGGCTTTTGAGAGGCGAGGTTTGAAATATAGTGGGCTTTCCCCAGGAAAGATTCATGGCAGATAGTGAGACTAGAAAGCTTTGAAAGAAAGGACTTCTTCCAGAGGATGTTGATTAAAGTGGATTGGGGTTCCAGAGGCCTTTCGCGAGAGATCATAGTGAGAGTGTTTGAGATTTGTCAGGGTGAAAGACATTCGTTTCCCTTGTTTGTCAGCCTTGTGATTTTATTGAATCTGTGGAGAGTGAAGAGGCTGCTGCTTGCCAATCATGAGGATGACAGAGGTACGGCACGAGGGTTGCAGTCATCAGCAAAGCCAATTAAAGAGGATTTCCAGAAGAGCATGAGAGAGAATCATTGATGAAAATTTTTTTCGTCATCGATTTAAAAAAATGAAAATAATTTTCGTCATCTGGTGGAAATTTCGTCATTGCTATTTCGGTCTTCTACTTGTACAATTGCCTGCAGCATAACACCCATATAAGGCCTTGGCCCGGGGACACAGTGATTGGTGACGCTGTATCCTACTTTAGAACTCATGCACCACGAATAAACATATGCCTTCTGGAAAGATGTACATTGCAAGTTGGACGGTGTTGTCACCTTGATTGAACGAACCAATGCAAGTTGCATCTGCCCATAACAATCATCGAAATCCCATTTGCATCGGCTCCCTCATATTTCACGAATAAATACGAGAAATCCCTACAATGGAGCAAACTTTCCTCAAAATTATCACCTTTTGGTAGCTCTTGGTTTTGGATGTTCCATCAAGGTTGTGAATGAATAAAATGTTTGATTACTATGTCAACAGAAGATAATTGTGCAATAATGCATGAATGGGTATACTTGGGTTTTCGTGGTTTCCCATTTGAGCACTTATCTGTAATGCTGGCGATCCCAGGTTCGATCCTGTGGACTGGATTCATTTGTCCATTGTCCTTTTAGTCCATGTAAAGGTTTCATGAAATTTGTGCTTATCCAGTGTGTTATTTCTGTACCGCTCGTCAATGAGCCTGAGTCAATGGGCCTGAGATAATGTTTTTAAAAGGGTGGGTATTTAAAAAAGATGGCTAATTATTATAAAGATGATTGCAAAGAGCGATGAATGTGTTGTATCTACAGGGGAATATGCTGAGTTGAAGATGGGCGGTGATGGTTTGACGACTTATGCCGTTGGCCGACATCTGTTACAAGGTGTTACAGGTGGTAATACCTATGCGGTCCCAGCAGCCAGGCAGCGATTGGTCCTTCTGGGGACCCACAATCACTGGAGGTGCCTCGATCTTCTCTCT
>CM068966.1:31475487-31489729 GCA_035128595.1 Eptatretus atami | reverse complement strand
TTTGACCCAGGAAACCAGTAATCCCAGCGGCTCCGACTCCTCATTCAGCACCTCAAGGGTCCCCGAAAGGATATCTAAAGTTTCCGCAGAGATGACTGCATCATCTGTGAAATCAAGGTCAGGGATCTTGGCATTCCCAAACGATGCACCTCAGCTCCCACCTCCCTAGAATCCTCCTACAAGTGCTGAAAAGTGTGGGGGCCAGTACCACCCCTGACGACTCAGTAACAACTTGAAATAAGTCAGAGAGTGGTACCACCACATCTCACAGCACTCTCCGTACCAGAGTAGAGTTCACACATCAGATGATCAGTTTGGTGGCACCCCACGAAGACCGAGAATCCTCCAGAGGGCATCCCGATTCACTGAATCGAACGCTTTACAGAGATCAACATAGGCTGCAAGCAGCCCCTGCCGAAACTCTCGTCGTGTCGGTGAGGACACGAAGAGCAAGGTACGTTCAATCGTTGACCTTTTTGGTGTAAAGCCTGACTGCTCTGGACGCTGGGTGCTCAAGCAGATGTGGTGAACCCTATCAAGAATCACCACAAAGACCTTGCCCGGCACTGAGGCAGCGTCACCCCTCGGTATTTGTTGCAGTCTTGGCGATCACCCTTCCCTTTCAAGAGAGGACAACAAGGCCCCTCTTCCAGTCAGTTGGGATGATGCCTGTGTTCCAGGCAGAGCACAAAACTGCATGCAACGACACAAGTGCAGCATTTCCACCAGCCTTGAGAAGTTCAGCTGGATACCACAGATTCCTGGAGCTTTACCCCATTTCAACCGGTTCACCGCAGCCTGTTTTCACAAGTGAAGGTGGACCACAGTTGTTTGGAGGGTCAGCAGCAGTGATTGTAACACCCCTCACGACATTGTAACAACTCTACAGCTGGTGGATCAGCCTGGTACAACCGCTCAAAGTAACCGGCCCAGCGGGCCTTCACTTCGGACTCCTCTGTCAAGAGCCGACCACCCTCTGCTCTAACTGCAGTACACCGAGGGATGTCTGGGATGAACGCAATGTGCGAATCCCTGAAGCAGGACGAGAATCACCTGACCACAGGTGATTCTCTACCCCCTCACAGATTCCTTGCACGATGGGCCTCCTTGTCCACCCTTAGCGCACGTACAGTTTTACGCCTCAGCTCCTGAACAGCTCAGCTCTGCTATTCAGCCTGCCCTGCGACTCTGGTCATGGTATCCAGTGTCCCTGAGAGGACAAAATCTTCTGCCCTACGGTGAGTTCCAAGACATCCACCGGCAACATCAAGGACGGTGTCTTGAAGGCACTCCACAATGCTTCAGGACCTCCCAAAGCACCCAGACCCTCAAATCTCTACTCAGCTTGTTCGCAAACTCCTCAGCTACCCTCTCATCCTTGAACTTGCCAACATCCAGCCTAGGCTGGGATGGTACCATTCTCCTGGATTTAGGTGCAACTTCAGAGTTGCTACAACAAGCGGTGGTCAGTATTGAGTAACTGAGCACTCCGGTAGACCCTGCGTCTGGATCATCCTTCAGCGACCATTAATGAGGACATGGTCAACTCCTATGCCACACCCCAGCGTTTGGAATACCAAGTCCAGCGATGAGCCTGTGGCACTGAAACCATGAACCGCCACCCTAAGTCCATACTTCTTGCAAAGTTCACGAGACTTAATGCTATTCTGGTTCATAGTTCCTGACCCATGGGACCAACACACGTCTCATAACCATCCCTATCAGTTTCCCGTTGATGCAATGAAATCCCCCAGACAGAAGTGTATTCTGTCTGGGGCACTGATCAACCACAGACTCGAGCGTTGGCGTTAGAATGTGTCCTTCACGGTGGATCACTCGCCTCAGTCGGAGCATCAACAGAGACCAAGGAAATTACACCAAGGCAGTGACGAATCCTTCGTTTCATAATACGCTCGTTGACGGTGTTACCTCAATTATCATTGGGGTCAGCTTATTGGACACAGCTACAGAACTCCTTGAGTATGTAAACATCAGGCAACCACACCAATAGTAGGTGTTAACCACCCACCATTACTCGCCACAATCCGGTCTTCCGAACCTCCAGAGATGCTGCAATTACCGATGTCCAAACGCTTGAGCTCAGATGATAACAGAGACAGGTGATCATCTCTCTAGGGATAGGACATTCCAGCACCCACCCGAAGGGACCACCTCAGGTTAACCCAAGGAGACCGCCGTCTGTGGACGACACCAGCCACCACTCCGACACACTCTCCCTAATCTGACCCGGAATGTTACCCGTGGTTTCCCTCCTATCATCAAAATTTGGGTCCCAAAGGCTTTGCCCCAATCCCGTCATCCAGTGAGCTGCCCTGCGAAGGGAGCTGCACAGGAGTACCCCACGGAGTGGGTTTTCAGATTTTTTGCGTTTTGTGTTTTTGCGGAATGAGGGTTTTTACGGTGGCCGGAGTGCAAATCCTGCCACCAACCTCCTAATAAGAAGTAACCCAACTGCAGGAGACGTCCGCAGACACAGTTGGCACTAGATATGGACAGCCGTTGCTCACAAGGAGCTCTCCGCCTTTGACAGTTTTGTTTTTTAATCCTGCTGGTGTCCATATCCAAACACCCTTCTCACCAAAACTTGGTGGGGGAGACGGTTTAGTTGCCGACAACCCGACCATGGAACAGTTAGTACAGGTACATGGTACCTGTAGCAAGTCACAAATCTAATCTGGCCTGACCTGATTGACACACAACCCTTGTAACAACAACCCAATATCTCCACCAAGTTTCATCTGAATCCGTCCACAACTTTTGAGATATCGTGCCATTATATCGTTTTTGGCCCTATCTCAATGTGAAGAATCACTTTAAAAATTTCAGTAGCCAGATCTGGATCCGGATCTTCACCAAATCTAATCAGTTTCAATCCTTGTCACCACTGAACCTGTCCAACTTTTAGAGATTCCTGCCACACAAACAAACAAACAATGACACACACAAACCGACCAACATAATTGCCGAAACCGAAGGATTTCCGGCAATTAACAAAGACACAGAACAAAGGGTGAAACATAACCTCCTCTCCCTTCGGTGGTGGAGGTAATGAGGTAGAAAGTCATAAAAAAAAAATAAGGTGAGTAGAAAAAAATGGGTAAATGGAAAAGAGTGCTGTTGGACTTGTGGAATATGCAATAGAAAATATCAGAAGAGAAAGAGGGATATCACATGATGCTACGGATCACCATTTAAGCGTTTTAGGGAGAACATGGACAGGATATAATCGGGTGCGGGGGGGGGGGGATTCCACAGTCAGAAGATGAATGTCAACTGAGTGAACAGTTAGTTTAGACGAGGTTGAAGGTTGCTGCTGAGCGAGAATGCCCGTTGGGGTTTGTGAGAGATAAAACTCTGAGAGGCAGGTTGGTAACACCAGACATGACTTTGATAGAAACTGGACTTCATAGAAACACAAGGTCTTTTTAAACTCTTGCTTCACGTTTTGCACTGAAAAAACAGCACTCGATGCCACCATATTTGTCTGAATGTTGTCTAATACTGAATCTCAGTTACTCTGCCCTTAGGGAATGAGACGGCATAAATAATTTCCCAAGTACCGTATTTTCCGCATAAATAATTTCCCAAGTACCGATTTCCGGCATATAAACCGCGGCCATGTGTTACTGCACCCCCGTTTTTCACCCTCAAACAACAAAGAACCAAAAAAAACTTTCCGGTTATTAACTCACCCATGTTTTGCACTTCAAATAAATGAATATATTGATCATTTTTTTTCTGATCTAGATCTAAAATACGTTTGTGTATTAACTTTGTATGGAACAAAGTGACTGAGGTATCAACATGCTGACTCCAGTCAGGTCAGTGAGGTATGGGAGCATACGACGGAGCAGCGCGTCGCTGCGTCACTTTTCCGCCGGTACTCCAGGGGCCTCCGTCTGGCCATCCCCAGGCAGTTGCTGGCCCATCCCCATCTCCTTGAGATGCTGATTAATCTGTTGCAACCTCAAGGCACGTAGTCGGCCCGTTGGCTCCTCACTCACGAAAATCCCCTGTGAGAGAATCTGGTGCGATCAGCATCAGGAAAACGAGTCACATGTCCATACAGCCGCAGCTGACGCTCACGGACCATGCAGGTAACAAATCTCATTTGAGTTCTCTCAGCACTGCTCGTTGACACAAAGCCCGACGGCGAAGCCAAGATTCTCCGAAGAGACCTGGTACCAAAGAATTAAGTCTCCATCCAGATCCCTGGTCAGAGTCCAAGTCTCACATCCATAAAGCAAACAATGGAAGCACAAAGGACCTGAAGACTCGGACTTCATCCTTCCCGCACAGATACCGGCAGCGCCACACCCACGATCAGTGAATTCATGACTCCCCAGGCCCGACCAGACGTCTGTTGATCTCTGCTCACAGCCAGCAGAGACTCTTCCGCTGACTCCCATGTCCACTAATTTTCGTCTTACAGTCTTATTCTTATTTCAGAAGTTGAAGAGAGAGGAGAGGATACCAGGAAGTTTTATTTCTTCTTATTTTTAAATATTTTTTGTTACTAGCAAAAGAAGAAAAGGACTCATACCGGTATCATACATATTCTTGTGGATTTGTGGCCCTGAAAAGGGCTTTGGTTTGATGAGCTTTTCAGCTTAAACCTGAGGAAATCCTAGTCAATGCTTTCTCGCTCCAAGACACCACATAACTCCTTGTCCGAATCAGGTGGAGGCAAGTCCCCGTCACTGTCTACATGCTGTCACTGTCATTTGCAGCCTCCTCCTCCCCCAAATGATGTCTTCCTCTGTGCCATCATGTCTTGGAGATGCAGCATTTCAGATATGCTCTCGCTAGATCATACCGACGGTATCTCCTCCCACACCTTGATGATCCAGTCACAGATCATCGAAGGTCAACCTTTTCATCCTCCTGCTCTTGATTGTAGGTCTTCTCCCCGCTCATTATCCAGTCGGACCAGCAGCGACGTAGCCCCTCCTTGTACGGCTTATATGACGACACATCGAGGGCTACAGGAGTGATGTCATCCCACCTGGGTTGACGACAGATCGGTGTTGGTCAAACGGAGCAGCGCTTTGGTGTCATCGTCTTGTGACAACTGAAAGTATCCAGGGACTAGCATGCTCTGTCGTCAGGAGAGACCGCCACGGCCGACTACTCCAGACCGTGTGCACTCAGTCCTGAGCAGTCTCATCTATCCACCCCTTCTGCTGCGCACGAATGACGCAAGCTAGAAACTTTGTTTTTGGCATTGTCTCCTCGTCAACACGACATACACGCGGAAGCTTTCCACCCATCTCTGCGGCAGCGAGCATGACAGTGAATCGGTCCTTCTCGTGACCAGAAGCGTTGATCGTCACATTGCACGCAAGCTTATTGAGGTGGGTGCTCCGTTATTAGACTCTAGCTATTTGGAATAATTCTTCTTTTGGTGAGAGACCAGGTGTTCTTTCCTCTTCTTCTCTTCTTCTTCTTCTTCTTCTTCTTCTTCTCTTCTCTTCTTCTTCTTCTTCTTCTTCTCTTGTGTTTAATGGCGTTTTTGAGCATGACTTTTATTAATTTCCACAACGGGTAACTAAAATGCTGCCAAACTCTTAACCTGAAACCGATTTTCAAACTTTAATTAGCGATTGAGGCTTAACAACAGTTCCAACTGCTGAAAATGTGTTCATTTGGAATATAATTGAAATTCAGCAATGATCGTTTTTAAGACATTTTTTTTTTCTGTTCCCGTATATAACCACACTCCCAACTTTTACCTTTTTTTGCCGATAAAAAGTGCAGTTATTACACTGGAAAATATGGTACTCCTAAACTGAGTTTTTGAAAGTGCCAAAAGTGCGATTTTGTGTTCTGCATAATTTCAATTGAAACAAATAAAGTTTTAGAAAAAAAATACTTCAAAATTACCGCCGTTGATGCACTGTCTTATTTTACACCCATATAATTTTTAAACAAGTTTTCCTTGATCATAAAATGACGTTTGAGAAAAGAGACAGACAACAAAGTGAACCAAATGCTTTACCCACTTTTTGCTTTACGTTGGGGTAATAAAGTCTTGTGCATGATTCAGGTCACTACATCAGATTTAATTTGCCTGTTTATTTACTCTGACCATACTAATGAAGTCATCAAGGTAGTAAAAAATTTTTGATGGATGTTCATCTCTGGATAACTCCAAGAGGACAGCATGTCTAAGTGACTACGATTCGCCAGTCACCCAGAACTTCCCACGCCCAGGTCGTATACATAGGCAAAATTCCGGGTTGAGCGGGTACCGTGCCGGCGGTTATGCAACAGACTTAGTCAGCCTCACAAGAGGAAACACGTTGCATAAACCACATCTGAGATCGAACTTGATCATCAATCTTACTGGCCAAACACCTCGGCAGTCTAATGCTGCTATCAAAACAGACGGAACTTGAAGGGCACTCGTTGACATTATTCCTGATGCCTGATCCTGTGATGCCATGAATGCCTGATCCATGAGAACATATTGGGCCCAATACATTTTTAAAATATCATGCCATATATCGTTTTGCTCCCATCTTCTCAATGGTGAAGAATCACTTTGAATATTAAATAATTCTCGAATCTAGATCCGGATTCGATCTTCACCAAAATCAAATCAATTTTCGTGGTCAGACACCCAAACACTCCACCAAGTTTCATGCCGAATCCATTCCACAACTTTTTGGACATCATGCTATATATCATTTTTGCCCTATTCTCAATGTGAAGAATCATAAAAAATGATCGGATCGAATCCGGATCCAGATCTTCACCAAAATCTAATCAGTCTCTCTGTACACACCCAATTTGCACCAAGTTTCATCCAAATCCGTGCACAACTTTTTGAGATGTCCTGTTCACAGACAAGACAGACAAAGATAAACAAACAGAACAGAGAGGGTGAAAATAACCTCCTTCACTTACATTGGTGGAGATATAATCAGGACACAGTTCTTAGATATGGCTTGAGTTAATGACTGTACCACTGTCCCGGACAGTAAACATCAAATTGATAATATGTACAACAATTAGTCACAGCACGTTACTTCCCAAGTACGTTACTGAAATATCCCTACGTGACAGACTTGCTTCAGAACCTTACAATGACTTACATGCTACAGTACAGTTTGCCAGCATCATGCTCCGATGTGGAAGGGAGAATGAGTGATTGACAACGAATGATGGTGATGATTCAAATAATGATGGTATGGTGTTTGGCAAATAATGATGGATTGTGATTGGCAAAGAATGAGATGAGCGATATGGCAAAGAAGATGAGACGAGACAGAAAGAGGAGAGATGGAGATGGGATGACCCCTGCACACCTACACTTATTGTTCTGGCTCCCAGTCCTGCCTAAAACCAGAACCGATCACGCCCCACTCCCCTCCTGCCCCTCATGCAGTCGGCGTTTCCTGTGGACCAGTGACGTCACTCATGGCACATATTCAATACGTCTTCCATAGCAGGACGCCGTGTGTGTTAATGACACAGAGGTCCAGCATGTAGCTAACAGTTGTGGGAAACATGGCGGCGAGGTGTACAAGGGTGGAGGTGAAGAAATAAGAAGAGGCAAAAGGACAGAAACAGAGATGCAGGAAAGAATTAATAACGAAGAACGAATGATGTGCGAGAAATTAATAGCAAAACAGCTTTAGACAGTTAAGCTAACAGTATAACAATGAATAACTGCTTTAACTATGTGAGGATCTCTCGGACTCCTCAAAACCACGACAAATTACAAACGGTGGACCCTTACTCAGATTTTACAATATCAGCAATTTCACTCAAGTTGTCTCCAGATCACTTGCCGTCGTATTTAAATATTTCATCCACAAATATATTTCGAACGTAATGAGCAGTTGCGATTATTCTAACTGATTGTTAATGAATGCATTTCATTCAATATCCTCAATGCACTTCAACTCTATGCGGTAGATATTCATCTTGAGCATCGCCATTTTAGTTACAATTTCGTACAATTTAAGAATGTATACAAATTCTGCTTGATACATTAACTAATTAGCTCTTGTTTTTTTTGTTCTTTATCCAACTGGCAGCTTCTTGCGCCACTATACCGTCCATCGTGCTCACCCTGTCCACTCAGCCATCTGTGATGTTCGGCCTACCCCCCGGTGCACTTGGAAGGCAGACCACTGCTTGCTGAGAAAGTAGAGGGTGAAACTCATGGAAAGGTGAAGAACAAGGACATGTAAAAGGACAAGGGACAAAAAGGACACTTAAAGGGAGGAGAACTTTGGGAAATTGGGGGATCAAAGAAAAGCAACAGACAGCAGCAAGAAACTGAATTGGAAAGAGATGAGAAACGAACGATGCAACTTTACTTCTGCTCTTTCTCGGATATCGTAGCGGAATTGCTGTCCGATCTGTTTCAGCTCACAGGAACATGGTCCTTCTCAGTGAAATTCCTTTATTTCTGGATAGGCCATATTGACCATCTGTTTGACTTACCTTTCACTAGCTTTGTTTCTTTTCATTTGTCATTCAAGCTTTTTTTTTGTTTCATTAATTCATTCATACGTGCGGTTCATCTTTTTTAATTTGAATTTTTCCTTAGATTTCACTCAGGAATATGAAACTGACCGTCTACAACCTTCTTTCACTGGAAGCAACTGTTACGGGTTCCAACTCTTTTGGAGTGGATCGTTCCCTGGTCGGGAGTTCTCAGTGTAAGATCCGTATCAACATTAGAGGTCATACGGATAACAGTACATAGTTATATACATAAGTCAGAAATTCTTTTCTTTCTTTAAAATGATTTTCATCAACACGACTCCTACTATAACTGCCCAGTTTATGCACTCCCTCATCTGGAGTTGACCAGGGAACGTTTTTTGGCCAAGTCTTTCAGAAACAGCCGGTAAAAGCCTGACGTTCACTGAAGGTGTAGGAATTCTAATTGTTCAGGGTGCCAGTGTACCTTGCCTACTTTTCATGATAGACACCACGTTGAGATCTATAATGCAACAACGGTGAGTACTGCCAGACGGTCCCCTGCTTACGTCCATCAATGGCGGCGCACACATTCATGCATTGTTCTGCATGAGAAACACCAGGATGACAGTTTATAGCTAATGGAGATTGAAACTCATGCAGATAGCTAAAGGAGAGTTTATCTGTGTTTTTCTAAGCTATCCAGCAGCCAGTCCTAATTATTTTTTCATGAAAGAGGAAAATTATTTTTACTTTTTGCACATTTTGAAGCGTTAGATGAAACCAATTCGTTTATTATTTCGCTGTCGCTTACAGATACCAATTAGGGACAAGCATTACGGAAAGTGGGCTGTCACCAGAGCGCCGGAAACACAGCACTGCTCATCGGGTGCCTCTTGTCATCATTCTGCTGCTTGTGTCATTATTATCCTCATCCTGGTGCGTCAGAATGGAAGAAACTTCTCGAGAAGGTGCCAGAATATTCAGATAATGCTGCTTGACACAATTCTTTTGGAAGGAACCCACCGAATGTCACACTACATTAATGGTCAACAAAATGTCCTACAAACAATACTGTGATAGTCCAGAGACACGCAATGAAAAAGCATAATGTGATCAATGCCAAAGTGGTGAACCAATGTAGAGTAAGGTCTTGCTTATATGCATGTTCAATTCTGAGGATTCGAGTTATGCCATTAATATATTTCCACCAAAATTTAATACATGCGGGAAAAATTCAGAATTGGGCAGTTCAACAAGTATACTACCTTAACTCTCCTCTTCTTACTCTCAGCTACAGCCCCTGGTCCATCACGATCTACTCTGCTGAATAATTATTCTGTACTTATTTTGTCCATAACTTTCATTATCTTAACATCTCCATCATATCACATCATAACCGCCTCCTTTCTAGTATATAAAGCCGTCCTGTCTCTTCAGCCGCTCCTATTAGCTGAGTTTAGTAGCCTGAATCAATCCATCGCCTGCCCCTGAACCCCCCTCCATGGCAGCTTTGTCCTTCCTAAGTAGTGACCAAACTGCACACAATATTCTAGATTGCACACAATACAAAATTAATAAATGAAATTTGCACGTCGGTACATGCTTGGGAGCCTCATGGTATGCATTGCTGTCTGCGCTGTCGCTGATGATTCGCCAATACGATGAAACCGTCCGGCAGCTAGGGGTGTGTAGCATTGGGATTCTCATGTGCGTACTATTTGTGAATTGTCTTCATAGCTTGTGAGGAACTTTGGAAAGGTTTGATACACATAGCACTTACCTTGGTAGCCTTCTTGGTTGCTTACACAGCAGTGTCGGCTAGAGAGCATGGAGGGTTATATATATATATATATATATATATATATATATATATATTATATATATATATATATATATATATAATATTATATAATTCATTCCAACCACTTCACTAACTGACTGACTCAATTAATATTCGGTACTTCTGGTGTTTTTTTTCTTCTGGAAAGGTGAAATTTTGTGTGCCGATGGACATGAAGCATACACCGGGATAAATCACAGAACCATTGGAAAGCGTCCATAAATGAAAATACCCGCAAATAAGTGCAGCCTTGTTGTGCTCATCTAGCAGGAGGTCGGTCGTGAAGCTTGGCTATCATCATAAAGCTTCTATTTATTATGAACCTACATATGAAGCATGGTTCGTTATGCTTACAATTGTGTAAGCAATCCTCACTCGTGTGTATACATTGAAAAATGTAAAACATGCATGTCTTGACTGTGTGAATATTCACTCGTCGAGCTTTTGAAATGCCCCTCATACAGTATGTTCCTATTATTAATAACCCTTGACTTGGCCTCCACCACCCTTTGTTCTATATCACATAAACTCCTTCTCTATTATTCCTTGCACTCCATTCAAAACTGTCTTCTTTGTTTTGTTTTTACCATATCTTTCTTATTTTATATTTCAATGCTATCACTGTCCTTGTCTAATCTTCTAATTATTTAAACCTACCATAGGTCTCGAAAGGCCCCTCACCGTATCCTGAGGAGAACATGGCTGTGCGCTTCACTTCCCATGGGCCAATAACTTTGCACACATTGCGAATCCCTTACAAGCTGTTTCCGGCAACCTGCACCCCTCTCCCACCCGACCAGCAACCTTAACGTCCCTCACGGCGAACAGATAGGCAGCGCAATCGTGACGGTAATTCTCATTACATTCAATGTGTGTTTGTTCCTCTAATTTTCTCTTAATTATCAAAAGATATATTCAAAGGATATCCAACATGTATGAGGGGAGTCAAATAGACAGGCATTCCAAGGATTGAAGTTCATAGTAATCTGATGGCTGTTGATAGATATATCATTTTTCCTTCATAGTTCTCCTTGCTTATTCCAATGTCCAAACAGCGATGGATAGAGATAGACGAGTGCACTTACCTTTTAAGTTGTCTCGTCTGGGTTTGATTCTCTTGCTTTGGTGAAAAAATGATTTCAATTAGAGGGCACTCGTACGTACATACATCCGCCACGTAATGCTGATCCATTGAGAACATATTGCCCCAATACATTTTTTGAAATATCATGTGATACAGCACTATATTCATTTTTGGCCTATCTACTCAATGGTGAGAATCACTCTTAAAAATTCTAGTAATGGGATTGTGGATCCCGGATCTCACTAAAATCTCATCAGTTCGCCTTGTCACACACTGAACCTGCACACAAAATTTCATCCGGATCCGTCATTCAACTTTTTGAGATATCTTGCACACAAACAAAAACCAAATCGATAGGAAAGGTGGTGAAAACATAACCTCCTTCACCTTCGGTTGAAGTTGTCAAGAAACGTCATTCAATTCCAGAACTCCACAGGATGGCGTATTCCTGCCAATGGAGAACTGAAAGAGGGCAGTTTGGCATTGGCTTGCCATTCCATGCTTGACTCATTTGTTCTTCGTCAGTCCAATGTATGGGTTTAGTGACCCACGTATTTGTCTCTTTCGCCATTATACCATTCAGGAAGCCATTCCCTTCGGCCTCGACATTGGAAATCGATGACTGTGCATTGCCAATTGTTGGTTCTTCATGCGAGCAGTCAGCTGTCATGGATCCTCTCTGCACAGCACTTTGTTGAAACTAGCACATTCATGCACACAGCGGTGGGAAACCGTGGACTGATTATCCATCTTTTAATTTTTTGTATTACAATTCAAGGTTCATTATGAGAGCTCACACACAGAACATACAACAAGGGGACAGGAGACAGAGGTGCGGAGAGGGAAGATAAAAACAAGTGGGGACAGAGACATGAGATCTGTGGAAGGGGGGGTGGGGGGGGGTACTACACAGGGGTAAATAAGATGGACACTACAGGGACTTTCAGGTCCTTACATGAGAGGGACTTTCAGGAAGGAAAGGCAGGATATTTTGATGGAGGTTGGTTTGGGAGGGCGGATTAGCAGGCGCGTTTTAAAGATTGTGATTTCTATGGGGGAAGATAAAGAAGATGGTTGGTGAACAGCTGTTTTTGAAGACCTGGAGGAAGAGTGGAGATGAAGAGGGTGTGAGTTTGTTTCCAAGGTGGGGAAAAAGAGGATATGGAAAAGAGTGAAGGTGGAGCAGTGTTCTTGATTTTTGGTAAGTTTTACCAGAAAGGGGTTGCTGGTGGACCTTAAGCGCTCTGCGGGAAATATGGTGGGGACAATATCGCAAGAAGAGAGGGGTGGCAAGGCGGAGGAGATGGTAGAAGACAGAAAGACCACTGGACCTGCCTGCGGTGAGACAGTGAGAGACAAAAGACTCAGCCTCACACCAGACTACCATGATCCTAAGCCTGGGTTTTCCACAATGTGAAGCGAGAAAGGTGATAGTAAGGGAGCACCAGCACCCAAGGAGAGCAGTACTCCATCAGGCTGTGCGACGAAGCTTTGTATGTGGTCAGGAGCTCAGGTGTGCCAAGGAAGCGACTTTGCACGACGGAGGATTCCCAGTCGGCAAACTGGCTTTTGAGAGGCGAGGTTTGAAATATAGTGGGCTTTCCCCAGGAAAGATTCATGGCAGATAGTGAGACTAGAAAGCTTTGAAAGAAAGGACTTCTTCCAGAGGATGTTGATTAAAGTGGATTGGGGTTCCAGAGGCCTTTCGCGAGAGATCATAGTGAGAGTGTTTGAGATTTGTCAGGGTGAAAGACATTCGTTTCCCTTGTTTGTCAGCCTTGTGATTTTATTGAATCTGTGGAGAGTGAAGAGGCTGCTGCTTGCCAATCATGAGGATGACAGAGGTACGGCACGAGGGTTGCAGTCATCAGCAAAGCCAATTAAAGAGGATTTCCAGAAGAGCATGAGAGAGAATCATTGATGAAAATTTTTTTCGTCATCGATTTAAAAAAATGAAAATAATTTTCGTCATCTGGTGGAAATTTCGTCATTGCTATTTCGGTCTTCTACTTGTACAATTGCCTGCAGCATAACACCCATATAAGGCCTTGGCCCGGGGACACAGTGATTGGTGACGCTGTATCCTACTTTAGAACTCATGCACCACGAATAAACATATGCCTTCTGGAAAGATGTACATTGCAAGTTGGACGGTGTTGTCACCTTGATTGAACGAACCAATGCAAGTTGCATCTGCCCATAACAATCATCGAAATCCCATTTGCATCGGCTCCCTCATATTTCACGAATAAATACGAGAAATCCCTACAATGGAGCAAACTTTCCTCAAAATTATCACCTTTTGGTAGCTCTTGGTTTTGGATGTTCCATCAAGGTTGTGAATGAATAAAATGTTTGATTACTATGTCAACAGAAGATAATTGTGCAATAATGCATGAATGGGTATACTTGGGTTTTCGTGGTTTCCCATTTGAGCACTTATCTGTAATGCTGGCGATCCCAGGTTCGATCCTGTGGACTGGATTCATTTGTCCATTGTCCTTTTAGTCCATGTAAAGGTTTCATGAAATTTGTGCTTATCCAGTGTGTTATTTCTGTACCGCTCGTCAATGAGCCTGAGTCAATGGGCCTGAGATAATGTTTTTAAAAGGGTGGGTATTTAAAAAAGATGGCTAATTATTATAAAGATGATTGCAAAGAGCGATGAATGTGTTGTATCTACAGGGGAATATGCTGAGTTGAAGATGGGCGGTGATGGTTTGACGACTTATGCCGTTGGCCGACATCTGTTACAAGGTGTTACAGGTGGTAATACCTATGCGGTCCCAGCAGCCAGGCAGCGATTGGTCCTTCTGGGGACCCACAATCACTGGAGGTGCCTCGATCTTCTCTCT
>CM068966.1:31427576-31470238 GCA_035128595.1 Eptatretus atami | reverse complement strand
TTCTTCTTCTTCTTCTTCTTCTCTTGTGTTTAATGGCGTTTTTGAGCATGACTTTATTTAATTTCCACACACGGTAACTAAAATGCTGCACAAACTCTTAACCTGAACCGATTTTCAAACTTTAATTAGCGGAATTGAGCTTAACAACAGTTCCAACTGCTGAAAATGTGTTCATTTGGAATATAATTGAAATTCAGCAATGATCGTTTTTAAGACATTTTTTTTTTTCTGTTCCCGTATATTAACCACACTCCCAACTTTTACCTTTTTTTGCCGATAAAAAGTGCAGTTTATACACTGGAAAATATGGTACTCCTAAACTGAAGGTTTTTGAAAGTGCCAAAATGGCGATTTGTGTTCTGCATAATTCAATTGAAAACAAATAAAGGTTTTAGAAAAAAATACTTCAAAATTTACCGCCGTTGATGCACTGTCTTATTTTACACCACATATAATTTTTAAACAAGTTTTCCTTGATCATAAACTGACGTTTGAGAAAAGACAGACAAACAAAGTGAACCAATTGCTTTACCCCACTTTTTGCTTTACGTGCGTGGGGTAATAAAGTCTTGTGCATGAATTCAGTCACTACATCAGATTTAATTTGCCTGTTTATTTACTCTGACCATACTAATGAAGTCATCAAGGTAGTAAAAATTTTTGATGGATGTCATCTCTGGATAACTCCAAGAGGACAGCATGTCTAAGTGACTACGATCGCCAGTCACCCCAGAACTTCCCACGCCCAGAGTCGTATTACC
Source organism: Eptatretus atami (assembly GCA_035128595.1). Lineage (NCBI taxonomy): Eukaryota > Metazoa > Chordata > Myxini > Myxiniformes > Myxinidae > Eptatretus > Eptatretus atami. The sequence continues at coordinate 31,469,477 of CM068966.1, read as the reverse complement.
ATAGGCAAAATTCCGGGTGTGAGCGGGTACCGTGCCGGCGGTTATGCAACAGACTTTAGTCAGCCTCACAAGAGGAAACAACGTTGCATAACCACATCTGAGATCGAACTTGGATCATCAATCTGTACTGGCCAAACACCTCGGCAGTCTAATGCTGCTATCAAAACAGACGGAACTTGAAGGGCACTCGGTTGAGCATATACTTCCTGATGCCTGATCCTGATGATGCCACTGAATGCCTGATCCATGAGAACATATTGGGCCCAATACATTTTTTAAATATCATGCCATATATCGTTTTTGCTCCCATCTCTCAATGGTGAAGAATCACTTTGAATATTAAATAATTCTCGAATCTAGATCCGGATTCGGATCTTCACCAAAATCAAATCAATTTTCGTGGTCAGACACCCAAACACTCCACCAAGTTTCATGCGAATCCATCCACAACTTTTTGAGACATCATGCTATATATCATTTTTGGCCCTATCTCTCAATGGTGAAGAATCACTTAAAAAATGATCGGATCCGAATCCGGATCCAGATCTTCACCAAAATCTAATCAGTTCGTCCTCGTTACACACCCAATTTGCCCACCAAGTTTCATCCAAATCCGTGCACAACTTTTTGAGATGTCCTGTTCACAGACAGACAGACAAAGATAAACAAACAGACAGAGAGGGGTGAAAACATAACCTCCTTCACTTACATTGGTGGAGATATTAAGTCAGGACACAGTTTCTTGAGTATATGGCTTGAGTTAATGACGTTACCATGTCCCGGACAGTAAAACAATCAAATGATAAATATGTACAACAATTAGTCACAGCACGTGTACTTTCCCAAGTACGTGTACTGAATATCCCCTACGTGACAGACTTGCCTTCAGAACCTTACAAGTGACTTAACATGCTACAGTACAGTTTGCCAGCATCATGCGTCCGATGTGGAAGGGAGAGATGAGTGATTGACAACGAATGATGGGATGAGTGATTGGCAAATAATGATGGTATGGGTGTTTGGCAAATAATGATGGGATTGGTGATTGGCAAAGAATGATGGGATGAGCGATTGGCAAAGAAGATGAGACGAGGACAGAAAGAGAGAGATGGAGATGGGATGGACCCCTGCACACCTAACACTTATTGGTTCTGGCTCCCATGTCCTGCCTAAAACCAGAACCGATCCACGCCCCACTCCCCTCCTGCCCCTCATGCAGTCGGCGTTTCCCTGTGGACCAGTGACGTCACTCATGGCACATATTCAATACGTCTCCTAGCAGGACGCCGTGTTGCTGTAGATGACACAGAGGGTCCAGCGATGTAGCTAACAGTTGTGGGAACATGGCGGCGAAGGTGTACAAGGGTGGAAGGTGAAGAAATAAGGAAGAGGCAAAAGGACAGAAACAGAAGATGCAGGAAAGAATTAATAACGAAGAACGAATGATGTGGCGAGAAATTAATAGGCAAAGACAGCTTTAGACAGTTAAGCTAAACAGTATAACAATGAAATAACTGCTTTAACTATGTGAGGATCTCTCTGGGACTCCTCAAAACCACGACAACATTACAACGGTGAGACCCTTACTCAGACTTTCTTACAATATCAGCAATTTCACTCAAGTTGTCTCCAGATCACTTGCCGTCGTATTGTAAAATATTTCATCCACAAATATATTTCGAACGTAATGAGCAGTTGCATTATTCTAACTGATTGTTAATGAATGCATTTCATTCAATATCCTCAATGCACTTCAACTCTATGCGGTAGATATTCATCTTGAGCGATCGGCCATTTTTAGTTACAATTTCGTACAATTTAAGAATGTATACAAAAGTTCTGCTTGAATACATTAACTAATTAGCTCTTGTTTTTTTTTGTTCTTTATCCAACCTGGCAGCTTCATTGCGCCACTATACCGTCCATCGGTGCTCACCCTGTCCACTCAGCCATCTGTGATGTTCGGCCTACCCCCGGTGCACCTTGGGAAGGCAGACCACTGCTTGCTGAGAAAGTAGAGGGTGAAACTCAGTGGAAAGGTGAAGAACAAGGACATGTAAAAGGACAGGGGGGACAAAAAGGACCACTAAAGGGAGGAGAACTTTGGGGAAATATGGGGGGATCAAAGGAAAAAGCAACAGACAGCAGCAAGAAACTGAATTGGAAAGAGATGCAGGAAACGAACGATGCACACTTTACTTCTCTCTTTCTCGGATATCGTAGCGGAATTGCTGTCCGATGCTTGTTTCAGCTCACAGGAACATGGCTCCTTCTCAGTGAAATTTCCTTCATCTCTGGTAGGCCATATTGACCCATCTTGTTTGACTTACCTTCACTAGCTTTGTTTTCTTTTCATTGTCATTCAAGCTTTTTTTTTTGTTTCATTAATTCATTCATACGTGCGGTTCATCTTTTTTTTAATTTGAATTTTTTTTCTTCCTTAGATTTCACTCAGGAATATGAAACTGACCGTCTACAACCTTCTTTCATGGCTGAAGCAACTGTTACGGGTCCAACTCTTTTGAGTGGATCGTTCCCTGGTTCGGGAGTTACTCAGTGTAAGATCCGGTATCAACATTAGAGGTCATACGGCATAAACAGTACATAGTTATATACATAAAGTTCAGAAATTCTTTTCTTTTCGTTTTTAAAATGATTTTTCATCAAACACGACTCCTACTATAACTGCCCAGTTTATGCACTCCCTCATCTGGAGTTGACCAGGGAACGTTTTTGGCCCAAGTCTTTCAGAAACAGCCGGTAAAGCCTGACGTTCAACTGAAGGTGGTAGGAATTTCTAATTTGTTCAGGGTGCCAGTGATACCTTGCCTACTTTTCATGATAGACACCACTGTGAGATCTATAATGTCAACCAACGGTGAGTACTGCCAGACGGGTCCCCTGGCTTAACGTCCATCCAATGGACGGCGCACACATTCATGCATTGTTCTGCATGAGAAACACCAGGATGACAGTTTATAGCTTAATGGAGATTGAAACTCATGCTAGATAGCTCAAAGGAGAGTTTATCTGTGTTTTTCTAAGCTATCCAGCAGCCAGTCCTAATTATTTTTTCATGAAAGAGGAAAAATTATTTTTACTTTTTGCACATTTTGGAAGCGTTAGATGAAACCAATTCGTTTATTATTTTCGCTGTCGCTTACAGTACCAATAGGGACAAGCATTACGGAAAGTGGGCTGTCACCAGAGCGCCCGGGAAACACAGCACTGCTCATCGGTTGCCTCCTTGTCATCATTCTGCTGCTTGTGGTCATTATTATCCTCATCCTGTGGCGTCAGAACTGGAAGAAACTTCTCGAGAAGGTGCCAGAATATTTCAGAAATAATGCTGCTTGACACCAATTCTTTGGAAGGAACCCACCAAATGTCACACTACATTAATGGTCAACAAAATGTCCTACAAACAAGATACTGGTGATAGTCCAAGACACGCAATGAAAAAGCATAATGTGATCAATGCCAAAGTGGTGAACCAATTAGAGTAAGGTTTTGCTATTTTGCATGTTCAATATCTGAGGATTCGGAGTTATGCCATTAATATATTTCCACCAAAATTTAATACATGCGGGAAAAATTCAGAATTGGGCAGTTCACAAGTATACTACCTTAACTCTCCTCTTCTTTACTCTCAGGCTACAGCCCCTGGTCCTATCACGATCTACTCTGCTGAATAATTATTCTGTACTTATTTTGTCCATAACTTTCATTATCTTAAACATCTCCATCATATCACATCATAACCGCCTCCTTTCTAGTATATAAAGCCCTGTCTCCTTCAGCCGCTCCTTATAGCTGAGTTTAGGTAGGCCTGGAATCAATCCAGTCGCCCTGCCCCTGAACCCCCTCCATGGCAGCTTTGTCCTTCCTAAGTTGTAGTGACCAAAACTGCACACAATATTCTAGATTGCACACAATACAAATGTAAATAAATGAAATTTTGCACGTGGTACATGCTTGGGAGCCTCATTGGTATGCATTGCTGTCTGCGCTGTCGCTGATGATTCGCCAATAAGCGATGAAACCGGTCCGGCAGCTGAGGTGGTGTGTAGCATTGGGATTCTCATGTGCGTACTATTTGTGAATGTCTTCATAGCTGTGGAGGAACTTTGGGAAAGGTTTGATACAACATAGCACTTACCTTGGGTAGGCCTTCTTGGTTGCTTTACACAGCAGTGTCGGCTAGAGGAGCATGGGAGGTGTTTATATATATATATATATATATATATATATATATATATATATATATATATATATATATATATATATATATATATAATCATTCCAACCACTCACTAACTGACTGACTCATATTAATATTCGGTACCTTCTGGGTGTTTTTTTTCTTCTGGGAAAGGTGAAATTTTGTGTGCCGATGGACATTGAAGTCGATACACCGGGGATAAATCACAGAACCATTGGAAAGCGTCCATAAAATGAAAATACCCGCAAATAAGTGCAGCCTTGTTGTGCTCATCTAGCAGGAGGTCGGTCGTGAAGCTTGGCTATCATCATAAAGCTTCTATTTATTATGAACCTACATATGAAGCATGGTTCGTTATTGCTTACAATGTGTAAGCATATCCTCACTCGTGTGTATACATTGAAAAATGTAAAACATTGGCATGTCTTGGACTGTTGTGAATATTTCACTCGTCGAGCTTTTGAAATGCCCCTCATACAGTATGTTCCTATATTAAATACCCTTGACTTGGCTCCACCACCCTTTTGTTCTAATATCACATAAACCTCCCTTCTCTATTATCTCCTTGCACTCCATTCAAAACTGTCTTCGTTTGTTTTGTTTTTTTACCATAATCTTTCTTTATGTTTTATTTTCAATGCTATCACTGTCCTTGTCTAATCTTCTCAATTATTTAACCTCCCATGGTCCTCGAAAGGCCCCTCACCGTATCCTGGAGGAGAACATGGCTGTGCGGCTCTCACTTCCCAGTGAGGCAATAACTTTGCCACGCCATCGATCCCTGTACAAGCGTGTTCCGCCTGCACCACCTCTCCCACCCGGGTACCAGCAACCTTTGAATCTCCCTCACCGGCGAACAGATGGCAGCGCAAGTGACGGGGGTAATTCTCATTACATTCAATGTGTGTTTGTCTCTAATTTTCTCTTAATTATCAAAGATATAATTCAAATGTTTCCAACATGTATGAGGGGAGTCAAATAAGACAGGGCATCCAAGGAATTGAAGTTTCATAGTAATCTGATGGCTGTGATAGATATATCATTTTTCTTCATAGTCTCCTTGCTTTCCAATGTCCAACAGGATGGTATAGAGATAGACGAAGTGCACTTACCTTTAAGTTGTCTCGTCTGGGTTTGATTCTCTTGCTTTGGTGAAAAAATGAATCATAACTAGAAGGGCACTCGGTACGGTACATACATCCGCCACGTAATGCCTGATCCATGAGAACATATCTGGCCCAATACATTTTTGAAATATCATGTGATACAGCACTATATCATTTTTGGCCCTATCTCTCAATGGTGAAGAATCACTTTAAAAATTCTAGTAATGGGATGTGGATCCGGATCTTCACTAAAATCTCATCAGTTCGTCCTTGTCACACACTGAACCTGCACACAAAATTTCATCCGGATCCGTCTTCAACTTTTTGAGATATCTTGCACACAAACAAACAAATCGATAGAAAGGGGTGAAAACATAACCTCCTTCACCTTCGGTGAAGTTGTCCAAGAAACGTCATTCATTTCCCAGAACATCCACAGGATGACGTTTCCTGCCAATGGAGAGACTGAAAGAAGGGCAGTTGGCATGCTGCCATTCCATGCTTGCTCATTTGTTCTTCGGTCAGTCCAATGTATGGTAGTGGACCCACGTTTTGTCTCTCGCCATTATACCATTCAGGAAGCCATCCCCTTCGGCCTCGACATTGGAAATCGATGACTGTGCATGCCAATTGTTGGTTCTTCATGCGAGCAGTCAGCTGTCATGGATCCATCTCTGCACACACTTTGTTGAAACCTAGCACATCATGCACAACAGGGTGTGGAACCGTGACTGATTATCCATCTTTTAAATTTTTTTGTATACAATGTCAAGGTTCATATGAGAGCTCACACACAGAACATACAACAAGGGGAGCAGGAGACAAGAGGTGCGGGAGAGGGAAGATAAAAACAGTGGGGAACAGAGACATGAGATCTGTGGAAGGGAGAGGGGTGGGGTGGGGTACTACACAGGGTAAATAAGATGGACACTACAGGGACTTTCAGGTCCTTACATGAGAGGGACTTTCAGGAAGGAAAGCAGGGAATTTGATGGAGGTTGGTTTGGGGTGGATTAGCAGGGGTTTAAAAGATTGTGTATTTCTATGGGGGAAGATAAGAGATGGTGGTGAACAGCTGTTTTGAAGACCTGGAGGGAAGAGTGGGATTGAAGAGGGTGTGGGAGTTTGTTCCAAAGGTGGGGAAAAAGAGGAATGAAAGAGTGAAGGTGAGCAGTGATTCTTGATTTTGGTAGTTTTACCAGAAGGGGGTTGCTGGTGGACCTTAAGCGCTCTGCGGAAATATGGTGGGGACATATCGCAAAGAGAGAGGGGTGGCAAGGCGGAGAGGAGATGGTAGAAGACAGAAAGACCACTGACCTGCCTGCGGTGAGACAGTGAGAGACCCAAAGACTCAGCCTCATCACAGGAGCTACCAATGATCCTAAAAGCCTTGGTTTCCACAATGTGAAGCCGAGAAAGGTGAGAGTAGGGAGCACCAGCACCAAGGGGAGAGCAGTACTCCATCAGGCTGTGGACGAAAGCTTTGTATGTGGTCAGGAGCTCAGGTGTGCCAAGGAAGGACTTTGCACGACGGAGGATTCCCAGTCGGCAACTGGCTTTGGAGGCGAGGTTTGAAATGTGGCTTTCCCAGGAAAGATCATGGCAGATAGTGAGACCTAGAAGCTTGAAAGAAAGGACTTCTTCCAGAGGATTGTTGAGAAAGTGGATGGGGGGGTTTCCAGATGGTCCTTTCGGAGAGACATAGTGAGAGTGTGAGATTTGTCAGGGTTGAAAGACATGTTTCCCTTGTTTGTCCAGCTTGTGATTTTATGCAGATCTGTGGAGAGTGAAGAGGCTGCTGCTTGCCAATCTGAGGGATGACAGATGGTACGGCAGAGGGTGCAGTCATCAGCAAAGCCATAAAGAGGATTTTCCAGAGAGTCAGAGAGAGATCATTGATGAAAATTTTTTCGTCATCGATTAAAAAAATGAAAATAATTTCGTCATCTGGGTGGAAATTTCGTCATTGCTATTTCGGTCTTCTACTTGTACAATTGCCTGCAGCATAACACCATGATAGGCTTGGCCCGGACACAGTGAATTGGTGACGCTTGTTATCCTACTTTAGAACTCATGCACCCACGAATAAACATTGCTTCTGGAAGATGTACAAATTGCAAGTTTGGACGGTGTGTCACCTGATTGAACGAGACCCAATGCAAGTTGCATCTGCCATACAATCATCGAAATCCCATTTGCATTCGGCTCCCCTTCATATTTCCACGAATAAATACGAGAAAATCCACAATGGAGCAAACTTCCTCAAATTATCACCTTTGTAGCTCTGGTTTGGATGTTCCATCAAAGGTGTGAATGAATAATAATGTTGATGACTATGTCAACAGAAGATAATTGTGCAATAATGATGAATGTGGGGTATACTTGTTTCGTGTTCCCATTTGAGCACTTATCTGCTAATGCTGGGATCCCAGGTTCGAATCCTGTGGACTGGATTCATTTGTCCATTGTCCCTTTTAGTCCATGTAAAGGTTCAATGAAATTTGTTGTCTTTATCCAGTGTGTTATTTCTGTACACGCTCGTCAATGAGCCTGAGATAATTGTTAAAAGGGTGGGTATTTTAAAAAAGATGCTAATTATAATAAAGATGATTGCAAAGAGCGATGAATGTGTTCGTATCTACAGGAGAATATGCTGAGTTGGAGATGGGCGTTGATGGTGCACGACATTATGCCGTGGCCGACATCTTGGATTTACAAGGTGTTACAGGTGGTAATACCTATGCAGTCCCAGCAGCCAGCAGCGATGGTCCATTCTGGGACCCACAATCACTGGAGGTGCCTCGGGAGCAACTACAACTCAAGGAAAAGCTTGGAGAGGGTCAATTTGGAGAGGTAAGGTGAATGGAAAAGATTAGGTGACAACTAATTGATGGACTTGAGAACTGAATTTTTTAGTCCTGCAAAACGTCTGATGTTTGCCATTAAATCGGTCGAGATACTGTCAAGTAATCAAGGTTTTAAAAAATGTATTATGATTTTTAAGGCCCTCCCTCAATACTCTACTGATAACATCCTGGGTCCATTTGACCAGGGGTCTTTAGGGGGTCAGTTCATTGGAAGGGCCAGTTAATCGATGTATTACTGATACTTTTCCACCGGACAGGTCCTGTTATGTGCTGCAAAAGGTTTGCCAGGGTTCACTGGAGATGAAAGTGTTGAGGATGTTCTGGTTGCTGTCAAGATCCTCAGGGAAGATGCATCTGTGAGTGCTCGGTGGGTGGCTGACGTCTTTGAGCCGAACACGCTTGCTTTGCATTGAGATATAACCGTGTTGTTCCGAGCAACAGAACATTTGTCCATCCTTTATTTAAACTGGTAGGGCCTTGGCTTACAATTGCAATTAACCTCATCTACAAATAACACTCTTTTGTTTCTCTCTTAGGAGTGACTTTGTGAAAGAGATAAAAACCATCTCTCGTCTGTGTGACCCTAATATTGTACGCCTCCTGGCCGTGTGTCTTCGAGATGACCCCCTGGTCATGGTGACTGAGTACATGCCGCATGGTGACCTGCATCAGTTTCTTGAACGTCATAAGTTTCAGCAGGATTCTACGTCACATGATGCCCAGAACATCAGGTTTGCTTGCTTGGCGCCAGCTCCTGCTTTGCTAGTTAATAAATCTTCAAGTTGCTTGCACGATCTTGCTTCACTACCTTCGTTTCTTTGCTTTCTCTCAATCCACTGCATTACCCAACTTGTTATGGAAGAAGAACTGAGATAATCATTATCAGCCTAGAGCTTAGATCCTGGAAATATCATCCAGTTTGTCATTTCCTATTTTTGCAGCCTTCTTCCGCTGATGCGCATCATTATACAGATCGCTTCAGGCATGAAATATCTCGCATCCTTGAATTACGTCCATCGAGACCTGGCGACAAGAAACTGCTTAGTGGGCCACGACCTCACCATCAAGATTGCTGACTTTGGGATGAGTCGGAACCTCTATAGTAGTGATTATTACCGCATTCAGGGCCGAGCTGTTCTTCCTATTCGCTGGATGGCCTGGGAGAGTATTCTGCTGGTAAGCCAATATCCCACTCATTACATTGTGTCTTTTTTTTATTGTTAACTCCGCCACCGAATGTGGACGAAGGTTACATATTTACCCCTGTTTGTCTGTTTGTGACTTGCAAAATCGAACATTCATAAGTTTATTGCTTGGTCTGGTTTGTTTTTCTGTTTGTCTGTATGTCAATTGCCTACAGGTTGTATTTTTACTCCAATCTTCACGAAACTTAAACACCTCGAAGCAGAAGTGACAAGCTGGAAGCCTATTGGTTTTGAGGTCAATAGGTCAAAAGGTCAAGGTCACATAAATCGTAAATGTTCATCCAATTCACTTGAATTTATTAATATATTGTAACGGTCCCGGCATTGTGGGGAGACCATGAGGGATGGACTGCCTCTGGTTACTCACCGGACTCACCAGAATCACAGGTCGTCGCACACAAATAACTTTGTGACGTGGTGGGTCGCTGATCGACCGTGAACGCCATTAACTCAACCACATAACTTAGGGTCCTCCGTCTAATAAACTGTTTACCTAAGGGTCATGTGACCTCCTTACCGGGGAACGCGCCCTCGATACGTACTTGTGTCAACCAGATTACTTTCCAGATCGGATGCAGCCGAGCGGAACTGCCAAGTGCGTACCGGCTACGAAGCAAATTGTTAGGGAATAATGTCCTGACTAAAGCTAAGGTGCGGGCCATGCTGGACGAATAAAGGCAAAGACGAAAAAGATCTGGGAGCATTTCCACACAGTGCATTTATTTACAACCAAAGCAAGAAAATTTATGTGGCACAGTGAATCGGATTTATTGGTATGTACAGCAGGGAAAGCAAGGAATTTGTGGGATGCGCCAAAAGACAAGCAATCTTACAAAAACAGGCACAGAGCAGAGTTATCTCGTATATCTTCTACAATCTTAATTTATGTTAGGACAGGCACCATCACACACACACACACACACACACACACACACACACACACACACACACACACACACACACACACACACACACACACACACACACACAAACCCGAGGAAGATTAGATAGCCCAGACAGAAAGAAAGCAGGTGAGGATAAATGTCCTCTCAATACCTGGCGTCGTCGGCAGACCAACACAGCCCAGAATGCTTAGGGAGAGGTAGGCGGGAGGAATACCGATTATGTCTAAGATGTGGGAATGGGAGGTGTGGTGTAGTGCGACGTGGGGGTGGGGGGGGTGCAGCTTAGTGCAAGAGGAAAATGTGAATGCGAGTCAGTACGTTAGCTCCTTCAGTTCGGCCCGTAAAAGAGCAGTTGGGCTTCGCCCGCGTTAATGCTCATTTATGTGGCCACAGTAGATGAGGTAGATGGAAGAAAAAGATGTGCAAGGAGAAAGTCCCTTACCTATCTGTGTAAATGTCTGCAAGTGTAAATGTCTGTACCTATTGAGGATCGCTCAAATGGAGTAGCCCCACCTCGCAGCAGTAGTGTGCGATCCCCTCTCCTCGCTTGGTTACGGGCACTCGCATGCCTTTCGCTCCATGCCGACCAGCTCGCTGACTGCCTGCTTGTCGATCCTGTCTGGCTCCGTGTTCCTTCGGCGGCAGTACCGACAGCCCCGAACACGAAGGCGAGCAACAGCAGTGACCAGCGAGCAGGGTGAACAGGATGGACTCGTACAGGCGAGCAGGGTGACTGAACGACCCATGAGAAGGCTGACTGACTGGAAGAGCAACTGACCCAAAAGAGAGCGAACTGACTTCCGCTCTGCCCTTTTTATGGGCCCGGACAAAGGGAGGGGCTGAGGACCGGATCTCAACGAGCTGCAGGCAAAATCCTGCTCCTCTATGGAGCCGCAACAGCCATATCCATTCCCCGCCAGGCCTCGGAGCCGGAATATGGCTCAGTCACTCGCCGACCTTGGCACGGTTTGGAGCTCCGAGCTTTACATGGGGCCAAAGTCTTCGGATGCGTTCTCCATCCCTGAATGTGCACTGCCCTTCATTCTATCATGGAATTGTCACGAAATCCTCACGCTACTCATAGGTCCCTTCATAATCCGCAGCGCACATTCGCACATCACGTTATTCCTTCAGACAGCTTGACCCGCATCCCCTCTGGGTCCCTTGAGGTTTCGGTGTGGATTTGATGACCATGGGGCAGTTATGGCGGTCATAGAACAGGGTGTTCTTGTCTTTACATTCTTCGTGAAAGGTGGTGGCAATGTGGCGTCTGTACCGAGTGGTGATTGCCACGTAGCATGCATGGTGAGGGCCGAGTGCCATGTGGTGCTCATTGTGGGATGATGAATAAAAGTCGGGATTTAGCATGAGTTGTCGTGGGGTATTTTTCCCAGTTGTAGGAAGCGGTTGTGGTAAACATGATGAGGTTTGGTGAGCAGGGTGAAGTCTGAGGTGAGGTGGCGGTTGGGAATTGGCGCGCACATTTGAATGGGGAATGGGCATGCAAATTCCAACAAAACAATGTACGTGTGCGCTTTTGGCCGGATGCGCTCGCAGCGCAAGCATACTGGAGACACTCATAGCGTGTGCTCATTCCTATTGCATGGCGTGCGCTCATTCCTATTGCATGGCGTGCATGCTTGCTTGGTTCGTGTAACGGAAAGGAAAAGGTCAAAGGTTAAAGTGAGGATATAAGAGATATAAAAGACCGAACTAAGAGAGTCCCACGCAACGCATCTTTCCCCTTTTACCGACTAGACATATGAAAGGGACTAACTAAGACATATACTATGGAAATAACTGCCTTGGGATCACTGTATGATGTGTGTTATTGCCTTGGATGGAGGCATGCGGGTTTACAGATCCGCAACAATATATTTACTATATATAAAACCGAAAAACATGGGTAGACGGTGAACTGGTCAATCCTTGTGAGTATGTCTATGAATTACCGACTGTTTGAACGTGACGGACCGTGAGTGCATTTATTAATTACTTATTATTGAACCTTGATTACATCTGTTAATTACATCTGTTAATTACGGACGATTGGACCATGCCTTTTAGACGTGTAGACCTTTAGAGCATTCATACCTTTTCGAACCTTAGACCTTTTAGACCATTTTGACCCTTTGAACCTTTTTAAGACCCTTTATAACCCCCTTAGACCCCTCAAACCACTTATATCCCTTGGCCCTTTATACCCCTTAGACCCATTTAGACACTTTAGATCCTTTTAGACCTTTTAAGACTCCTTAGACCCCTAAATATATATATATATACATATATATATATATACATCTATGAGAGCCCTTGACCTGTAGGCCTTTAGACCCCTTAAGACCCTTATCGACCCTTTTGACCACTTAGACCATTTGGACCTTCACACCCCTTAGATCTAGAGACATGTTATATCCCTTTAGAGAGTCTTCTTGCAATATACAGACTATACTTTTTTCAGAAAGCAATGCGCAATCTCCGACCACCTGGAGTACTCCACAAGCATGTTGTTTTTTGGATTTCGCTAGTAACATGCTGTGCGTGACATCTTTGTTTGTTACTTGACGAAATCTACGATTTTGTCAAGTATGTTGGTCGGTTCAGTTTGTTTGTTTGTGTGTACGTCTCGCTCTACAGGTCGCATTTTGAGTCGGAATGTCATGGAACTTCACCAATGGACTTATTGGCCACCAGAATAGAACCCTATAACTTTTGGCATGTCAAGGTCAGGAAAAATTCCTGAAAATCCCGAAAATCCGTATCTTTTAGCATGGGCCGATTTTCAAAAATTCATGTCTCCGCCAAATCTTAACGGATTCCTTTCAAATTTGAAACACGGACGTAGGAGGGGAGTATCTTTGACTGGATTAAAAATTGGTCACATCCGTTACGGATTACGGAGGTGACAGGTATTTTAATTTAATTTTTTTGTTTTTTTGTTTGTTTACCCTAAAACTATGTTTACCCAAAAATACCTATATCGCTCAATATTCTCGATGGTACGCGATCTTGTTGAATTTCGTCAAGTCCTGGCCCTATGGGCCATTTTTTGTTTGTCTGTCTGTTTGTGAGCTGGATATCTCAAAAGTTAAGAACGGATTTGGACAGAACGTGGTGGACGTGTTAAGTGTGTGACAAGGTCGAATTGATTAGATTTTGGTGAAGACCAGGCCGGATAAGGATACTAGAATTTTCAAAGTAATTCTTCACAATTGAGAGATAGGGGCCAAAAACGATACAAAGCACAATATTTCAAAACGTTATGAGTAGGTTATGACAAAACTTGGTGAATGAGTTGGGTAGATGACGAGAACAAGCCGATTAGATTTTGGTTAAAGTCCGGATGCAGATCCGGCCTATCAGTGGGATACAAAACATAAACTGTTCAGCCTGTTGGAGGTATGCGCTCTTCCAAGCGCCATTCTATTATCACCACGTTTTATTGAAGAAAAAAAACGAGGAGATGTTGTAATTGACTTTGTCTCTGTCTGTCTGTCTGTCATACCAGCTCCTCCTAAACGGTTGGGCAGAAATTCACCAAACTTGGGAGTTATGATCACCACATGGCACAAAGGTGCCTGCGTAGTATCATTTTTGGCCCCCACCCCCTGGCCAGGGTCAAAACATCAAATCCCCAAGAATGTAATTACAGGTACATTCTTAAACATTTTTAAAGGAATCTTTGCATATGCAATCAACATTTGGGGACGCATGAAGTATGGAACAATTTTTTTGGATTTAACTCCCAGTTCATGCCCCATTGGGTGGGGACTTGTGGGAACAGGGGTCAAAACGGAAAACAAAAAAACATTTATCGCAAAACTTGATATTGCGTCATTTCTGGTGGAACCTTTTGCCATCTTTCAACTTTCCTTTAGGTGAGAAGCGTGGTGATGTCCGATGGCGCGCCATCGACTTCGCTTCAGTTGTTATTGTGTTAAACAGGTTGAGGATAATTTTACAATCACCATGATCACCAGATGGAAACAGAAGCAGTAATTTATGTACTTTTTCAAGATATTTGTTCAATGGTTCTTCGAGTTTTTTTTAAATCACAGATCTCAACAATAATATATCCAACGGAGTGGTGCAGAGGTAGTGCACTTACCTTTGAGCTGTCTTCTCTGGTTTGATTCCTGACTTGACTGTAAACTGTCAGACTAGTGCTTTGCAGGCAGTGGTGTCGCATCACAAAGTCTCCTTCAGATGGACTTTAAACTGGGTGTCCCATCTGCTTCCATGAGTTGGTGGACGTTAAAGGTCTTTCATGAAGAACAGGCGAGCTTTCACTGACACCCGAAAGAAATTTTAATTTCCTTCCTGAATCACATCCTTCAAGTATGGTTCTTTCAATACGACTTGGGACAGTTTATTTTTCGATCGCTTCATATAGGTGTGGATTTAAGTACAGTATTGTAAAACATAAAATTTTTTTTTTACCGTATCAGATCATAGTAAGTCTGTGAACCATTTCAACTTTACCATACTTTGTATTTTCATAACAGCCATTATTTGCTATCCTCCAGCATTTGTAGACGTTTGAGATCCTACGGTGACTTTTGAAAAGAGTCGGCTATTGTGTGCCGGGGTATCTTGGTCAAAACCTATGCTGTTGTCCTAATCTGTGAGGGGGTACATATTGCACTGCATCATTGGCAAATCTGCCGTTCAACCAAAAGTCACTTTGCATTGTTTGCGAGTGAGCATAAACTTTAATTGTCGATTATATCGGAGGTCAACCAAAGGTTTATGAAGCTTGTGTGTTGCTGTGCAGGGAAAGTTCAGCACTGCGAGTGATGTGTGGGCGTTTGGTGTGACCCTCTGGGAGGTCATGACAGTTTGCAGAGAACAGCCCTACGCAAAACTCTCAGATGAGCAGGTTATCGAGAACACGGCCGAGTTCTTCCGAAACAACAACCAGCAGGTTAGTGACTGTGAGCAAGAGCAGTTCTCGTCCGTCAGTTGGTTTTTAACATGAAATGGGTTTGGACCACATGGTTTCTCGACAAAAATAATTCTTTGGATTCGTCCATTCTCACCGGTTTCGGAAGAAGGAATTATCATCACAGAGCACAGTCGGTGATCTTGAGCTAATAGACACACTCTTGGTGCCCGCTACTCCATCTTAATATGTCACCTCTCTCCAGTACAACTTCGCAAGAAGCAAAACATTCCCTGACTGCTGCCTTGGCTTCAGTATTTTGAGATTGTGCTGATGTATTTTGGTGAATTGTGCTTTTCATGTATTTGCTTAGTTGAGGATAGTTTTAAAATAATCTCGGAAATTTGGTTGAGGTATGAAAATTGCAAATAAAAACTTAGCTTTATTTTACCAACTTTATAGCTTGAGTCCTGTTTCCCCAATCGATATTATAAAAGGAGCCGTGTCTGTCTGTCTGTTTGTCATGTTATAACTTGAGAACGGATTAACGGATTTCAACAAATCCAACTACGGTGGATTCAGGGAACTCCTGGAAAGGTTTGTGACAAAAAAAAATCTTTTTTTAATTTTTTTTATGGGTACATGGGCACACGTGGTGAAACTGCAAACGCCAACGCCAACTTGTGACGCTGGTTATACTCTACTCCCAGGAATCCTTTTTCTTCTTGCCCTATTCATTCGCCATCATAGAAAAGATTGCTATTTCCGTCAGCAAAGCGACGGGTCTTATATTCTAGTATTTGGTTAAATGCCTTGCTCACTTGAACAACTTGGAATCCCTCTGGTAACAGGCTCCATGACTTGATTTGGTTGCTGCTTTCTTGGGCATGGTCATCTGAGTGCAACTTATTGGTGGCTGTTGCCCCTGAGGATGCAAATATCATTTATGTACATACATATATGATACTGTATGTATGTACAGTAAACCCTTAAATATCATGGAGTTGAATTTTGTGGTTTTCAACAATTGCGGCAACCTCTTTATGTACCGATTTAGTTATCTTTATATGCCGATATCATGAGACAAGCAGCCGTCAATGCATCTCAGAACCTCGATAACCCCCTGCACAAGCAAAGACAAGATCTACCTCCTCCCTCCCCCCAAATATTTAAGAGCTGCAAGCCCTTTACTTGAGTAGCTCAAACCTATATCACAGCAGATGATAGCTGCTTGAGCAAACACACATGGCAGATGAAGCAATGGCGTACCTCCACCAGTGCCACCCTGCCCCTCCCGCGTGCGACATAATCTCTGAGGATCACGTGTCCGCCTCCTCAGGTAAACCACTTGGTGATCCGGACCTGGATGGTGTTAACCGCCGATCCACCACAATTGGGTCATGGGGATTAACCTTAACCGCCCAGACCCGTGACAATATATACATATATGTGTGTTTGTGCGACCCCAAACTGAGTGGTGAAACGCCAGTCCCGCGTCCCACACAGTGCTTGCTGCACCGTACCGGAAGCGATAAATGCTGCCTGCCACTCGGAAAATTATCTCCCACTTCACCAAGCACAATCTGGAGTCATTATTGGTTGCATTCGGGCGCAATGATGATAATTAATTTAGTTATCTGACCTGAGACAAAACGTCTGACGTCACAAGTCCTGTCTGGGGCTCCTGGAAGAGCTATCTCACAGCGCTAATTGCAAAGATGTAATTTCAGATGCTGTCACAAGTGCATGGATAATGACTCCAGATCATGACTCTGCAACCAATAATGACTCCAGAATGTGCTTGGTGAAGTGGGAGATAATGTTCCACGTGGTAGGCTGCACTTCTCACTCCCGGTACTGTGCAGAAAGGGCTTTATGGGATGTGGTATTGGCGTTTCACCACTCACAGTTTGGGGTCGCACATTATCTGGTATAAAACTGAAAGGTTTTCGGTCATAAGTGTATGGAAACTTGCTTTGGTGCCCTGATGATTCCTAATAAGGGCGAAACTTGTCGGTAACTGCACTTTTCCATGCACATGTGACAGCATCTGAAATTACATCTTTGCAATTAGCACAGCGAGATGGCTCTTCTGGGAGTCGCCGGCAGGACTTGCATCATGACGGTGACGTCACGGCGTTCGTCTGAGGTCGTTGGTCCATTCTGTGTTCGAGCTCCACGAGCCTCGAATTTGTAAACAAAAAGGCAAAAATGAAAGCCTCCATAAATCCATATTTTGAGACATCTTGTCGACCAAGGGTCTTTGATTGCAAATTGTTTACAATGTGGCTTTTATTATGGAGTTTATGGGAGAAGGTTCAGAGGGTGTGTACAAGATGCCCCACTCACTCTCTCACATCCCCTCTTTTTGTTTCACAACAATTTCCATTGCCTCCTCCTTGCTTTTATCTCCTCTTAACCTCATTACCCCTTTCTCCCTCTCCCCTCGTTACTTCCTCTCTACCCCCACTCTTTCCTTCCCTTTTCCATTCCTTTTCTGAGTCCTCTTTTCCTCAAATTACTTACCTCGTCATACCAACACTTTATATTGAACATAGCTCAAATTCTTCTTTCTCGTTTGCCTATAAATGTTTGTGACATCAAATTGAAGCATTATTATACATGTTGTTTGAGAAAGTTGTCAGGTGTGTGTATGTACATTCACTCTCATTGTTCCTCCCCCCTTCTCAATTACAGCAATACTTATCCTATCCCGAGGCATGTCCTCAGCCTGTGTACCAGCTAATGCTGCAATGCTGGAAGAAAGAAAGCCAAGAGCGCCCAGTTTTCCAAGCCATCCACAAGTTCTTGATCGAGGCCACAAACAACATTGAGGCAGAAGAATCACCATAATTTTGGACCTTTTGAAAACAGTGATTATCTTCTTGATTATTATTATTAATTTTTTTTGACTTCTGCAGTGACCACCTTCAGGCATTGACCCTTTTTTTATTCATTGGACCCCGAGAGATGTGTTACGTGGAAGACTTGCAAGAATGAATCATGAAGCAGATGGAAAAGTCAGTTCTGCTTTTTTCCAGGTCTGCTTTCAGTTGGTCTATTCAGTTGGTGACCACCACCTTTGACAATGTTTATTTTTTCCAGGTGTCGACTGGCTATCAAGTTGATAGTTTGAGCACACTGGTCATGAAAACACAACCACCAATAGTACTCTTTAAAATAATAAAAATAATGGTGATCATCCAATTTCAGGCATGTCCTCAAAACCCTTGCGTTAGGAAACAACACGTGACTCAACATGTCAGCTCGTGTGTTGTTCACTCGAAGCAAGACAAACCGAATGTGCAAGACACCTGATAATATGACAAACTGGACACCAGAAGACAAAAAAAAAGAAAAAGTAACACAAGGAACTTGGACACAGGAGGCCATTTGGCCCATCAAGCCTGCGCTACATGTACATTAAGTTTTGTTTTGTTTTGTTTTGTTTTGTTTTTTATCCTTTTCTCTTTGGTGAGTTGTGTGTTTCTCATTTGTTTTCTGTTTGACTTTCCATTAAGTGACTGAGTAGAACCCTTTGTTGGAGATGACAAAATGGCCTGTTTCTACGACACTAATCTGACCGACTTGATTGAACAAATTTGCCTTTTTTATTTATTACCCAGGCACGACGTAGGAGAACCACCCACCCTGGCACCTGATGAGAGAAAAATCAACTTTCAGCCTTGTGAATTTGAAGTGGCCAATCTATGGCCTGTCCCCTAACATATTTGCCTATAAATTACGAGTGTTTACATGTTGATTGTTTTCATACCAGTACCACGGTGTTGTATAGAATGCCCACACCTCTTCCGTGCCCAGGTTGCCATTGGATGAAGTGTTCACGTACATGTGCTGTGTTATGAACTTTCCTAATAAAGATCACTTTCGGAAACTGAGAGAAATATTCTACTCTTTGAACTGCATAAAGCATGCCAGGATGCTCTTTCTGCAGGGCCGAGAGGGGTTGGGGTGGGGGGTGTGTATTGCAGTCCTTTGAAGTGTCTGCTCGAATATTGCAGAAGTAGTGCAATTGCCTCTGAGCCTTGTCGTCTTGGCTCGATTCCCTTCCCAACTATAAATTATCGGATTGGTGCCTCACAGGTAGGGTGTTGCATCACAAAGTGCACAGTCCCTCGGATGTACGTTAAGCCCGGTGTCCTGTCTGCTCACATTAGTTGGCGGATGTTAAAGTTCTCATGGTATCTTTCACAAAGAGGGGGCGATCACTATCTCCGGTACCCTGAACAAATTACAGATTCTTACCTAAATCACCTTCAGCAAAACATTAAGCTGGGCCAGCCAGTTCATTAAAGATGGGCCAAAAAGGTTCTCCGACTGACCCCAGAAGAAGGTGTGAATAATTGGGGCCTTAAAGATGTAGTCGGAGGAGGAGGAGAATGACTTTAGTGCTTAGGAGATCAACACAAGACATGGACACCACGTGAGTTAACAGACCTTTCTAAAACTTCCTCATGTTACTGAAGTTTTCATCTTGAATTAATCATAGAAAGCCAGGAGGTGAACGACCACAAACCCACTGAAGCTGTTTTGTCACTCAAGTCACAAAACATGACATCACTTGCACCAATTGCTGATTACATGATCAAATGTTTTCCCTGACCTTTGGAGACTTTGGAGAAACATCAAATGTCAACAGAGAAGCTGACAATGGATCTTTAATATAATAAGTAACTCCCTGTTCCCTCCAAACCTCCTTTCTGCTTCTTTCTTCACCATATTATTATTATTATTATTTCATGCCATGTTTTTCTCAATTTTCAATCCCTCTTTTTTCCTCCCCGCAGCTCCATCCGCTCCAACCATCTCCTCCACCCATGGATACACGATATGCAGTTGGTTCCTTCCTTGGATTTTAACAATCACAAAGGTGGCAACTTCATAGTAACTTAGCCTCACATCCTTTGAGGGAGATAGACAGATGAAAGACAAAAGGTGAGAGAAAGACGAGGAATTGGAGAAGAACAGGACCACACGCAATGTTACGAACCCGGTTATCAAATATTGGTGTTGCCGCCACACCTGCTTCCTATTGAAACACAAGCTTCACCTCGGGTCCGGTATCACAGCAAAAGGTAAGAGATCCTTCGGGTGTTTTGTGTTCTTTCTTTTTTCCAGTAATGTGTAGGCTTCATGAGTGTCACTGTCATGGAAAGGTTTCACGTTTCGTGCAGGTAATCTTCGCAACCTTCCTTTCCCGATTCGAACCCTTTATGGGGGCTGGTCAAAGCAGTAAGCCTCAAAAGACGTCTGGCTTTGGTGGGAACATGATGCTTTGACCATGGTCAAGGAAAGGTGCAAAACGACCCTTTTATATCCTGGCAGCCTGCGGTGAATACATCAAACCTGCTGCTGACACCATGTTGCCAATATGCCAATACGTGAGCCGAGTTCAGAGTGGCTAGAGGGGCATGGCGTTGCCTCCAAGGCTATTCGGTGTGCAGATAGCTTACACTTTGGCCAGATGTGACAGGGAAATAGTTAACCCTTATAGGTATAGCCTCCCCCCCCCCCCCCCCCCCCCCCATCAGTGAGGGGCATTAACCTGACAACCCGTTGTTCTTTATTTATTATTCAGACAGGATATCAGGGGGATCATCAACAGCAAATTCCAGTCTAGTTGACTCTTGTGAGCTTGAATCTTCAAGGAGAGACTTTTTTTTATTTAAATTTAGTACCTTACAGTACCATGCTGCATACTACACAAAACTGCTTACAATTCATCGTTTACTCCACACACACATATTATGGCTTTTCCATGCTTCCCACTGGAGCCGTGGAACAATTTCAACAATAGACGTGGCTCTTAAAAGGATGGAGGTATTTTGTGGACCATTGGGGAATATCGACCCAAGTGAAATAATGCAGTCCCATCCATCCATCCATTTGGACCATACTCTGTGCAGAACGTTGGTGCTGCCTAAACAGTCTCATTGGCCATTGGGCACAATCCTGGACGGGTCGCCACTCCGACACAGGATACCAGCAAGCTGGCACTCATTTTGCCGACCTCGGAAGGATGACAGGCAGAGTCAACTCCACCACAGCAAGTGGGATTTGAACTCATCCTTGGATACCAAGCCAGCCACCCTAACCATTAAGCCAACACCAGGCATACAGTCATCCCAGTTGGGGGGGGGGAGGGGAAACATACCTTAGGCTTAGAGAATACCAATCGCCACTTTAACATACAATGTTTCACCTTGGGTCTATAATGATGAATTGTGGGTTTGTCAGGGTATAGGTTAACAAGTCCATTTATCCCAGAGAAGGTGCCAGTTGTAGGAAAGTCCTACCAGTTCTGCAATGACCTCCAATTGACCTGTCCTTGTTTAAACGATGTCCACATTACACTCCCTACTTCATAGTAACATCACAGCAAGAGCAGGGGATAAAAGGTCCATTTCAAGTTGGACTTCTCTGTCTCAATAATGGTGGAATCGTTTTCCAAGTTTGTCAATACAATGATCATCGTGTCCTTGAGACGGTAAGATATGAGCTTGTGAAGCAAAGGAAAACGAAAACACGAACTCCATCTTAAACATGTGATTTGGGATATTTAAAAGAGTTTTCGGTTTTACGTACCATTGGTGCAGAAACTCATCGATGTGCGATATTTATCCCACTATGAAGTTGGATAATGAATAAAATGTCCTCGTGAACGGTGTCCGGGGGTTCTCCCCAAAGGTTCCGTCACCCTGTTTGGACCTGTGTAAATGAGATGTTTGGGTGATGACAAAATTACGTGTTTTAATGTCTCATTACTTACCGATATCTCCAGGTAAATGTTTTTCTCAAATCATTCTGTTTTGGTTGAAGAATTAATTAAAACAATGGCATCAGGTAATCGAGGGCAATGTCCCACTGATAGGTCGGATCTGGATTCGGACCTGAAACGAAATCAAATTGCCTTGTTCTTGTCACCTAACCAACTCATCCACCAAGTTTTGTCATAACTCCTCTACAACTTTTTGAGATATCACGCCATACAACTTTTTGAGATGTCCTGTTCACAGACAGACAGACAAACACGGATGGGTGAAAACAAACCTCCGTCCATCAGTGGTGGTGGAGGTAAAAATTTGAAGGAAGAATAATAAAAAGAAAAAAACAGCTCAAGGGAAGACGTTTTGCATCCTCTGAAGAAGTTAACACAACCACATGCACCACATTCAGGACAGTTCAGAAGAAAGGCTTCTATGTTGAGATGAAAAAGTTGGTCGACCACTGGATGAAATGCATTGAAGAGGATGGAGGTGATGTAGAATAATACATGGTGTTCCAAAAAGACCGGGACAACTTTGGTAGTTAATATATTTAGTACCCAAAATGATACAACGATACCCTTTGTTGAATATGATACAGAAAGTCATAAAGTTTTATTTATTTTCAGGTCTGGTGGCTTCATGTGAAAGAAAATGGCGACCACCGGAGAAAGCTCAATGCGTCGAATGGTTCATCGAGACGAGATCCGACATGCAAGTTCAGTGTAATTTCTGTACAAGGTATGGAAAAAAATCCACCATCACGGACTTGTATCAGAGAGTGGTACAAGGGGTTTAAGGAGACTGGAAGTTGTCAGAAACAGAAAAGTACCAGCCGACCAAGCAAGCACAAGTGCAGCAGACGTTGAAAGAGCACGTGAATCATTTCAACAAAGTCCCAGAAAATCAATTTGACACACATCCAGAGAACTGGGACTACCAACCACCACTGTACACAGGATTTTGCATAACCCCCCCCCCCTCGCAACAAAAAAACATTTACCATTACAGTGGCAAACCCAGGGGTTCCCTGGTCACCCAGAACTCCTTCTCCCACGAAAGTTTGCCACAAAAAAGGCCAGAAGCCTCAGAAAAACTGTATCAATACAGTACCTAATAAACAATAAACCACTAACAGCTCACAGTAATTTATTTGGAAATTTTATAATTTTCTGTTATTTGGAACCCCCCCACTACCCAATTCCTGGATTTGCCCCTGGACAACCCAAAGTGTGTCCATCCGAAATAAATGAATGAACAGTGTGCAACCTACGTCACAGATGGGGTTGTAAGGTGGGGCTATAGACCCCGCAGTGCGGCAGCTGTGCCCAATTATTCTCAGTCTGCCCTGGAGAATGTCTTTGTGTAACTTTGGAAAACCTGGATTGCATAAATATACGATAAGTGACGTCACATGCCCTTGCTTGCAGAGATCTGGACCACTGGTTATTTTCCTCTCTTCCGATGACGTCATATAAAAACTCAAGATGAGTATGACATGAGTATGAATTAAAAATACATTTGTACATTTTCTTATGAATTATGTATATATATATATATATTTATATATTTAGAAAAATATATAGGAATGACATTCCTTGGACTACTATGTTTGGGTTTCTCGGTCCGATAACTTTTTGAACGATATATAAATATATATATATGATATTTTCTAGGAATAACAAGAGACAGGAAAGGAAACGAGTGGGCGAGGGTGCAAACACTTGCCTAAAGTGGCGTGGAGCTGGTCACATAGCAAGAACGGGTCATCGTTAGACCAATGGAATACCAGAGTGGATCCCAAAGGATAAACTAAACCACCCAGAAGAAGACCTCTCGGAAGATGGCAGTGCGAAATCAAGAGATCGCAGAGGCAATTTGAATGAGATTTTCCAAAGACCGTGGAGGGGTCTTGGGGAGGAGTCCTTCATCAAGTAGTGGATTGACAAAGGTATTTGTTGGACTATGTCTGAGTATCTTGATTATTTTTTGCTTCAGTGGGTTCAAAACCCCCAATTTTGCTTCTGTATTCATCTTGTCCACCCCATGCATTCTCCCCTACTCCGACCCCTCATCCTTACGCACGCATCCCTCGTTTGTCCGTCTCCGTCGATATTCGCCCTCCGCCCTGCTGTTGGCATTTCCTCCCTTCTCTTTCGGGTGTTCCTTTTGTTCTGCTGCGTCCTGATCTGTTCTGTGTTCTCGCTCTTCCACGAGCCGAGACTATGTACAAAAAAAAGATGATCATGGTGATGATGATGATGATGATGATGGGTGCTTCAAGTTTGACCTGAACTTTTTATTGTCGAAATCATGTGAATTTTTTGAAATGATATTGTCTACCCTGAACAAATCCCCCAACTGTGAATTATTAGGACTTCAAAGGAGCTGAAATTTAGAGGACAATGTTCGAACAATTTGGTGATGCAGGTGTTCAAAAGGTACAGTGAGTTAAAAAAAATGCCCGTGCATTGGTAGACGACCTTGACCATCGACTCTTGCCACCCCATGGACCACAAACGATCGGTGATATACACCGACCGTCCTTAAAGAGCACGCGATTTACCATAACATCCTCAAACCATCCTGATGGCCAAAAGCTACCCTGACAGATTGTTATCGAAAAGGGAATCGATCTTAGTGGCTCCCAAAAAACAGGGTTGGATCACAGTACAGTAACAACCAAAAAGGTTTTTATGTTCTGCCTTTTGTGCCAGGTGAGTCACAATTAGGATTGGCAGTGTTGAAATTGGCAGGTGTAAGTATAGATTTGCAACCTGTATTTACCATGATGGTGCAGGTGTTATGTACCATGACCTCAAGGAAATTGCAACAAAAAGCTCTCTCTCACTTGCTTCATACCTCGGGACGTGTCCTCTATGACGTGAAAAAGTTTGAAGAAATCCTGCATGGTGAAAGTACTGAAATATTTGTTTGGATTGTGGGAAAGCATATGAAGGAACTGTCAGACACACAATGCTTCAGGAGATGCTGATGTCCTCGTTGTGCAGAAGGTCGGGAAGCCGTGTGACTATATGTCTATTAATTACGTACTATTGGAATGTACCTTTCGACCCTTTAGACTGCTAAGACCCCTTCGACTGTTGAAGACCCTTTAAGACCCCAAGATCATGG
Organism: Eptatretus atami; assembly: GCA_035128595.1. Lineage (NCBI taxonomy): Eukaryota > Metazoa > Chordata > Myxini > Myxiniformes > Myxinidae > Eptatretus > Eptatretus atami. Next base: position 31,444,370 of record CM068966.1, on the reverse strand, counting down.
ACACCTAAAAGACGCAGAGCACCCAGAAGTCCCCGAGGACTCAAAAGACTCCTAAGACCCTTCAGACCCTTCAATACCCCATTTACCTTTAAGACCCTTTCAACACTTTAGACACCTCAATATCCCTTCACTCTTTTGACCTTTTATACCTTTTTGACCCCGACAAACTTTAGACCTTTACACCCCTGAAGTCCCTTTGGGCTCCTTAGACCTTAACACCATTTCGACCCCTTACACCCTTCAAACAGATAAAACAGCTTTGATCCTTGACCATTTAGAGCTTCAGACCACCTTTACCTTTTTATATTACAAATAAATATAATATCACCAATATTACAAATAAATTTGTCCAAAAGAAATGTTTGTATTACAATTGACGCCAATCATGACAACACAGCAAATCTGTGACATAAATTTCTGTAACGATGTGGGGAGAGGTGAGTGTAGTAAGCCGATCCACACTAGTATATTATTACGGATCCGGGGTTCGAGGCTCACCATGAGGGGAAGCACTTGAGTTCCTCTCGAACTCCCAGTCCTGAGGCCACAGAGCACGGATAACTCCGCATGCCAGTGGGTTGTTAATCAACCACGAGCTCCGATTGGTACCGCCAATCCCAGCAGGGTTGCACCACATTGTGTGGGTACCTTACCTGTAGACAGCCACACCAAGGGGGTCTCGTGCCCTCGATGCGTACTTGCATTGACTTACCTGATCAGGTGCAGCAGAGTGGAGCTGCCAAGTACGTACCGGCTAACAAGAGCCAACCGGTGGGGTAGAACTTCTCGGCTAGCACTACGGGAGGACTATGCTGGACCAATGGAGAAAAAGATGCGATGAACTGGGTACATTTATAACAAGCAGGTTTATTTATAAAGCGAGGGTGAGGAAAAGCATGTGGAACAATAAGCAAAGGTTTTAATACACAGGGACATGTACAGCAGGGGAAAGTAAGGATTGGTGAGGTGCAGCAAAAGAATAACAGTTATATACAAACACAAGAGACTCAGTGCAGAGTCACCCTGTTATTAAGAACTTCTATAATCTTAACTTACATTAACATTACAGGTGCTATGAATCACATACCCAAGGAAATAAGAAAGCAAAGGAAGATAGAGAAAGTATGAGGTATTTGTGACGTCTTCAATACCTGGGGCGGCCAACGGGCCCACGCTTCGCAGTTGCTTATGAGGGGGGAGGGGAGAAACTGAGGGTGTCTAAAGTGCATGGTCTGAGAAGGTGCAATGAGGTGTGTGGTGACTGGCAGATGAGGTGCAAAGAGGAGGGTGTAAAGATGTGGGTTGGGGTGGGGGGGTTTAGAAATGAAGCAAACAATGTGCAAGAGGACATAATTAACATGAGTGTAAGAGGTCTGTATGTGTAAATACGAATAGGGTAAACGATATCTGGCGTCTGGCTCTCCAGTGGACTTATCTCCGCTCCCCCACCTCAAGCTCTGCTCGTTCTGTTCAGCACCCAACAAGCTGCAGAGATAAAAATGAGCCAGAGAACCATGGAGAGCGAGAATGAACGAGCCAGATGAGAGAGAGCGCAGAGCCACAAACTGACCAGCCCGAGCTGTGCGGAACACGGAACTTCTATAATCCCCTCGCGGTGGTGGAGTTTGGGATGCGGAACAGGCAGGCTATTGGCATTTCCCCACACCCCCATTGGTGCCTAGACACTTACCACGGCTTTGGCCCCGCCAGGCGAGGATCTGGTATCGGAAATAGCTTCAGTCGCTCTTCACTTTGCCACATGACTCATTTCCAAGATTAATATGGGGTGAGATACTCAATCGAACGCCCCGACCATGAGCGTATCTCCTCATCCCCACTGGTCCCATAAGATGGTGGTGGTCTTGAATGGTGATGTCAGCATAGCGGTAAGCATAGTGGTGAGGTTTTGGCAGTTTTGTCGGTTGTGGTTAAGGTGGTTGCGGTGAAGGCGGTTGTGATAGTGGTGTGGAGATGCGGTTGTGGTTGTCATGATAGTGGTGTGGTTGGCGTTGTGGTGGGGATGGCGTGGATGTTGAGATGCGGTTGTTCCAAAATAAAGATAGCAAAAGAATAATGGCTGACTCAAAGATCACAGCCCGGTTACACGAAAAAACCCTTTAGACCTCGGTGGGGAAATCTAATCTGAACACACACTTATCAACATAACTGATCTCTGGGCAACCTGAATGGTGTTCTGTGAATTTCCACAACCGTAACTATATATATATATATATATAATATCAGCAATCTGTGTGTGTGTGTGTGTGTGTGTGTGTGTGTGTGTGTGTGTGTGTGTGTGTGTGTGTGGTGTGTCTGTGACCGCTGTTTCTCGACAACCACTGGTCCGATCTAATTGAAACTTGCCAGATATATTGCTGGGGACCTGAGGATGTGCCTTTTCAAGTTTGATATTAATCGGACAAGTGCTTCCCAAGTTATGGCCATTTATTTACCAAACCAATGACAAGACACGTTGTTGCGTGGGCGTGGCCGATGGGGAGGGAAACTCAGCCGCGTTCCCCATTACGGGTTAAACGTACGGGCTTCCGGATAATGATGACTTCGTGTATTCTAATAATTTCTCGATTTCTTATGCGCATTTATAGATAAACACAATGGCCCAAGTTATGATCGTTTTCATATTAGACGGTGTATAAATTTCGGTAACATCAGAGTGCTGGTATGCTCCGAACCAGGAAGTAATTTTTTTTTCTCCTCTTCTCTTCTCTTTTTGTTTTTCCTTGCCACGACATTGCGAAAAGGTAAAATACGTTGGCGCTAATTGAATAATTGGGTATTAAAACTAAATTGCAAATAATCGTAACTGTGAATAATATGCGAACTTCCGTGCCACGCACGTACGGGCACGTGAGAGCGAAGAAACGGCCTGTGTGGTTGTTGTTTGTTGCTCGCGGTTTGAATATTTATTTATGAAATGTTTTTTTTTTTTTTTTTTACGGGCACGTACAAGTATCTATAATTCCAGCAATCTCTGTGTGTCTGTCTGTATGTGTGTGTGTCTGCGACCGCAGTTTCTCGACAACCCTGGTCCGATCTAATTGAACTTGCCAGGAATATCGCTGGGGACCTGAGGATGTGCCTTTCAAGGTTTGATATTAATCAGACAAGCGGTTCCCAAGTTACGGCCATTTATTTATCAACCAATGACAGGACACGGTGCTATGACATCACTATTGACGTCACAATTAAAAAAATTTTTTTTCTTTTTTTGCACGTACGGCCACGCACCTACGGCCACGCACAAACTGTACTATCTGGTCATCCTGCACTAGACTTACTGATGAACTACAACCGTTCCATCACAATGCCATTTGTTAAGCCGCTGTCACACCTTGACGATTTAGCCAGCGTATGCCGATTTATGAAAAATTTGTCTAAACGCTGGTACACGTCGAATACGTTATGGGTAAGTTTTGTATACGTTAAGAGCACGCTGAAAAACTGCCATACGTCGTAGTATGCTGGCTTTAAACGTTGTACTTTTGGGTTGTCCTCAAATTTTTGCATGCTTGAAATTTTACGACGTATGCCGGCGTATGACTCACACGTTCCGCTACGCTGGCCATAAGTTGTAGGCACGTTATGCGATCGTTGACACACATTACTTGTAAGTTACTCATAAGTCGAAACACGTCGAGGTAATGTTTAGCGTACCCGAAACTTATTTCTAACATATGAGTAACGTTTGTAAGCACGCTACACGAACGTTGTTCACACTTCGCAACACGTTACTTGAAAGTTCCTCATACGTCGAAACACGTCAAAGTAATGTTTAGGGTACCCATGACTTATTTATAACCTATGAGTAACGTGCTTGGAAATTATTTGTAAAGCATGTCCTACGCACAAATACGTATGTATACGTATTTGACGTCTTCAGGACGACAACAGAACTTACTGAACGCGTTTCTAACTTACAGATACCGTATAATGGCGTATTGGCAGCGATTAGGGGAATTGGTATATAAAAAGGGGCTTCGCAGGAGGAACCCGTCTTTTTTTTAGACTTCGTGTGAGTACATGTCCATGTCATTCCGAGAGATGGAGGATACGGCAAGGCTGAGACGACAATACTTACCTGTCCTCCAACATCAACATGACCATCGAGTTGACACTGCACCAGTTGCGTGCCAATAGAGCCGGGAGAAGAAGACGTGAACGGAGGAGAAGGAACTGGGTCAGACCATGGATCGGGAGGCGATGCCATTATGGCATATATGACCAGCTCATTGTGGAACTCCGGAACGAGGACCATGCATCCTTCATCAACTTCCTGCGAATGCCCCAGCGATGTTCGACGAGCTGCTAGCCAGAGTGGGTCCAAGGATAACCAAGCAGTACACCTTCTACGGGATCTGCTTGAGCCTGGCATGAGGCTGGCACTGAGCCTGCTGCTGTTGGTGCCGTGACTGCAGTGCTGTGGAAGCGATTTCACTCGTTCAATGAAAACGATTTCAATTGCCGAGCACCAGCGTCCAAAAACAATAGGCGAGTGAGAGGCATTTATTAAAAGTGAAGTTGCAGCCTATGAATAGAAAACCTCACGTAATCTTCGACGATACGCTGCCACGCTATGCATACGTTAGACTATCGTTGGGCATAGGTTGTGGACACCTAAAACACGCTAATCAATCGTTGGTATAACTTATCTATAAGTTATCGAAGCGTTCTGTGTTCATTACTAGTACATTATGCATTTGTCCAAGTCGTTTTGAATAATTTAAAAACTGAAACAAAAAAATAGTTCATCGTGGAATGAGAAAAAAAAAATTAGCCGAAAAGAACATCGAACAATGGTGCAAAGTAGTCTCCTATTCGGGGACGCAACGAGGATCCATCATCACCCACACCCTTCTCACTCTACTACTACTACTACTACTACTACTACTACTACTACTACTACTGCTACTGCTACTGCTGACATTGACATCTACTCAACATGGAGTCTGGAACACTGACGGGTTCCTCTTGTGAAGCCCATTTGTATATACCAATTCCCCTAAACGCTGCCAAATCGCCATTATACGGTAGATGTAAGTTAGAAACACGTTCAGTAAGTTCTGTGGTCGTCGGAAGACGTCAATCAAATTCGTCTACATACGACAATGTGCGTTTGAGATACGTTACACTAGGTTCAAAGCACGCTACTCATAGGTTCAAAGCACGTTACTCATAGGTTAAAAATTAAGTTTCGGTATGCATAAACATTACCTCGACGTGTTTCGACTTATGAGTAACTTACAAGTAACGTGTGTCGACGTGTGACAACGATCGCGGAGCGTGCCGAGAACTTATGCCAGCGTATGCGGAACTTGTGAGCCATACGTCGAGTATGTCGTAAATTTTCAGCATGCTTGAAATTTCTGACGTACTAGACGTACCACGGAATATGACAGCGTACTTCATAGTTTTTCAGCGTGCTCCTAACGTATACACAACTTACCCATACCGTATTCGACGTGTGCCAGCATTTTAGACACATTTTTCATAGGTCGGCATACGCTGGCTAAATCGTCAAGGTGTGACTGCGATGTTGACACTTCCAATTCTCAGGCGGTTATGATTTAAATCGGCGTGCGGCAGGTTTTTAACAGAGAACGCCACGAGTTCGTCGGCGATACGTGCAGCGCGCTATGCCTAAGTTAAACCATCGTTGGGCATAGGTTGTGAACACCGAGAACAGGCTAAGCATTCGTTGGTATAAGTTATCTATAAGACAACGAAACGTTCTGTGCCCGTTACTAATACGTTATGCATACGACCAACACGTTATGAATACGACCAAAACTTAAAAAAAAAACCTCAAAACTTCAGCGTACACCAACGTTTTACATACATTTTTATACGTTGCCATTGCTGGCTAAAACGTCAAGGTGTGACAGCGCCTTTAGGTATTGTGTTCCAAACACTCAAGGCAATACCACCCTCTCTCTCTCTCTCTGCTATTTAATTATTTTTTTCTGAATATCAAAGTCTGTACACATTTTGTTGAAACACCCAGAATAAAAAAACACACACACACACACACACACACACACACACACACAACACACACACACACCACACACACACACACACACACAACACACGAGTAACATGAATTATAAGGAAGATTGGAGAAACATGAATGATGAAGAAGAACCGTAAAGAGATGTTCAAAACCATCGCTGGAAAAATGATAACAAAACGAATCGAAGTCGGAAGCCGTCCGGGGGATCAGCGTCGATCCTGAAGAACGTCCTTGGAACAAAAGTTTGAGAACAGGAGACTTCACCGTCTGGTCCATGAATCGTGACCCCGACGTGAGATGAAGGTGGACAGTGCGAGACCCGGGAGGACTCCATTCCACAATGTGAAACCCGCATACATGGAGACACCAACAAACAATCAGCATTCTCATTCTTTTTGAAATGTAACAAATTATCCTCACGCCCCATGTGACAAGAAGCAGCCAATGATATTGCACCGTTCCGCCCACGTGGTTCAAGTCCCCACCCACCCTGGATTATATAACAGGACGAGGAGGGAGCGGCTTTCTTCTTCGTGGTGGTGGTGGTGGTGCTTGGGTGAACAGGAGGTTTGATTTTGGTTCTTTGGGAGTTTTATTTAAGAACCATGAGGAAATCGTCCATATCCAGACGGGTCAGTGCGGCAACCAAATCGCTCGAAGGTTTGTTCATTTATTTATTTATTTATTTATTTAAATGGAAGCGAGTCCTCCCCTCCCCATTTGTAGAAATCGACCATTCGAACTTGAGACGAGTTTCCCGCGAACGATGGCGCTTTGATCCGTTCATTGTACCGAGACGCATTGTCGGAACGGCAAGCTGCGTCCTGACGGGTCGTGCTTTGAGGGGAGAGTAGAGTTGGGTCGTGCGGTTCTCCAGTGGGTCGTGCTTTGAGGGAGAGTGTAGGATTCAGAGTTGAACCCATTGAGCGGTTTCGTTTTGTTTTTGAACATCAGTAAAGTGTTTGATACCAGGGTGTTCACGAGCTCCTCAAACGTGCTTCTGTGTCCACCTCGTGCAGGCGGATGGGTGTGGGGTGATGGTGTGGGGAGGGGCGGATTGGTTGGGTGATTGGTGTGGGAGGGGCGGATTGGGTTGGGTGATTGGTGTGGGGAGGGGCGGATTGGGTTGGGTGATTGGTGTGGGGAGGGCGGATTGGGTTGGGTGATTGTGTGGGAGGGGCGGATTGGGTTGGGTGATTGGTGTGGGAGGGGCGGATTGGGTTGGGTGATTGGTGTGGGGAGGGGCGGATTGGTTGGGTGATTGGTGTGGGGAGGGCGGATTGGGTTGGGTGATGGTGTGGGGGAGGGGCGGATTGGGTTGGGTGATTGGTGTGGGAGGGGCGGATTGGGTTGGGTGATTGGTGTGGGAGGGCGGTGGGTTGGGTGATTGGTGTGGGAGGGGGCGGATTGGGTGGGTGATTGGTGTGGGGAGGGGCGGTTGGGTTGGGTGATTGTGTGGGGAGGGGCGGTTGGTGGGTGATTGGTGTGGGGAGGGCGGGTTGGGTTGGGTGATTGGTGTGGGGAGGGGCGGGTTGGGTTGGTGATTGGTGGTTGGGGAGGGCGGGGGGTTGGGTGATTGTGGATTGTGGGAGGGGCGGGGGGTTGGGTGATTGGTTGGTGTGGGGAGGGCGGGCGGGTTGGTGATTGGGGAGGGGGGCGGGGTGGGTGATTGGTTGGTGTGGGGGGGGCGGGGTGGGTGATGGTGGTTTGTGGGGAGGGGCGGGGTTGGTGATTGGTTGGTGTGGGAGGGGCGGGCGGGTTCGTGTGATTGGTTGGTGTGGGGAGGGCGGGGCGGGTTCGGTGATTGGTTGGTTGGGGAGGGGCGGGGCGGGTTCGGTGGATTGGTTGGTGTGGGCGGGGTTGGGTGATTGGTTGGTGTGGGGAGGGCGGGCGGGTCGGTGATTGGTTGGTGTGGGGAGGGCGGGGCGGGTTGGGTTTGGGTGATTGGTTGTGGGGAGGGCGGCGGTGGGTGGGTGATTGGTGTGGGGCGGTTGGGTGTTGTTGGTTGGGTGGGGGGGTTGGGTGATTGGTTGGTGTGGGAGGGGCGCGGGCGGGTTGGGTGATTGGTTGGTTGGAGGGCGGGGCGGGTTGGGTGATTGGTTGGTGTGGGGGCGGGGCGGTGGTGGATTGGTTGGGTGGGGAGGGGCGGGGCGGGTTGGGTGATTGGTTGGTGTGGGGAGGGGCGGGGCGGGTTGGGTGATTGGTTGGTGTGGGGAGGGCGGGGCGGGTTGGGTGATTGGTTGGTGTGGGGAGGGGCGGGGCGGGTTGGGTGATTGTTGGTGTGGGGAGGGCGGGCGGGTTGGGATTGGTTGGTGTGGGGAGGGGCGGGCGGGGTTGGGTGATTGGTTGGTGTGGGGAGGGGCGGGGCGGGTTGGGTGATTGGTTGGTGTGGGGAGGGGCGGGCGGGTGGGTGATTGGTTGGTGTGGGGAGGGGCGGGCGGTTGGGTGATTGTTGGTGTGGGGAGGGGCGGGGCGGTGGGTGATTGGTTGGTGTGGGGAGGGGCGGGGCGGGTTGGGTGATTGGTGGTGTTGGGGAGGGCGGGGCGGGTTGGGTGATTGGTTGGTGTGGGAGGGGCGGGCGGGTTGGGTGATTGGTTGGTGTGGGAGGGGCGGGGCGGGGTTGGGTGATTGGTTGGTGTGGGAGGGGCGGGCGGTTGGGTGATTGGTTGGTGTGGGGAGGGGTTGGGTTGGGTTGGTGATGGTGGTGTGGGAGGGGCGGGTGGGTGTGGCAGCGTTGCTGCATTTATGATGATGATCGTGCTGAAGAGTTGTGACGTAACGCTTTTGACTACACGTCATGATTTTATTTTAACATTCAATGTCAGATTTTTTCACTTCCAATTCACTTATTTATTTATAAAATTACTGATTTAAACTTTAAAAAAGCAATGTTATTCACAGTACTGTATAAAGCTTGTTCTGTGGATGTTACAAGTCATTTGGAGTCCTTTTGGCTTGAAGGTGTGGGGTGGTTGGGGTAGTAACGGTGTGGGTGGGGTGATTTGGGGAGGGTGATTGGTGTGGGTGGGATGATTGGTGTCGTAACTGTGCTGCCAATGGACATCCGACCATCACTGAAGTGCATTCCTGAATGTTGAGTACCCCCAAAGATTCCCTGTACCCTTCTTGCAAAGTTCTTTACTTGGAGCTACCAATGTAATGAGCACTACCTGCAGTGGTAGGAGACCTGGAATTTTGGTCCAAATGGCTTTTCCTTTCAATATTACATCTTTAACTCTTGTAGTAACTGCAATGATAGTTGGTAAGGTTGACGTCCCAACACTGCTAGTGCTAGCTCGTCGTAGTTTTCTTGACATGTACAGAACTACCTTGAAAAGGCTGAATTTAACACCATCTTGTAAACACAAAATTTAATTTGGTCAAATCGCTTGCAATGACCTTGGTGGTCTGGATTAAATGCCAATACGACCTTGAACACACCTGTGCAAGATGAAACCAAAGCATCAAATTTGTGATGGACTACTTCACGACTTGCACATCGGGCGACCCCTCGAGGCTTCGTTGTTTCTTGTTGACCGTGCTGATGTGAGCCCTTGTGACCTCTGGTGTGCAACTTCGCTGCTTATTGGTAGTGTTTTTTTTTTGTTTATCTGAATCCTTTGAGACCTTCCTGTGTGTGAAGACTCATTCCCCTTTTAGGATTTTATTGTAACATTAGTTGCAGTGTCTTAAAAGGGATTGAAAATGCTATTTATTTGGCCATTTATTTTATGGTGTCATAAGGCATTGAAATATCACATATTGTGGTTGCTCATGGGACCTGTAATTGAAAGACTATTCTCATTGTCATTTTCCAAAAGCTTCAATGTTGTGTAGGTTGGTCTTGCTGCTAGCAGTGCAGCACCATGCCGCCATTGGTGGCTCTCCATTGCCAATCAGAGGATATGATGCAAGATCCCATTGCCCTCATTGATGACCCCTCGACATTGTCATTTGGAGGCCAAAAAAAAAAAATTCATAAATGTTGGTTGGCAATTTGTCCACCATGTGGCATTCACAAAATCGGGACTATCAATAATTTTGCAAGGAATTGGGGCGCAGGAGGCCACCATTCGGTCCATCGTGCCACCATTCGGCCCATCATGCCTGCGCCACACCAATACCAGATTTAATATATCCGTCAATAACCTCTCTTCGTGTGCAGCCTTTTGGCTGCTACACTGGTACTCATTTCACCGACCTCAGAAGGATGAGAGGCTGAGTCAACCCCCTGGTGTTAATTCAGCGGACCATGGGGATTGAACTCAGGACCCTGGGATCCCAAGCCACCACCCTCACCACTAAGGCAACACCAGGAAAAAATTTTTTTTTTTTATATATACATTTCCCCCCCCTGGAAGATTTAGTGCACATGGAAGTTCTCTTTAACCATCCCTCTCCTAAATGCAGCTGAGACTTCGGCTGTCGGCTTTGTCATGAATCCAGAATGTTGAGATCCAGCGCCCTTTGTTGGCACTGCCTGGTGGTTTTGTCTGCAGCCAGATCTGGGGTCACAAAACTATCATTCTGAAATGTCTACTCTTCATTAACTACATTTGCTGTATGTTTGATTCCTCATTGTTTTGTTGGGACTCATGTTTGCTAACAATTTATCCAACCTTTAATCTCTACCATCCTTCCACTCCCACCCTTTAGTTCTGGGAAGTTATCAGCGATGAACATGGAATTGACAACACTGGCACATATTGTGGAGATTCTGACCTCCAGCTTGAAAGGATCAATGTTTACTATAATGAAGCTTCTGGTATGTTAACATTACAGGCACATGGCAACTTGGACAAAAAATAGTCTGCATGGAGTTTGAAATGGGGATCTCAGATGGAACACAACGAGCTATTTCCTAATTTTCTCCCCAGGAGGGAAATACGTTCCTCGGGCTGTCCTTGTAGATCTGGAGCCGGGTACCATGGATGCTGTGCGGTCTGGACCCATTGGACAAATGTTTCGACCAGACAACTTTGTTTTTGGTATGCTTGAGTAATTGATTTTTCTACAGTTTAAGCAAATGCTCCATGACGTAATTGTTTAATGCTCCAAAGGTCTCATTATTTAGTGTTCCAGAACGGAGCCAAAATTGAGGTCTGCCAGATGACTCGTAGCTTTGATTTCTTTGTGCGCTCGAATGCCATCGACCTTGATGTGTAGATTTGGGTGGTAGTTCAGTAAAGGTTTGTTTTCAGCTTTTACTCCTTTTGTGTGATAAACCAATCACTTTTCAGGTTTCACTTTTTCTTTTCCCTTGGTATTTATTGCCATTTGCTCTTGAGCCAAACTGGGTGGGGTGGATGTTTTGATTGGCCAGTTTATCGATTCGACATTGTAATGTATCTTGGTTTGGAAGATATTTCAAACAAAATCCTATGACTGCTGTGGATGGGGTTGGGGGTTTTTATTTTTATTAAGCCACTTGCAAGTTGTGGCTTATTCTGGTTGGAATAGAACGTTTTCTACTTGCCTATACTTGGAAGATTTAATGTTGAACTTGAATACTTTGTTCAGGTCAGAGTGGTGCAGGAAACAACTGGGCCAAGGGTCACTACACTGAGGGTGCGGAGCTTGTGGACTCTGTGCTGGATGTGGTGCGGAAGGAGTCTGAAAACTGTGACTGCCTGCAGGGCTTTCAGCTAACTCACTCTCTGGGGGGTGGTACGGGGTCTGGTATGGGTACACTCCTAATCAGCAAGATCCGTGAAGAGTACCCTGATCGTATCATGAACACCTTCAGTGTGGTGCCCTCACCTAAAGTCAGTGACACCGTGGTTGAGCCTTACAATGCAACACTGTCGGTACACCAACTGGTAGAAAACACTGATGAGACATTCTGCATTGACAATGAAGCCCTGTATGATATCTGCTTCCGTACCCTCAAGCTGAAGAATCCAACTTATGGGGACCTCAACCACCTTGTGTCTGCAACCATGAGTGGAGTGACCACATGCCTGCGCTTCCCTGGGCAGCTCAATGCTGACCTGCGCAAGTTGGCCGTCAACATGGTTCCCTTCCCACGGCTTCACTTCTTCATGGCCGGCTTTGCCCCACTTACAGCTCGTGGTAGTCAGCAGTACCGTGCACTCACTGTTCCTGAGCTCACACAGCAGATGTTTGATGCCAAGAACATGATGGCCGCTTGTGACCCACGTCACGGCCGCTACCTCACTGTGGCGGCCATTTTCCGTGGACGGGTCTCGATGAAGGAAGTGGATGAACAGATGTTGAACATACAAAACAAGAACAGCAGCTACTTTGTGGAATGGATCCCAAACAATGTGAAGACCGCAGTGTGTGACATCCCACCACGTGGTCTCAAAATGTCTGGCACATTCATTGGTAACAGCACCGCCATCCAGGAACTATTTAAGCGCATTTCAGAGCAGTTCACCGCCATGTTCCGACGCAAAGCCTTCCTTCACTGGTACACAGGTGAGGGAATGGATGAGATGGAGTTCACCGAGGCCGAGAGCAACATGAACGATCTTATTTCTGAGTACCAGCAATACCAAGAAGCCACGACGGAAGAGGAAGAGGTGGAGTATGTGGAAGATTTGGAAGAATATGAAAATTGAGCGACCCATCTACTTTGACACCCGACCCCCTTCAATCCAAAACAAAAGATTTAACTTTTGTTCTCCCTTCAGAATGGTAAAATGGTCGAACACAACTTAAAATCCAAATCTTTAGCCAAAGTAGATGTGGATTCATTTTTTTCTTTACAGCTTTATTCCTTTCCGACATTGAGTGCGGGGAACATGAGCTGAAAGTTGTTTTTGAAACCGTTTCATTCACTGTGAGGGTGGGTATGGAGATTGAGCATTTTGTTTGTATTGAGTGTGGTTTCATTTTTCTCTCGTACAGTAAAATGTTTGAAGCATCATTTGTGCTGTACGCATTTAATTCACACCATACACCTCATCCCTTCACAATTAACCTTTCTTTCGATGGCCTACCAGCACACAAGGGTTCGTTATAGTTCGTGAGGCTTTCAAAACGTCCATGTTGCAACTGCAGGTCCAAGAAGAACAAGCAGTCGATGCAGAGCATCCCAGGTTAGGTATATTGTAGGTTGGAGAATGAAAAATCTGTTAAAGTGGATCTTCATGTGGACTAGCTCCTGTCCCTATGCTGATGGGTGAGGCTCATTTGGCTGGTGTGGAGCCAATCCAAAGATGAAACGTCCATTGTAGGATGTTTGTGTGAATTTATTTTTGTCCCCCACCCCCAATTATGAAGCAAAACAACAGTTGACCTATTTACTCCTATGTATTTTCCACCTCGGGTTGGGAGTTTGCCATCACGTGATGCTTTTTATTTACTTCACCTTTTGTGGCTAAAACATGAAGCAGTATGGATCTAATTGCCACTTAAACCTGATGCAGATGACTCGTGTTGTGGGAATTCTCAGAAGGCAGAAAAAGTTGAAATGTATTGTTAAAATAAGTGCCGTACCATCACTGGCGCACCTTCCACTCACCCCACCAAATGATGCTCACAGCCATGTGCATACAAAAATATTTGGTCTGGCTAGAACCATCCCTGGTGTCTTTATTTTATTGCTCTCCCCCCCCCCCCGAAGATTATACTTGTATGAATCAATTTTATTAAATGTGAAGGATGGGTTTGAGCATGGCGAGCAAATGTACCATGGAATTGACTTTTTTTGCCTCCTGCTTGGCATGCTCGCACTATTGCATCTCAACCTTTCTTCTCCATTCATAAACCCTTATTTATTAAGCTTCCACCTGTAGGATAGGGGAAGGCTTACTGCTGTTGCGTTTGTCTGTAATTGGGGCATAATTTTTAATGGTACCCAGTTTTAGGCCCTGGGGAGTACAAAACTACCATTTCGATTTTATCCCCCCCCCCTTCCAACACTAAATTTCCAAGCTGTATCTTTTGCAATTAAGTTTTGGTAATGTAAAGTGTGGGGTTGTTTGTTTTAATTGTTATATTAATACGCTAAGCCATATTTTGTGGACTTATTGTTACGGGTTTGGAAACCTTGTGCATACAAACAGCCAGAGTCCCCGTAGTTCAGTTATTTTGATAAGTATGTGTTTATAGTTAGAATCCCTCCTTCTGTCTAATGAATTTCATGTGCGCTAAGTTATTTTTTAGTTAGGTTTTTATATAACGACACCACCCTCACTCAACCCGGTTGCCATTGCCCACGTGTTTTTGGCTGAAGGCGTGGGCGGAGCCTCCATCACCTCAGATCCGACTCCGCCCCAGAAAGGTGGGAGTTGCCCCACCTACCGTGGGCCTGTCCAATGAGGGACGGCCAGCGGATCGCGCGATGGGACCGTCCAATCAGGTGGCGAGGAAAGAAACCGCTCCCACCTTAAGAGAGTAGAGTGGCGATTGTCGTGGTTCGAGCGGTTTGCGGTGGCTCACCATGGTGGTGGTGACCGAGGATCGATCGAGGTGACTGCCTAGCGTCTGGAGTGATCGTGGCGATGGCTGAGCGTCTGTGGTCACGGTGGCTTGGTCTCGTTCGTGGGCCGTGGACTTCGGGTCGTGGGTTCGAGTCCCACCGTGGTGGTTCGGAGTCTGTGACAGCACGAGGTGAGAAGGTACCCTGGCCCTACCGAAAAGTGTGTGTGTGTGTGTTTTGCTGTCCTTGAAGTAGAAACTTAAGTGCTTTTCGTTCCTTGTAAATTGTATTTCTTTATTCGGATAACTCTGCTCTTTTTGTGCTTCCCTCCCCGATTATTGTTATAAATAAACCCCTGTTAAATGTACCAGCTCATTTTCTGTGCTTTCTCCCATTGGCCTAGCATGGTGTGGGTTTGAGAATTAGTAAGGTCTTTCGTGCTGTAAATTGTTCATTTGGACCGACGGATCTTGGTAACACTCGCTCGGTTTACACCCGGATCTGGCTCGGTAAACGGTCCGTTCCGCCCGAGGTCCGTCGAGGGTGTGGTTTTCCCCGGTAGTTGGACGACGTGGGTATTTGGGTATATTGAAATTAGGAAATTAACCTTACCCCACGCAGTCGAAATATTGGCGACCACGGTCCGCTAAGGGACCCGTGAACTATCGAACTTATCCGAGTCACGACCTAAATTCCGGGTGTTCGGTGGGAGACTCCACTGCTCCACCTTGTCGTTTATCGCCACCGACCCCTGGCCCACAACAGTATCTCCTCAAACTGCCGGATGGATTGTCGCCACTTTTGGCATGCGGGTGCTCTGTGGTCTAATGTACAGTGTGGGTTTGGCAAGTTATTATTTATTTATTTTAAGGTCATGACCAATTGGTCTTTTTTTTTTTTTTACATTTGTCAAACTTTGCTGAGGCTTGTCCTATCAGACAAATTGTGCTCAAGATAGCCTAAAGTCAGTTGCATTTAAGCTTTATTTCCATCATACCCTTTGTGGAGGGGAGGGGGGGTGGGATGGAGGGACTTTGAGTTGATGCTCAGCAAGGTAATCACTTTCATATTTTACTGGGGTGGGTTATTTATTAGGGTACCCAGTCAAATGGACTGGGTAACCTATTGTTTTTCTTCTGTTTCATATTTCTTATTCTTTTTCCACCGGCAATTTTTGGGTTCTTTCGCTTTGAAAATAATTTTCTCAGGAATGGTAAGTCCGATCAAAACGAAATTTTCACCATAGTATGTATCTTTTTTTATAGCAAACTTAATTGATAATTGTGACGTCATAGGTCACGTGGTATGGGTGCCATCTTGAAAAAAACGATAAACTTGACCTCTATCTCTGAAACCATGCAATGGAATTTTTTTTTGCTTCATACATTTTAATGAACTTCCCATCGAACACGGGTGATTTTTCGTGACGTCATCAGTGAAGCAGTATCCTGGTGAAAATTCGTCAAGTACAACGCTGCATAGGAGAAATCTGCAATTTCTTGACCATCCACACAATTCACCGTAGAAAAAAAAATGACGTCATAGGTGACTTGGTTTGGCAGCCATCTTGTTTTGAAATTTTTTTTAAAAAAACTTCTTCCAGAACGGCTGGACAGATTGAGGCAATTTTACACATTCCCCATGACGTCCTTTTTCAAGTTTGTTAATTTCTTATTGATAGGTCACATGGTTTGGTGGCCATCTTGAATTTACCCTAAAACCATCAAACATCTTCTCCAGAACGGCTGGTCACATCAAGAGGAAACTTTACAAATGTATTTTCCTTGGGTCGTGCATATAAGTTTGTTAATAAATAATTTGATAGGTCACATGGTTTGGCAGCCATGTTGGATTTAAGAAAAATATTAAATGTTTTCTCTGGAACTACTAAACCCATCGAAGCAACAATTTGCATCCATCATCTACCTATATGTCTACATACATGGTAAAAATTATGACATCACAAGTCACATGGTTTGGTGGCCATCTTGGATAGAAAAACGCACCTTATCCGATTTACACGAAACTTCACACTTGTTCCAGTCCACGATTGGAAGCAGAATTTAAATTTATGATGTCATAGGTCACATGGTTCGTCAGCCATCTTTGATTGAAAATTAATAAATTTAAAAAATCTTCTCCAGAACAGCTGGACAGATTGAGGCAAAAATTCACACACACTTTCCCCAAGACATCCTTTCACAAGTTTGTTCATTTCTAATTGATAGGTCATATGGTTTGGTGGCCATATTGAATTAACCCTAAAACCTTCAAACATCTACAGAACTGCTCAACAGATCAAGGGGAAACTTCACAAAGGTATTGCTCAAGGGTAGTGAATACAAGTTTGTTCATGAATAATTGATAGGTCACA
>CM068966.1:31408933-31426441 GCA_035128595.1 Eptatretus atami | reverse complement strand
TCAAATAATTTTTAAAGCAATATATGTATATTTGTAATCAGTAAACAAGAGGTCCACACGAGGAATTCAAAACTCAGAGGGGCGAACTTTCTCGCTGTAAAAAGTCAACAAAGGCTTTCTGAGGTAGGAAAGGCCGATGGCCCGAACTGGAAGACGAACTTGAAGACTGGGTTAACACACAGACAGTGGATGGTTGGGTGTTTCCACTGTTCAGATTAGACTCAAAGCAAGATCGATCACTTTTTGTGGCTAATTTTCGGACGTTTTTGCACTTGGGTTTTTTGTGCAATATTTAGGCTTATAAACCAGTGCGGCTTGTGTGTACTTAAATTCCAGATTTTTTTTAAATTTAGGGGATGCGGCTTATATAATGATGCGCTCAATGGTCCGAATTTTATGGTACTTGCCTTGCCATGAGAAATGCATCTAAAAGAAAAAGTAATATGTAGTGTTGGGAGTTAGAGTGCGGACAAGAACGGATGGAAAACAGCATCCTGGTTGCCATGGCAACCACTTTAGATGACGAACGTATGTCGCGACACACCGTCTCCACAGTCTGTACCAAATATGAAACGTGAAAGTTGAAAACTTTGGGAGTTAGAGTGTGGACAGGAACAGACGGACGGACAGACGGACAGAGACAGACAGACGGACGACCGGTATCACATAATACGTATAAAAAAGTGGTGTAGATAAAAACATTAGAAAGGAAAAAATAACTTGTTCTTCGAACAGGCGAGCTAAAAATTGTCACCTGGAGCCGGTGTCAAAGGCAACAAGAAGCGAATACTTCGGTATCGCGCGGCTGGGGCAGTAAAAGTCTAGGTTAGAATGATGAAACAATTTTGCAGTTATAAAATTTAAATGTAGACACGGTGAATTAGCATGCATGATGGGAAGAGTTGTGACGTTGGACAAATTTCTATTTATAGCCCTCAGATCAAAGGGACGTACGCCGCCATAAGTGTGACAGAAGACACAGGACAGAATAGCTAATTATATAACAGCGCGATGGCACCGCGCTATAATAAAGGTGAAGTGAGATCTGGGCTACAAATCAAACTGGTCCACCTGCAAAAGTTTTGTGCTCCAGACTACTGTTCTCATTATGCTCGGTCGTTTTAAATCACAAAGATAAAATACAACTAGAACTGCCACTTTATAACTGCTGGCAGTGATGACCGGGTACCCAGACGTCCGCCTTTGATACATGAGACTTAAATGATAGTCGCAATGTTTCGCATCGATAGGATAAGTGGTTCCAGAGAAAACTATTTAATATTGTTCTTCGAATCCAACATGGCTGCCAAACCATGTGACCTATCAATTATTCATGAACAAACTTGTATTCACTACCCTTGAGCAATACCTTTGTGAAGTTTCCCCTTGATCTGTTGAGCAGTTCTGTAGATGTTTGAAGGTTTTAGGGTTAATTCAATATGGCCACCAAACCATATGACCTATCAATTAGAAATGAACAAACTTGTGAAAGGATGTCTTGGGGAAAGTGTGTGTGAATTTTTGCCTCAATCTGTCCAGCTGTTCTGGAGAAGATTTTTTAAATTTATTAATTTTCAATCAAAGATGGCTGACGAACCATGTGACCTATGACATCATAAATTTAAATTCTGCTTCCAATCGTGGACTGGAACAAGTGTGAAGTTTGGTAATCGGATAAGGTGCGTTTTCTATCCAAGATGGCCACCAAACCATGTGACTTGTGATGTCATAATTTTTACCATGTATGTAGACATATAGGTAGATGATGGATGCAAATTGTTGCTTCGATGGGTTTAGTAGTTCCAGAGAAAACATTTAATATTTTTCTTAAATCCAACATGGCTGCCAAACCATGTGACCTATCAATTATTTATTAACAAACTTATATGCACGACCCAAGGAAAATACATTTGTAAAGTTTCCTCTTGATGTGACCAGCCGTTCTGGAGAAGATGTTTGATGGTTTTAGGGTAAATTCAAGATGGCCACCAAACCATGTGACCTATCAATAAGAAATTAACAAACTTGAAAAAGGACGTCATGGGGAATGTGTAAAATTGCCTCAATCTGTCCACCGTTCTGGAAGAAGTTTTTTTAAAAAAATTCAAAACAAGATGGCTGCCAAACCAAGTCACCTATGACGTCATTTTTTTTTACGGTGAATTGTGTGGATGGTCAAGAAATTGCAGATTTCTCCTATGCAGCGTTTGTACTTGACGAATTTTCACCAGGATACTGCTTCACTGATGACGTCACGAAAAATCACCCGTGTTCGATGGGAAGTTCATTAAAATGTATGAAGCAAAAAAAATTCCATTGCATGGTTTCAGAGATAGAGGTCAAGTTTATCGTTTTTTTCAAGATGGCACCCATACCACGTGACCTATGACGTCACAATTATCAATTAAGTTTGCTATAAAAAAAGATACATACTATGGTGAAAATTTCGTTTTGATGCGGACTTACCATTCCTGAGAAAATTATTTTCAAAGCGAAAGAACCCAAAAATTGCCGTGGAAAAAAATAGAAATATGAAACAGAAGAAAAACAATAGGTTACCCAGTCCATTTGACTGGGTACCCTAATAAATAACCCACCCCAGTAAAATATGAAAGTGATTACCTTGCTGAGCATCAACTCAAAGTCCCTCCATCCCACCCCCCTCCCCTCCACAAAGGGTATGATGGAAATAAAGCTTAAATGCAACTGACTTTAGGCTATCTTGAGCACATTTGTCTGATAGGACAAGCCTCAGCAAAGTTTGACAAATGTAAAAAAAAAAAAAAGACCAATTGGTCATGACCTTAAAATAAATAAATAATAACTTGCCAAACCCACACTGTACATTAGACCACAGAGCACCCGCATGCCAAAAGTGGCGACAATCCATCGGCAGTTTGAGGAGATACTGTTGTGGGCCAGGGGTCGGTGGCGATAAACGACAAGGTGGAGCAGTGGAGTCTCCCACCGAACACCCGAATTTAGGTCGTGACTCGGATAAGTTCGAAGTTCACGGGTCCTTAGCGGACCGTGGTCGCCAATATTTCGACTGCGTGGGGTAAGGTTAATTTCCTAATTTCAATATACCCAAATACCCACGTCGTCCAACTACCGGGAAAACCAACCCCTGACGGACCTCGGGCGGAACGGACCGTTTACCGAGCCAGATCCGGGTGTAAACCGAGCGAGTGTTACCAAGATCCGTCGTCGTCCAAATGAACAATTTACAGCACGAAAGACCTTACTAATTCTCAAACCCACACCATGCTAGGCCAATGGGAGAAAGCACAGAAAATGAGCTGGTACATTTAACAGGGGTTTATTTATAACAATAATCGGGGAGGGGAAGCACAAAAAGAGCAGAGTTATCCGAATAAAAGAAATACAATTTACAAGGAACGAAAAGCACTTAAGTTTCTACTTCAAGGACAGCAAACACACACCACACCTTTTCGGTAGGCCAGGGTACCTTCTCACCTCGTGCTGTCACAGACTCCGAACCACCACGGTGGGACTCGAACCACGACCCGAAGTCCACGGCCACGAACGAGACCAAGCCACCGTGACCACAGACGCTCAGCCATCGCCACGATCACTCCAGACGCTAGGCAGTCACCTCGATCGATCCTCTGGTCACCACCACCATGGTGAGCCACCGCAAACGCGCTCGAACCACGACAATCGCCACTCTACTCTCTTAAGGTGGGAGCGGTTTCTTCCTCGCCACCTGATTGGACGGTCCCATCGCGCGATCCGCTGGCCGTCCCTCATTGGACAGGCCCACGGTAGGTGGGGCAACTCCACCTTTCTGGGGCGGAGTCGGATCTGAGGTGATGGAGGCTCCGCCCACGCCTTCAGCCAAAAACACGTGGGCAATGGCAACCGGGTTGAGTGAGGGTGGTGTCGTTATATAAAAACTAACTAAAAAATAACTTAGCGCACATGAAATTCATTAGACAGAAGGAGGGATTCTAACTATAAACACATACTTATCAAATAACTGAACTACGGGGACTCTGGCTGTTTGTATGCACAAGGTTTCCAAACCCGTAACAATAAGTCCACAAAATATGGCTTAGCGTATTAATATAACAATTAAAACAAACAACCCCACACTTTACATTACCAAAACTTAATTGCAAAAGATACAGCTTGGAAATTTAGTGTTGGAAGGGGGGGGGGATAAAATCGAAATGGTAGTTTTGTACTCCCCAGGGCCTAAAACTGGGTACCATTAAAAATTATCCAATTACAGACAAACGCAACAGCAGTAAGCCTTCCCCTATCCTACAGGTGGAAGCTTAATAAATAAGGGTTTATGAATGGAGAAGAAGGTTGAAGATGCAATAGTGCGAGCATGCCAAGCAGGAGGCAAAAAAAGTCATTCCATGGTACATTTGCTCGCCATGCTCAAACCCATCCTTCACATTTAATAAAATTGATTCATACAAGTATAATCTTCGGGGGGGGGGAGAGATAAAATAAAGACACCAGGGATGGTTCTAGCCAGACCAAATATTTTGTATGCACATGGCTGTGAGCATCATTTGGTGGGGTGAGTGGAAGGTGCGCCAGTGATGGTACGGCACTTATTTTAACAATACATTTCAACTTTTTCTGCCTTCTGAGAATTCCCACAACACGAGTCATCTGCATCAGGTTTAAGTGGCAATTAGATCCATACTGCTTCATGTTTTGCCACAAAAGGTGAAGTAAATAAAAAGCATCACGTGATGGCAAACTCCCAACCCGAGGTGGAAAATACAAGGAGTAAATAGGTCAACTGTTGTTTTGCTTCATAATTGGGGGTGGGGACAAAAATAAATTCACACAAACATCCTACAATGGACGTTTTCATCTTTGGATTGGCTCCACACCAGCCAAATGAGCCTCCACCCATCAGCATAGGGACAGGAGCTAGTCCACATGAAGATCCACTTTAACAGATTTTTCATTCTCCAACCTACAATATACCTAACCTGGATGCTCTGCATCGACTGCTGTCTTCTTGACCTGCAGTTGCAACATGGATTTTTGAAAGCCTCACGAACTATAACGAACCCTTGTGTGCTGGTAGGCCATCGAAAGAAAGGTTAATTGTGAAGGGATGAGGTGTATGGTGTGAATTAAATGCGTACAGCACAAATGATGCTTCAAACATTTTACTGTACGAGAGAAAAATGAAACCACACTCAATACAAACAAAATGCTCAATCTCCATACCCACCCTCACAGTGAATGAAACGGTTTCAAAAACAACTTTCAGCTCATGTTCCCGCACTCAATGTCGAAAGGAATAAAGCTGTAAAGAAAAAAATGAATCCACATCTACTTTGGCTAAGATTTGGATTTTAAGTTGTGTTCGACCATTTTACCATTCTGAAGGGAGAACAAAATTAAATCTTTTGTTTTGGATGAAGGGGGTCGGGTGTCAAAGTAGATGGGTCGCTCAATTTTCATATTCTTCCAAATCTTTCCACATACTCCACCTCTTCCTCTTCCGTCGTGCTTCTTGGTATTGCTGGTACTCAGAAAATAAGATCGTTCATGTTGCCTCTCGGCCTCGGTGAACTCCATCTCATCCATTCCCTCACCTGTGTACCAGTGAAGGAAGGCTTTGCGTCGGAACATGGCGGTGAACTGCTCGAAATGCGCTTAAATAGTTCCTGGATGGCGGTGCTGTTACCATATGAATGTGCCAGACATTTTGAGACCACGTGGTGGGATGTCACACACTGCGGTCTTCACATTGTTTGGGATCCATTCCACAAAGTAGCTGCTGTTCTTGTTTTGTATGTTCAACATCTGTTTCATCCACTTCCTTCATCGAGACCCGTCCACGGAAAATGGCCGCCACAGTGAGGTAGCGGCCGTGACGTGGGTCACAAGCGGCCATCATGTTCTTGGCATCAAACATCTGCTGTGTGAGCTCAGGACAGTGAGTGCACGGTACTGCTGACTACCACAGACCTGTAAGTGGGGCAAAGCCGGCCATGAAGAAGTGAAGCCGTGGGAAGGGAACCATGTTGACGGCCAACTTGCGCAGGTCAGCATTGAGCTGCCCAGGGAAGCGCAGCATGTGTCACTCCACTCATGGTTGCAGACACAAGGTGGTTGAGGTCCCATAATTGGATTCTTCAGCTTGAGGTACGGAAGCAGATATCATACAGGGCTTCATTGTCAATGCAGAATGTCTCATCAGTGTTTCTACCAGTTGGTGTACCGACAGTGTTGCATTGTAAGGCTCACCACGGTGTCACTGACTTTAGGTGAGGGCACCACACTGAAGGTGTTCATGATACGATCAGGGTACTCTTCACACGGATCTTGCTGATTAGGAGTGTACCCATACCAGACCCCGTACCACCCCCAGAGAGTGAGTTAGCTGAAAGCCCTGCAGGCAGTCACAGTTTTCAGACTCCTTCCGCACCACATCCAGCACAGAGTCCACAAGCTCCGCACCCTCATGTAGTGACCCTTGGCCCAGTGTTTTCCTGCACCACTCTGACCTGACAAAGTATTCAAGTTCACATTAAATCTTCCAAGTATAGGCAAGTAGAAAACGTTCTATTCCAACCGAATAAGCCACAACTTGCAAGTGGCTTAATAAAAATAAAACCCCCAACCCCATCCACAGCAGTCAAGGATTTTGTTTGAAATATCTTCCAAACCAAGATACATTACAATGTCGAATCGATAAAACTGGCCAATCAAAACATCCACCCCACCCAGTTTGGCTCAAGAGCAAATGGCAATAAATACCAAGGGAAAAGAAAAAGTGAAACCTGAAAAGTGATTGGTTTATCACACAAAAGGAGTAAAAGCTGAAAACAAACCTTTACTGAACTACCACCCAAATCTACACATCAAGGTCGATGGCATTCGAGCGCACAAGAAATCAAAGCTACAGTCACTGGCAGACCTCAATTTTGGCTCCGTTCTGGAACACTAAATATGAGACCTTTGGAGCATTAAACAATTACGTCATGGAGCATTTGCTTAAACTGTAGAAAAATCAATTACTCAAGCATACCAAAACAAAGTTGTCTGGTCGAAACATTTTGTCCAATGGGTCCAGACCGCACAGCATCCATGGTACCCGGCTCCAGATCTACAAGGACAGCCCGAGGAACGTATTTCCCTCCTGGGGAGAAAATTAGAAATAGCTCGTTGTGTTCCATCTGAGATCCCATTTCAAACTCCATGCAGACTATTTTTTGTCCAAGTTGCCATGTGCCTGTAATGTTAACATACCAGAAGCTTCATTATAGTAAACATTGATCCTTTCAAGCTGGAGGTCAGAATCTCCACAATATGTGCCAGTGTTGTCAATTCCATGTTCATCGCTGATAACTTCCAGAACTAAAGGGTGGGAGTGGAAGGATGGTAGAGATTAAAGGTTGGATAAATTGTTAGCAAACACATGAGTCCCAACAAAACAATAGGAATCAAACATACAGCAAATGTAGTTAATGAAGAGTAGACATTTCAGAATGATAGTTTTGTGACCCCAGATCTGGCTGCAGACAAAACACCAGGCAGTGCCAACAGGGCGCTGGATCTCAACATTCTGGATTCATGAAAAAGCCGACAGCCGAAGTCTCAGCTGCATTTAGGAGAGGGATGGTTAAAGAGAACTTCCATGTGCACTAAATCTTCCAGGGGGGAATGTATATATAAAAAAAAAAATTTTTTCCTGGTGTTGCCTTAGTGTGAGGGTGGTGGCTTGGATCCCAGGGTCCTGAGTTCAATCCCATGGTCCGCTGAATTAACACCAGGGGTTGACTCAGCTCTCATCCTTTGAGGTCGGTGAAATGAGTACCAGTGTAGCAGCCAAAGGCTGCACACGAAGAGAGGTTATTGACGGATATATATTAAATCTGGTATTGGGTGTGCGCAGGCATGATGGGCCGAATGGTGGCACGATGGACGCAGGAATGGTGGCCTCCTGCGCCCAATTCCTTGCAAATTATTGATAGTCCCGATTTTGTGAATGCACATGGTGGACAAATTGCCAACCAACATTTATGAATTTTTTTTTTTGGCCTCCAAATGACAATGTCGAGGGGTCATCAATGAGGGCAATGGGATCTTGCATCATATCCTCTGATTGCAATGGAGAGCCACCAATGGCGGCATGGTGCTGCACTGCTAGCAGCAAGACCAACCTACACAACATTGAAGCTTTTGGAAAATGACAATGAGAATAGTCTTCAATTACAGGTCCATGAGCAACACATATGTGATATTTCAATGCCTTATGACACCATAAATAAATAAGGCCAAATAAATAGCATTTTCAATCCTTTTAAGACACTGCAACTAATGTTACATAAAAATCCTAAAGGGAATGAGTCTTCACACCACAAGCTGAAGGTCTCAAAGGATTCAGATAAACAAAAAAAAAAACACTACAATAAGAGCGAAGTTGCACACCAGAGTCACAAGGGCTCACAGTCAGCACGGTCAACAAGAAAACAAAGAAAGCCCCGAGGGGTCGCCCGATGTGCAGTCGTGAAGTAGTCCATCACAAATTTGATGCTTTGGTTTCATCTTGCAACAGGTGTGTTCAAGGTCGTATTGGCATTTAATCCAGACCACCAAGGTCATTGCAGCGATTTGAACCAAATTAAATTTTGTGTTTCAAGATGGTGTTAAATTCAGCCTTTTCAAGTTAGTTCTGTACATGTCAAGAAAACTACGACGAGCTAGCACTAGCAGTGTTGGGACGTCACCTTACCAACTATCATTGCAGTTACTACAAGAGTTAAGATGTAATATGAAAGGAAAAGCCATTTGACCAAAATTCCAGGTCTCCTACCACTGCAGGTAGTGCTCATTAATTGGTAGCTCCAAGTAAAGACACTTTGCAAGAAGGGTACAGGGATCTTTGGGGGTACTCAACATTCAGGAATGCACTTCAGTGATGGTCGGATGTCCATTGGCAGCAAGTTACGACACCAATCATCCCACCCAACACAATCACCCTCCCCAAATCACCCCACCCACACCGTTACTACCCAACCACCCCACCTCAAGCCAAAAGGACTCCAAATGACTTGTAACATCCACAAACAAGCTTTATACAGTACTGTGAAATAACATTGCTTTTTTAAAGTTTAAATCAGTAATTTTAAATAAATAAGTGAATTGGAAGTGAAAAAATCTGACATTGAATGTTAAAATAAAATCATGACGTGTAGTCAAAAGCGTTACGTCACAACTCTTCAGCACGATCATCATCATATGCATGAGCTGCCACATCCCACCCGCCCCTCCCACACCACCATCACCCCCAACCCAACCCCCCGCCACACCACCAATCACCCAACCCGCCCACCCCTCCACACCAACCATCACCCAACCCGCCCCCCCTCCCACACCAACCATTCACCCAACCGCCCCCCCTCCCACACCAACCAATCACCCAACCCGCCCCGCCCCCTCCCCACACACACCAATCACCCACCGCCCCGCCCTCCCCACACCAACAATCACCCAACCGCCCGCCCCTCCCCACACCAACCAATCACCCACCGCCCGCCCCTCCCCACACCAACCAATCACCCACCCGCCCCGCCCCTCCACACCAACCAATCACCCAACCACCGCCCGCCCCTCCCCACACCAACCAATCACACCACCCGCCCCGCCCTCCCCACACCAACAATCACCCACCCCGCCCCGCCCCTCCCCACACCAACCAATCACCCAAGACCCCGCCCCGCCCTCCCCACACCAACCAATCACCCAACCCGCCCCGCCCCTCCCACAACCAACCAATCACGCCAACCCGCCCCGCCCTTCCCCACCCAACCAATCACCACCGCCCCGCCACACCAACCCAATCACCCAACCCGCCCTGCCCTCCAACCACACCAACACACCAACCCCCCGCGCCCCTCCCACACCATCCAATGCACCAACAACCCCCCTCACCCAACGCAACAACCACTCCAAACCGCCCTCACCCACACATCACCCACCCACACCCGCCCCTCCTCCTACCAACACTCCACCGAAGCCCTCACACGCAAAACACCCAACCCGCCCCGCCCCCCAACCAACCAATCACCGACCCGTCGCACCTCCCCACACCAGCCAATCACCGAACCAATCGCCCATCCCCACACCAAATCACCGAACCCGCCCGCCCCTCCCAAACCACCAATCAACCGAACCCCCATCCGCCTCCGCACACCGAGACCAATCGAACACGAGAGGAGCTGCTCGCACACCTTCCCACATCAACAACACTAACCCGCCTCTCAACATAAACGACATCACCCACCCTGGCCCCGTTGCAAACTCAACCATAACACCCCGCCCGCCTCCCATCACAACGCGCCCACCAAAACCCCGCCCACCACGACATAACCAGTCCCCAACCACCACCGCCTCCCAACCAATCCCCAACGCCTCCAAGCAACAAACGGTTCCACACATCACACCAATCCCTCCCAACAATACCCATCGCCCTCCCACAACCAAGCCATCCGCCCTCCCACACATACCAACCATCGCCTCCACACATACCCATGCTCACATCACGCCACCGTCCCTACCGCCATCCAACAAACGCTCCCACCCAAACCCCATCGCCCCCCACCATCACCTCGCTCCACTCCCAACCATCGCCTCCCCCAAACAACCGCCTGCCACATCCCCCCCACCGCACACAATCACCACATCGCCCCACCCCCACCCGCCTGCACGTGACCAGAGATGAGACGAACATGTAAAACACCGATGTCAAAACGAACCTCAATGGTCACGAACCACATCTCCAAGGACCCACTGGCCAACGCCACTCATCCTCAGCACGCCG
Organism: Eptatretus atami; assembly: GCA_035128595.1. Taxonomy (NCBI): domain Eukaryota; kingdom Metazoa; phylum Chordata; class Myxini; order Myxiniformes; family Myxinidae; genus Eptatretus; species Eptatretus atami. The sequence continues at coordinate 31,415,613 of CM068966.1, read as the reverse complement.
GGACGCACTTCGTTCCGACTGCTCCGACAAGAACAATGGATCAAGCCATCCGAATTCGGTCGTCGATGTCGTTCACAATGGGGAGGAGGGGAGGGAACTCGCTTCCATAAATAAATAATAAATAAATAACATGAAGCAAACCTTCGAGACCGATTGGTTGCCCGCACTGACCCGTCCTGGATATGGAGATTTTCCCTCATGCGTTCTTAAATAAAACTCCCAAAGAACCAAATCAAACCTCCTGTTCACCAAGCACCACCACCACCACCACGAAGAAGAAAGCCGCTCCCCTCCTCGTCCGGTTATATATCCGGGTGGGTGGGACTTTGAAACACGTGGGCGGAACGGTGCAAATATCATTGCTGCCTTTCTTGTCACATGGGGCCGTGAAGGAAAATTTGTTACATTTCAACAGTAAAATGAGAATGCTGATTGTTTTGTTGGTGTCTCCATGTATGCGGGTTTCAACATTGTTGGAATGGAGTCCTCCCGGGTCTCGCCTGTTCCACCTTTATCTCAAGTCGGGGCACGCGAATTCATGGCCAGACGGTGGAAAGTCTACTGTTCTCAACTTTGTTCCAAGGACGTTTTCTCAGATCGACGCTGATCCCCCGGACGGTCGACTTCACTTCCATCGACTTCGATTCGTTTTGTTATCATTTTTTCCGCGATGGTTTTGAACATCTCATTTACGGGTTCTTCTCATCATTCATGTTTTCTCCAATCTTCCCTTAATAATTCATGTTACTCGTGGTGTGTGTGTGTTGTGTGTGGTGTGTGTGTGTGGTGTGTGTGTGTGTGGTGTGTTGGTGTGTGTTGGTGTGTGTGTTGTGTGTTTTTTATTCTGGGTGTTTTCAACAAAATGGTGTAAACAGACTTGAATATTCAAGAAAAAAATTATTAAATAGCAGAGAGAGAAGAGAGGAGGTGGTAATTGCCTTTGAAGTGGTTTGGAACACAATACCAATAAGTTGCGCTGTCACACCTTGACGTTTTAGCCAGCAATGGCAACGTATAAAATGTATGTAAAAACGTTGGCGTACGCCTGAAGTTTTGAAGGTTTTTTTTTTAAAGTTTTGGTCGTATTCATAACGTTTTGGTCGTATGCATAACATATTCAGTAACGGCACAGAACGTTTCGTTGTCTTATAGATAACTTATACCAACGAATGCTTAGCCGTTCGTCGGGTTCACACCTATGCCGCAACGATGGTTTAACTTAGAGCCGATAGCAGGCGTTGCCACGTATCGCCGACGAAGCTCGTGGCGTTACCTGTTAAAAACGCTGCGGCACGCCGCATTTAAATTCATAAACCGCCTGAGAATTGGAAGTGTCAACAATGCAGTCACCCACGCTTGACGATTTAGCCAGCGTATGCCGACTATGAAAATGTGTCTAAAAACCTGGCACACGTCGAATAACGGTATGGGTAAGTTTGGTGTAATAACGTGTAGGAAGCATCGCTGAAAAATAATGAAGTACGCTGTCCATATTCCGTGTACGTCTAGTACGTCAGTGAATTCAAGCATGCTGAAAATTTAGACATGACTCGCGTATTGGCATCACAAGTTCCGCATTACGCTGGCATAAGTTCTCGGCACGCTCCGCGATCGTTGTCACACGTCAGACCACGTTACTGTGTTAAGTTACTCCATAGTCGAAACAACGTCGAGGTAATGTTTTATGCATACCCGAAATTAATTTTTTAACCTATGAGTAAACGTGCTTGAACGCTTTGAGTACGTGCTTTTGAACCTATGTGTAACATATCTACAACGCACATTGGTCGTATGTAGACAGAAATTTGATTGACGTCTTCGGACGACCACAGAACTTACTGAAACGTGTTTCTAATTACATCTACCGTATAATGGCGATTTGGCACGTTTAGGGGAATTCGGTATATTACAGAATGGCTTTCACAAGAAGGAACCCGTCAGTGTTCCAGACTCCATGTTGAGTAGATGTCATGTCAGCAGTAGGCAGTAGCAGTAGTAGTAGTAGTAGTAGTAGTTAGTAGTAGTAGTAGTTAGTAGTTTGAGAAGGTGTGGGTGATGAATGGATCCTCGTTGCGTCCCCGGAATAGGAGACTACTTTGCCCATTGTTTCGATGTTCTTTTGGCTAATTTTTTTTTCTCAATTCCCCACGATGAAACTATTTTTTGTTTCGTTTTTAAATTATTCAAACGACTTGGACAAATGCAGTAATGTACTCTAGTAATGAACACAGAACGGCTTACGATAACTTATAGATAAGTTAAAGCACATTGATTAGCGGTTTTAGTGTTCGCACAACCTATGGCCGCAACGATAGTCGCTAACGTATGCATAGCGTGGCAGCAGTATCGGAAGATTTACGTGAGGTTTCTATTCATAGGCTGCAACTTCACTTTAATAAATCCTCTCACTCAGGCCTATTGTTTTTGACGCTGGTGCCTCAGCAATTGGAAATCGTTTTTCATTGATAACGAGTGAATCGCTTCACAGCATCTGCAAGTCAACGGCACCAACAGCACAGGCTCAGTGCCAGCCTCATGCCAGGCTCAAGCGACCTGTAGAAGGTGTACCTGCTTGGTTATCCTTGACCCCTCTGGCTAGCAGCTCGTCGAACATGCGCTGGGTGGCCAATTCGCAGGAAGTTGATGAAAGGATGCATGGTCCTTCGTTCCGGAGTTCCCAACAATGAGCTGGTCATAATATTGCCATAAATGGCATCGCAGCTCCCGATCCATGGTCTGACCAGTTCTTCTCCTCCGTTCACGTCTTCCTTTCTCCCGGCTTATTGGCACGCAACTGGTGCAGTGTCAACCTCGATGAGGTCAAGTTGAATGTTGGAGGACAGGTAAAGTATTGTGGTCTCAGCCTTGCCGTATCCTCATCTCTCCGGAATGACATGGACAATGTACTTCACACGAAGATCCTAAAAAAGACGGGTTCCCTCCCTGCGAGCCCCTTTTTATATACCGCAATTCCCCTAATCGCTGCCAAATACGGCCATTTATATCGGTATCTGTAAGTTGAAACGCGTTCAGTAAGTTCTGTGGTCGCTCCTGAAGACGTGAAATAACGTACTAATAACGTTTTGTGGCGTAGGACATGGCTTTACAAAATAATTTCCAAGCAAGCGTTCTCCATAGGTTATAAATAAGTCATCGGGTACCCTAAACATTACTTTGACGTGTTTCGACGTATGAGGAACTTCAAGTACGTGTTGCGAAGTGTGAACAACGTTCGTGTAGGTGCTTAACAAAACGTACTACATATGTTAGAAAATAAGTTTCGCGGTACGCTAAACATTACCGACGTGTTTCGACTTATGAGTAACTAAATACAAAGTAATGTTGTCCAACGATCGCATAACGTGCCTACAACTATGGCCAGCGTAGCGGAAATCGTGTGAGTCATACGCCGCGCAAATACGTCGTAAAATTTTCAAGCATGCAAAATTTGAGGACAACCCTAAACAGTACAACGTTTAAAGCAGCATACTACGAGTATGGCAAGTTTTGTTCAGCGTGCTCTTAAGTTACAAAACTTACACCATAAACGTATCGACGTGTCCAGCGTTTTAGACAAATTTATAAGGCATTACGCTGGCTAAATCCGTCAAGGTGTGACAGCGGCTTAACAAATGGATTGTGATGGAACGGGTTGTAGTTCATCAGTAAGTCGTAGTGCAGGATGACGCAGATAGTACAGTTTGTGCGTGGCCGTAGGTGGGTGGCCGTACGTGCAAAAAAAGAAAAAAAATTTTTTTTAATTGTGACGTATAAGTGATGTTCATAGCAACAACGCGTGTCCTGTCATTGGTTTGATAATAATCGCGCCGTAACTTGGGAACCCGACTTGTCTGAATACATATCAAACCTTGGAAAAAGGCACATCCTCAGCCCAGCGATATTCCTGGCAAGTTTCAATATTCGGACCAGTGGTTGTCGAGAAACTGCGGTCGCGCGACCACACACACATACAGAACAGACACACAGAGATTGCTGGAAATGATAGATACTTGTACGTGCCCGTTAAAAAAAAACAAAAAAAAACATTTCATAAAATAATATATTCAAAACCGCTGAGCAAAACAACAACAACCAGCACAGGCCGTTTTCTTCGCTCCTCACGTGCCGTACGTGCGTGGCACGGAAGTTCGCATATTATTCACAGTTACGATTATTCGCAATTTAGTTTTAATACCCAATATTCATTTAGCGCCAACAATGTATTTTACCTTTTTCGGCAATGTCGTGAAGGAAAAACAAAAAGTAGAAGAGAAGAGGGGAGAAAAAAAATTATTCTGGTTCGGAGCAGTACCAAAGCAATCTCTGATGTTACCCGGCAGAATTTATACAAAACCCGTCTATATGAAAACGATCATAACTGGGCCCATTGTGTTTATCTATAAATGCGCATAAGAAATCGAGAAATTATTAGAATACACAAGTCTCATTATCCGGAAGCCCGTCACGTTTTTAACCCGTAATGGGAACAGGCGGCTGAGTTTCCCTCCCCACTCGGCCACGCCAGCAAACAACGTGTCTTGTCATTGTTTGGTAAATAAATGGCCATAAACTTGGAAGCACTTGTCCGATTAATATGCAAACCCTTGAAAGGCACATCCTCAGGGTCCCCAGCAATAATATTGGCAAGTTTCAATTAGATCGGAACCAAGTGGTTGTCGAGAAACAGCGGTCAACAGACACACACACACACACATCACACACACACACACACACACACACACAACACGATACCTGAACAATATTTGATATATATATATATATATATATAATAATTATAAATTTATGTTACGGTTGTGGAAATTCCAGAACACCATTCAAGTTGCCAGAGATCAGTTATGTGATAGTGTGTGTTCAGATTAGATTTCCCACGAGGTCTAAAGGGTTTTATTCGGTACCGGGCTGTGATCTTTTGATCAGCATTATTCTTTTTTGCTAATCTTTATTTTGGAACAACGCGCCATCTCAACATCCATCGCCAATCACCCCCATAACGCCACCACATACATAGACAGAAACGACAATCAGCGGACGGCACAACACTATCAACCTGTCATCTAACCACTCACTACACCCCTCACGCAACACTTACAAAACGCAAAACTGCCAAAAACCTCACCATATGCTTCCGCTATGCTGACATCACAATTCAAACCACCACACATACCCCCGCCCCCCTCTATGGGACCAGTGGGATGAGGAGATACGCTCATGGTCGGGGCGTGTCGATTGAGTATCTCACCCCAATTAATCTTGGAAATGAGTCATGTGGCAAAGTGAAGAGCGACTTGAAGAATATTTCCAGATACCAGATCCTCGCCTGGCGGGGCCAAAGCCGTGGTAAGGTGTCTAGGCACCAATGGGGGTGTGGGGAAATGCCAATAGCCTGCCTGTTCGCATCCCAAACTCCACCACGCGAGGGGATTATAGAAGTTCCGTTTCCGCACAGCTCGGCTGGTCAGTTTGTGGCTCTGCGCTCTCTCTCATCTGGCTCGTTCATTCTCGCTCTCAACATGGTTCTCTGGCTCATTTTATCTTTGGCACTTGTTGGTGGCTGAACAGAACGAGCAGAGCTTGAGGTGGGGGAGCGGAGATAAGTCCACTGGAAGAAGCAGACGCCAGATATCGTTTACCCTTTCGTATTTACACATACAAACCTCTTACATCATGTTAATTATGTCCTCTTGCACATTGTTTGCTTCATTTCTAAACCCCTCCCACCAACCCACATCTTTTTACACCCTCCTCTTTGCACCTCATATGCCAGTCACCACACACCTCATTGCACCTTCAAGACCATGCACTTTAGACACCCTCAGTTTCCTCCCTCCCCCCTCATAAGCAACTGCGAAGCGTGGCCCGTTGGCCGCCCCAGGTTTGAAGACGTCACAAATACCTCATACTTTCTTCTATCTTCCTTTGCTTTCTTATTTCCTTGGGTATGTGTGATTCATAGCACCTGTAATGTTAATGTAAGTTAAGATTATAAAGTTCTTAATAACAGGGTGGACTCTGCACTGAGTCTCTTGTGTTTGTATATAACTGTTATTCTTTTGCTGCACCTCACATCCTTACTTTCCCCTGCTGTACATGTCCCTGTGTATTAAACCTTTGCTTATTGTTCCACATGCTTTTCCTCACCCTCGCTTTATAAATAACCTGCTTGTTATAAATGTACCCAGTTCATCGCATCTTTTTCTCCATTGTCCAGCATATCCTCCCTGTAGTGCTAGCCGAGAAGTTCTACCCCACCGGTTGGCTTTGTTAGCGGTACGTACTTGGCAGCTCCACTCTGCTGCAACCTGATCAGGTCAGACCACTGCAATGCTTTATAAAAAAATATTATTAGACTAGTCTTTTAAAAACGATAAATGTATAAACCGGTGAGCATTGGGTGGCTGACACCTCTGGTTTAGTGATTATTTTTACCATTGAGAGATGGGGCCAAAAATGACATTAATACAACTGTTGTGGACTGGTTATGACAAAGCTTGGATGAGTTTGGTAGGTGACAAGCCAATTCGATTTTTGGTTCCGATCAAACCAAGCAGCAGTATACTGTAAATTGCATGGGTATAGTGTTTCTGAACATTTCCTATTTTATCTGAAATAATTGTAATTTGTATGTAACAGAATAAAGTTTTGTCTTTTTTTTTTTTTTT
>CM068966.1:31390327-31408916 GCA_035128595.1 Eptatretus atami | reverse complement strand
TCTCTTCTCCATTCTCAGGAAGGGAAAACATTCCAGTTTTTCCTTCTTGAGTTTTCAGCTGTCTCTTGTTAACCCCTTGTGTCCTCTCCAACCCCTAATTCTTCACCACATCACTTATTTCTCCAAGTCCCCCTAGTTTGTCCCTCAAACCTGCTGTTGGTGTTTTTACCCCCTCCCCCTTTCTCTTGATACTTTTGTTCTGTTACATCCTGATCCGTTTGATGTAGTTCCTCCCTGTGCTTTGACGTCGATTCCAAAAACATTACATTGGCATATTTATCATAAGATGCTTGTATCATTGAACCAAGCATCTCCATCCACCAGAAAAGAAGAAGTACATTTTCTAAGTGCACTTTACACTCTTTTGTATTGTCACCCAGGCCTTTAGTTACCATTATTTTAGAAAGGTGCCAGTTTTGACCACAAAAAAAACATCCTTTTAACCAGTGTCCTCTCAAAGTGACTGGTTATAAGGTTTACCCAAGAGATAACTCACCATATACTGTTCATGCAGATTGAGCAAATCAGATATGTGTGAGCAATTCTTACAACCAGAAAAGCGAGTCCCATGATTTTGGGCAAATAGTGTATATCTACCCACAACATTTTCGATGTGAAAAAATATCTCGACAACCTCCTCTTATATAATTGCATATGTCATAAATCCCCACTGCTTGCTTTCCAATGAATCCAAGATGTTGCCTACTGGAGGAGACAACCTTCTAATATCAAGTTGATACAGCCTCCAGCAGTGGAGGGAGGTCATCGAGTGAGTCAAGTATACGATGAGGAGGGATCAATATAGACTTCAGTTCTGCTGCTTTGTTGCGCTTCAGTAGAAAGGCAGCCATTCCTGAGGATGTCGCTCCAAGATAATCTGTCACTGGGTCATCTCCAATGTGAACTGCTTGCCCAGCCTGAAAAAAAAAATTGATTAAGGAGGCCATTTTGACACTTACGGGAAAACAGCTGTGTACTGTCTGTCCCATTAATTACATCGGAGTAGTTTGAGTGACGGGTCTCGAGGGGTCGCTCCGGCACAATCGTGAATGAGAGGGTGGGGGTGAAGCACGTCAGGGCTTAGGGTGGGGGCCAGAGACTTTGAAAAGCCCACACAGCTGTTGGGAGAGGAGGATAGCTTCCCAGAATAGACCGTCATTTTACCAGGCTGTCCTGCAACATGACGTTCCCACTCTGGTAGCCACGCATCTCACACTAGTCCTGTGTGTGTGCTCCAAAGCCCCAGGACGGCACGCAATAACTGAACAGAGAGGGAACCGACCTGACTGACCAGCTGGCCATGCCATGCCATGCCAGCTCGGGTATTTCCGTTTCGTCTGCTTCTGTTTATCTCCTCAGCTTGAAGGCATAGATAATAACTAGAAGGGCACGTGGTACAGCGCATACCTCCACCACACAATGCCTGATCTAGAAGAACATATCAGGCCCAATACATTTTTGATATATCATGTTACATATCGTTTTAAGCCCCATCTCTCAATGAAGAATCACTTTAAAAATTAAATTGTCATATCTGGATCCTGATTTGGATATTCACCAAAATCGAATCGATCTGTCATCACACACCCAACCTGTCGAGCAAGTTTTGTCCGAATCCGTCCACAACTTTTTGAGATATCGTGATGTATATCGTTTTTGGCCCTATCTCTCAACCGTGAAGAATCACTTTAAAAATTCTCGTAGTCGGATGCAGATCCGGATCTTTTGAGATATCGTGATGTATATCGTTTTTGGCCTTATCTCTCTACCGTGAAGAATCACTTTAAAAATTCTCGTAGTCGGATGCAGATCCGGATCTTCACCAAAATCTCATCAGTTCGTCCTTGTCACACACCCAACCTGTTCACAACCTTTTGAGATATTCTGCACGCAAACAAACAAACTCAGATAGGGGTGAAAACATAACCTCCTTCCACCTTCGGTGATGGCGGTAACAAAGGAATCCTGTTTGTCGTTGATACTGAGGACGCGTGTGGTTCGGTAGTTGGTTAATAGGTTTATTTATTCGGTTATTTCTCTGAAATAAGCTCATTATAAGAGTGGGTCCTGGTGTCCGGCCATACATACGTACATACATCCGTTAACATCTCACAAACTTCCTGACCAGAATTTACCAATTTGGTACAATGCATCAGGACAGCAAGGTCTCATGGGGTTGTGCTCCCCATCAGGATGTGCCCCCCCATAAAGAGGGTGAAACAGGGGTTTTGCTCCAATTATTGGTATTTTATTCAAAAATATTTTCAGAAACCGCCAGACAGATCCAGACCAAATCACGAGGCAACAGGACCATGCCCTAACTTTAAGTTGTGCTTCCCATGGCCGAATCTCTCCAGGAAAGGGGGCCACAGCCTCCCTCCCCTAATCGCTCATCTACACAAACATATTTTTCTCACAAACTACATGACCAATGTAGACCAAATTTGCTACGATACATCAGAACATTAAGGTCTCATGAGGTTGTGCTCCTGATCCAGATCCACCCCCTATAAGAGGCTGAAAAAGGGAGTTTTGCCTCAAATTCAGGTAATATATTTTAAAATCTTCTGAGAAACCGACGGCCAGATGCAGACCAAACTGTTCATGAAACATAAAGACAACGCCGTTAACTTAAGTTGTGCTTCTCATGACCGTACCACTTCAGGAAAGGGGGGGGGAGGCATGGACCCTTCCCTCTAATCCCTCATTTTCACCCCACCTGTTGATTATGTATAATATTGCTGATATTTATTTTTGTGTAATGCTTATTTGTATTCCCTCCCCATGACCATTGTTTCTTTTAATAAATACTAGCAGGGGTACCCAGTGGTGTCTGTTCTAATCCTGTTGGCATTTTAAGAAATCAAATTTTGTTTTTCTATATTCTTTTGTGGAAGCCAGAAACACTTCCTTACACGCTCTAAGGAATGAAGTCAGGGATTTTAAAATATTACCTTCCCCATCAGTACAAAGGCTTAGGCACTATAGAGCGATTTAAGAAGAAAAAAAATCCAACTTTTCTCTTCAAAGTTAAAGTCTTTTTTTTGTCTTAAACACTCCCCAGCACTCACTGATGAACATCTGAAAGTTTTAGAAAATCTATTCAGCCATCTCTGAGAAAAAGTGACAGACAGCCAAATATATATCTTATAGTATAGATACAGTGGGGAGAACAAGTATTTGATACACTGCCGATTTTGCAGGTTTTCCCACTTACAAAGCACGTAGAGGTCTGTAATTTTTATCATAGGTACACTTCAACTGTGAAAGACGGAATCTAAAACAAAAATCCTGAAAATCACATTGTATGATTTTTAAATAATTAATTTGCATTTTATTGCATGAAATAAGTATTTGATACATCAGAAAAACAGAACTTAATATTTGGTACAGAAACCTTTGTTTACAATTACAGAGATCAGACGTTTCCTGTAGTTCTTAACCAGGGTTGCACAGACTGCAGCAGGGATTTTGGCCCACTCCTCCAAACAGATCTTCTCCAGATCCTTCAGGTTTCGGGGCTGTCGCTGGGCAACACAAGACTTTCAGCTCCCTCTAAAGATTTTCTATTGGGTTCAGGTCTGGAGACTGGCTCGGCCACTCCAGGACCTTGAGATGCTTCTTACGGAGCCACTCCTTAGTTGCCCTGGCTGTGTGTTTCGGGTCGTTGTCATGCTGGAAGACCCAGCCACGCCCCATCTTCAATGCTCTTGTTGAGGGAAGGAGGTTGCTGGCCAAGATCTCGCGATACATGGCCCATCCATCCTCCCTTCAATACGGTGCAGTCGTCCTGTCCCTTTGCAGAAAAGCATCCCCAAAGATGAGGTTTCCACCTCCATGCTTCACGGTTGGGATGGTGCTCCTGGGGTTGTACTCATCCTTCTTCTTCCTCCAAACACGGCGAGTGGAGTTTAAACCAAAAAGCTCTATTTTGGTCTCATCAGACCACATGACCTTCTCCCATTCCTCCTCTGGATCATCCAGATGGTCATTGGCAAACTTCAGACGGGCCTGGACACGCGCTGGCTTGAGCAGAGGGACCTTGCGTGCGCTGCAGGATTTTAATCCATGACGCGTAGTGTGTTACTTATGGTTTTCTTTGATACTGTGGTCCCAGCTCTCTTCAGGTCATTGACCAGGTCCTGCCGTGTAGTTCTGGGCTGATCCCTCACCTTTCTCATGATCATTGAGGCTCCACGAGGTGAGATCTTGCATGGAGCCCCAGACCGAGGGAGATTGACTGTTATCTTGAACTTCTTCCATTTTCTAATAATTGCGCCAACAGTTGTTGCCTTCTCACCAAGCTGCTTGCCTATTGTCCTGTAGCTCATCCCAGCCTTGTGCGAGTCTACAATTTTGTCGCTGATGTTCTTAGACAGCTCTCTGGTCTTGCCCATTGTGGAGAGGTGGAGTCTGATTGATTGAGTGTGGACAGCTGTCTTTTATGCAGATAATGAGTTCAAACAGGTGCAGTTAATACAGGTAATGAGTGGAGAATGGGAGGGCTTCTTAAAGACAAAACTAACAGGTCTGTGAGAGCCGGAATTCTTACTGGTTGGTCGGTGATCAAATACTTATTTCATGCAATAAAATGCAAATTAATTATTTAAAAATCATACAATGTGATTTTCAGGATGTTTTTTTAGATTCCGTCTTTCACAGTTGAAGTGTACCTATGATAAAAATTACAGACCTCTACGTGCTTTTTAAGTGGGAAAACCTGCAAAATCGGCAGTGTATTAAATACTTGTTCTCCCCACTGTACATGGTCAGGGTGAATTGTGACTGTCATGGCTCTCGTGGTGGTCGTATGGCAGCTTAGCTGCCGGGGTAGCTATCATTTCTTGAAGCGCGACTGTCGCTGATGCAGTGCCCTCCTACCAGTACACACACTGGAACTGGTACTCATTTCGCCGACCTCGGAAGGATGACAGGCTGAGTCAACCCCCTGGTGTATTATTTCAGCGGCCGACGGGGCTTGAACTCAGGACCTTAGGATCCCAAGCCGCCACCCTAACCACTGAGCCAACACCAGGCTAAATGGCTCTCTTGATGTGGTCAGTTAACTCACACTTAGAGGGCAATTGGACACGGCCATCAATGCCCCACCCCTAATTGTTTTTTTTTTGAAAAAGGGATCTTGTAATCGGCTCTGTCTGTCCGTCCATCCGGCACATTATCTCCTCCAACGGTTGTGCAGAAATTCATCAAACTTGGCAGTTATGATCACCAGATGGCAAGAAGGTGCGAGAGCAGTGCCATTTTGGCCCACCCACTGGGGCCCTGGGGCAGGGTCAAAAGGTCAAATGACAAAAAATGCAATTACCGGCACATTTCAAAACATTAAAAAAAATAAAACCAACATTGGAGGTCACATGAAATATGTAACGATTGTTTTGGATTTGACCCCCAGTTCATGCACCATGGAGTGGGGACTTTGGGTTACAGCGGTCAAAACAGATTCTTTTTTAACTCAAAATTTGATAATTGGGTCATTCTAGGCGGAACCTTTTGCGATCTATCAACTTTGCTTTCGGTGGGAAGCATGGGGATTTGCGATAGTGCGCCATCGATTTCACTCAACTTACCTCCACCACTGAAAATGGACGGAGGTTGTTTTCACCCCCGTCTGTGAACAGGACATCAAAAAGTTATGGTCGGATTTAGCCGAAATTTGGTGGACAGGTTGGGTGTGTGACGAGGACAAATTGATTAGATTTTGGTGAAGATCCGGATCTGAGAATTCAAGTGATTCTTCACTACTGAGAGATTGAGCCAAAAACGATGTAGAGCATGATACCTCAAAAAGTTGTAGACTGATTATGATAAAACTTGGTGGATAAGTTGGGTAGGTGACAAGAACAAGCCTATTAGATTTTGATTGAGGTCCGGATGCAGATCAGTGGGATACAAAATGCAAACTATTCAGCCCGGCGGAAGTACAGTGCCTTCAGAAAGTATTCACACCCCTCGACTTTTGTTACATTTTGTTGCGTTACAGCCTGAATTTAAAATGGATTAAATTTAAATTTTTTATCACCGATCTACACACAATACCCCACACTAACAAAGTGAAAACATGTTTTTATGAATACATTTTTGCAAATAAATTAGAAATTAAAAATTGAAATATCTTGCATCAATAAGTATTCAACCCCTTTGCTGCGACACTCCAAATTGAGCTCAGATACATCCAATTTTCCTTAATCATCTTTGAGATGTCCACAACTGGATTGGAGTCCACCTGTGGCCAATTCAATTGATTGGACATGATTTAGAAAGAAAAACCTTTCTATATGAGGTCCCACAGTTGACAGTGCATGTCAGAGCAGAAACTCGACCAAGAAGTCCAAGGAACCGTCCGTAGAACTTCTAGATAGAATTGTGAGGAGGCATAGATCTGGGGAAGAGTATAAAACAATTTCTCGTGTTGAAAGTTCCCAAGAGCACAGAGAGCTCCATCTTTAGGAAATGGAAAGAATATGAAACTACCCAGACTTCCTAGAGCTGGCCGTCCGATTAAACTGAGAAACTGGGCAAGGAAGACCTTGGTCAGGGAGGTGACCAAGAACCCAATGCTGACGACAGAACTACAGAGTTTCTTGGCTGAGATGGGAGAACCTGCCGGAAAGATAAGTTTCTGCAGCAGTTCACAAATCTAGGCTTGATGGGAGTGTCTAGAAAGAAGCCATTCCTAAGAAAAAGGCACATGACAGCACACGTAGAGTTTGCAAAAAGGCATATGAAAGACACTGAGACCGTGAAACAAAAGATTCTGTAGTCTGATGAAACGAAAATCAAACTCTTTGGCCTGAATACAAAGCACAATGTCTGGTGGAAACCAAGCACAGCTCATCACCAATCTAAAACCATCCCTACCGTCAAGCATGGTGGTGGCAACATATTGCTATGGGGATGCTCTTCAGCGAAAGATACTGGGAGACTTGTAAGGATAGAGGGAATAATGAATGGAGCCAAATACAGGCAAATCCTTGGGGAGAACCTCCTTCAGCATGCAAAAGACCTCACACTGCGGCAAAGATTTACATTCCAACAGGATAATGACCCCCAAGCATACAACCAAAGCAACACTGGAATGGCTTCAGAACAAGAACGTGAAGGTCCTTGAGTGGCCCAGCCAAAGCCCAGACTTGAATCCCATTAAGAATCTGTGGAAAGACTTGAAGATTGCTGTTCACAGACACTCCCCATCCAACTTGACAGAGCTTGAGCAAATCTGCAAGGAAGAATGGGAGAAAATCCCCAAATCCAGATGGACAAAGCTATTACAGACGTACCCAAGAAGACTCGAAGCTGTGTTCACTGTCAAAGTCGCTTCTACAAAGTATTTACTCAGGGGGTTGAATACTTATTCACGCAAGATATTTCAGCTTTTCATTTTTAATTAATTTGTAATAATTTCTAAAAACATTTTCAGTTTGTCATTATGGGGTATTTGGGTGCATAATTCGTGACCAAAATTCAAAATTAAATCCATTTTAAATTCAGGCTGTTAACACAACAAAATGTGACAAAAGTTGAGCTGCCACCAGGTGACGCTACACAACACTTTTACACAGACAAAACCAGGGTCCTCCCCACCACCCTGAACCCCAGGCGCTATGATTATTATTATTTTTAATCACCTAACTCTTTTCCCTGCACACCCCAGTACAACCACAGGTTTTCGACTCATTCAGCCCAGCGGATTAGGAATGCAGAGAAGACATAAACCTACAAACAAACTGATACTTCCAGAATTTTATATAGTACAATGACTTGTAAAGGTAGGCAGGTCTGCAAATGGGGGTAATAAAGTCAAAAAAGCAACGATTGAGAATGACGAGCTGCAATAGTTAAAAATAAGAATGTAGACGATGGCAAAAAGCATTTCAAAACACTTGTGTAAACTTACCTGAACGCCGGTATGCTTTAGTGCAAGGTGGAACACCTCTGGTTGTGGCTTTTGTGTGCCCATCTCATCCGAGGTCAGCACAAAATCAAAATATGAGCGCAGTCCAACTCCAGAAAGAATATCATTCAAGCGTTTGTCGAAGTTTGAGAGAACACCAAGCCGAAAACCTTGCGTCTTACACCAAGACAGCGTTGGATGAACGTCACCAAATACCTGCCGAATGGTCGTTTATCTCACATCAACAGTACTGTGAATGGTCAAATGTACAAGCCAGTACTAAAATGGAGTCAAAGCCTTAAATGAGCAGCTAGTTTACAGGTCAAATCAGACTCGGATTTTAGGAACATTTTGTTTTTCCAAAATATATTTATTAAGCCACTTGGCGAACGCTTTACAACATTCGCACTGTCACTGAATACTGAATATCAATCGACTTGAACCAAAGGTCAGGGCCACTTGCCTGTGTTGGCCACGTGTTGTTCTGCGGTGAAACAGACGTTCACAATGGCTCACTAAAAATGTGAAATTATATTTTACACGATGTCTCTCCTTTTTGTTCGATCTTCCATTATATGACCTGTCACTTTGTCAAAGATAAATACAAATAATTAAACGTTTCATTTTAAAAAGTTTCTTCAAACATGCTGTGGGGTGCTTGGTCAAGCCACTTGGTGGACATTCTTCAAGCTTCAATGGCGATATCACTGTTCGATACCAGAGGTAGGAAGACAAAATAAATTATATGATTACAATTGAGTAAAAAATGTCTTCAGTTGTTATGAAATAATGAATCGCCACATCACAACAGGAAGGCCGAGAGGTACGCATGCTCGCTCTAAGCTAAGCTGTCTCACCTCGGTTCGAATCCCGACCCAGCAATAAACTGTCATCCCGGTGTTGCACAGGCAGGGTGCTGATGCTATCAACGTGTGTGACGTCTCGTCGGCTCATGGACGTTTTTTTTTGTCTATTTAAAACTGATTGTTGTTCGCCATTGGATGCTCACAATCTGCCGGAGAATATTCCCCCACTTTTTTCCTCTCTCCCCCCCTCCTACCTTAGATTTACCTCATCCTTCCTCTCCTCCCCCCTCCCACCCCCTCCCCCCCAACCCCTCCCCTCCCCAAACCCCCTCCCCCTCTCCCCCTCCACCTCCCATCTCTCCCACCCCCCCCCCCCCCCCCCCCCCCCCTCCCAAATACTCTCCCCCCCCCCCTCCCCCCCCCCCCCCCCAACCTTCCCATCTCTCCCCCCTCCCAACCCAAACTCCCACCTCCTCCCTCCCTCCCCTACCTCATCTTCTCCCCTCCAACCCCTTTATTCCCCCATCTCATCCCAATCTCTCCCCCCTCCATCCCGCTTCCCGATCCTCTCGTCCTTCCTCCTATCCTCTCCCCTCTCCCCCTCCCTTCCTGCTCCCCTCCTACCTCCTCCCTTCCGCTCCCCTTTCCCCCCTTACCTTCCTTCCTTTCCTCCTCCCCTTCTCCTTTTCTCCTCATCCTTTCTTCTACCCTTCGCCCCCCCCCCTCTCCTCCCTTTTTCTCTTCCCGCTCTTCCTTCCTCTTTCCCTCTCTTCCCTTCCTCTCCTTTTTCCCTTCTCTCCTCCTCTTCTCTTTTCTTCTCCTTTCTTCTGCCTCTCTTCTCCCCCTCCCCCCCCTCCCCTCCCTCTTTTTTCTTCCCCCCTCCCTCCTTCCCCCTTCCCCCCTCCTCTCCCCCCCCTTCCCTTCCCCCTCTCCCCCCTCCTCTCCCCTTCCCTCTCCCCCCCTCCCCCTCCCCTTTTCCCTCCTCCCTCCCCCCTCCTTTTTTTTTTTTTTTTTTTTCTTCCTCTCCCCCTCCCCCCTCTTCTCTTGTCCCTCTCTTCTCCCTCCTCTCCCTCTCCTCTTCCCCTTCACCCCCCCCTCTTTCCTCTCTCCTCTCTCTCTTTCTCCCCCCCTCCCACCCCCCCTCTCTCCTCCACCCTTCCCTTAGTTCTCCCCCTCCTCCCCTCCCTTCTCCCTCTCCTCTTCCTTCTCCCCCCCCCCCCCTCCCCTCTCTCCTCTCCCCTTCCTCTCTTCTCCCCCCTCCCCCCCTTCTCCCTCCCCCCCCTCCTCTCCCCTTCCCTCCCCCCTCCCCCCCTCTCTCCCTCCCTCTCCCCCCCTTACCTCTCCCCCCCCTCCCTTTTTTTCTTTTTTCTCCTCCCCCTCCTTTTCCTCCTCCCCCTCCTTTCCTTCCCTCTTCCTACCTCTCCCCTCCTCCTCCCCTCCCCTCCTTTCCCTCCCCCCCCCTCTCTCCCCCCCCCCCTCCCTCCCCCTCCTCCCTCCATCCCCCCCTCCCCTCCTCCCTCCCCCTCCCCCCTCTTCCCCCCCCCCCTCCCCTCCCCCTCGTCCCCCTCTCCCCCCCTCTCCCTTCCTCCCTCCCCCTCCCCCCTCCCCCTCTCCTTCCCCCTCTCTCTCTTTGCCTTTCCTCTTCCTCCCCCCCCTTCCCTTCCTCTCCCTTTCTTCTCTTCTCCCTCCCCTTCCTCTTCCTTCTTCCTTTTTCCCCCCATCCCCCCTCCCTTTTCCTTTCCTTCCTCTCTTTTTCTCCCCCTCCCTCTCCCTCCCCCCCCCCCCCTCCCCTTCCCCTCCTCCTCCTCCTCCTCCTTTCTTCTTTCCCCCCCTCCACCCTCTCCCCTCTTCCCCCTTTCCCTCCTTCCTCCCCTTCCTCCTCTTTCCCCCCCCCTCTCCTCCTTTTTTTCTTTTTTCTCTCCTCCTCTTCCCCCCCTTAATCCTCTCTCTCTCACCCCCCCCCTCTTTCTCCCTCTCTCCCTTCTTCCCCCCCTCTCTCTCCCCTCCCCCTCCCCTCCTTCCCCCCCTCCCCTTTCCTCTCTCCTCCCCCCCCCCCCCCCCCCCCTCTTTCTCCTCTTTCCCTCCCTTTCACCCACTTCTCCCCCCTCCTCCCTCTCCCCTCCTCTTTCCTTTTCCCCTTCCCTCCTTCTCTTCTTCCCTCTCCTCTCCCCCCTCCCCCTCCCCCCCCCCCCCCCTCCCCCCCCCCTCCCTCCCCCTCCCCCCCTCCCCTTCTTCCCTCCCCTCTCCCTTCTCCTCCCTCCCCCCCTCTTCCCCCGCCCCCCCCCTTCCCCTCCCCCCTCCCTTACCTTCCCCCCTTCCCCTCCCCCCCCTCCCCCTCTCTTTCTTCCCTCCTCCCCCTTCCTCCTCTCCTCCCTCCTCCCCTCCCTCCCTCCCTCCCTCCCTCCTCTTTCTCCCCCTCTCCCCCCTTCTCTTTCCTTTCTTCCCCCCCCCCCCCCCCCCCCCCCTCTCCTTCTCCCTTCCCCCCCCTCCTTTTCTTCCCCTTCCTTTCCCCCTTCTCCCCTCCCCCCCCCCCCCCCCCCCCCCTCCCATTACCTTCCTTCTCTCCCCCCTCCACCTTCCCATCTCTTCCCCACTCTCCCTCCTCGTCCCAACAACTTCCCATCCTCTCCCCTCTCCCTCCCCCCCGCTCCACCTTCCCATCTCTCCCCTCTCCCACCCTTCCCATCTCTCTTCCCTTCTTCCCCACCCTTTCCCCCCCACCTCCATCTCTCTCTCTCCCCCCTCCCACCTTCCATCTCTCTCCTCTCCCCCCTCCCACCCCTCCCTTCCCATCTCCTCTCCCCCTCTCCCCCTCTCCTCCTTCCACTCTCTCCTCTCCCACTCCCCCCCATATCTCTCCCCATCTCTCCCCTCCACCTTCCCATCTCTCCCCCCCCCCCTCTCTCCCCATCCTACCTTCCCATCTCTCTCCCTCTCCCCCTTCCCATCTCTCTCCTCTCCCCCCTCCCACTTCCCATCTCTCCCCTCTCCCACCTTCCCATCTCTCTCCTCTCCCCTCCCACCTCCTCTCTCTCCTCTCCCCCCTCCCACCTTCCCATCTCTCTCCTCTCCCCCCTCCCACCTTCCCATCATCTCTCTCCCCCTCCCCCTCCTTCCATCTCTCCCCCTCCCACCTTCCCATCTCTCCCCCCCCTCCCACCTCCCCCCTCCTACCTCCCATCTCTCCCCCTCCCACCTTTCCCATCTCTCCCCCCTCCCATCTCTCCCCCTCTACCTCCCACTCTCCCCTCTTCCCATCTTCCCATCTTCTCCTCTCCCCCTCCCACCTTCCCATCTCTCCCCCTCCTACCTTCCCATCTCTCCCCTCCCACCTTCCCATCTCTCTCCTCCCCCCTCCCACCTTCCCCATCTCTCCCCCCTCCCACCTCTCTTTTGTCTCTCTCCGTATCTGGACGGTGGTTATGCCC
The DNA here is from genome assembly GCA_035128595.1 of Eptatretus atami. Classification (NCBI taxonomy): domain Eukaryota; kingdom Metazoa; phylum Chordata; class Myxini; order Myxiniformes; family Myxinidae; genus Eptatretus; species Eptatretus atami. The sequence continues at coordinate 31,396,770 of CM068966.1, read as the reverse complement.
GGATGGGGTATATTCACACATTCGGATGGTGATTATTTCTGGATAGACGCTCCCTCACATTGCCTAACCTTGCTCTCTCCTCACGCTGCCTTCCCCCCCTCTCCTCACACTTCTCTCCCCTCCTTTCACGCTGCCTTCTCTTTCCCCACCCCTCCTCGCTCTCCCCTCATTCCTCACTCCCCCACCCCTCATTGGTCTCCCTACCTCCTCGCTCCTCCAACCCTTTCTCTCCCCCCCCCAACCTCCTTAGAAAACCTGTCTGGACGGTGGTTATCTCCGGACATGTCCGGATAGTGGTTATGTCCGGACGGACCTTCCCCTCACACTACCTTACCTTGCCTTCCCTCACGCTGCCTTCCCTCGACGTATCTGGACAGTGGTTATGCCTGGATAGTGGTTATCTCCGCACCTATCTGGATGGTGGTTACCTCCACACGTATCCGTACGGTGGTTATGCCCGGACGGACCCTCCCCTCACACTGCCATACCTTGCCCTCCCCTCATGCTGCCTCCCTCACTCCCAACCCCTCCTCGGTCTCCCTCCTCTCCTTCCTCCCCCCCTAATATACCTGTCAATGAAGCGACGTGTTGCATTTGCTCGTAGTAAATAAAATAAAACACATACTTCAGGCTAAGTATACCAAAAGCATAGCTTTAAAATATTATGGTTTTGGAAAACTTATCCCAGGAGGAGAGCATATACATGGATGGACAAGTAGGAGACCCGAGGATCAGTTATTTCATTTGTCTTTGTATAAATAGACCTTGGTCCTTTGTCGAAGGTCGTTTTGGGAGCATGCATTGGCTCGGCTGTATTTTTCCAATGTAATGTGTACCCCTCCCCCTCTGTTACTTTCAATCTTTCTTCATTCACACCATCACTCTGTTCAATACCACTATTACTTTCAATCATTCCTCCTTCACCCCATCGGTCTTACCTTCGGCCACGTGGGAGGTTCGGTCATCCCTCGGCCTGGCAGAATCTCTCTGTGTTCCTTCCATTCACACATTGCCTAATTGGGCACGTAATTGATCTGCCTGTGGTCGTTAATCCATCGGGCCCATCGGATTACCTTCACTGCATGGGACAATGTCCATTCTCACATGCATGTTCGTGGCTAGGGATGGCGCTTCTTGCAGGTGTGGTACAGTGCAGAACTATACGAGTCCGGTGTTGCGCGTGGGGGAGGGGGCGGGGCTTCCGTCGCAGTCTTGTGGGTGCGTGAAGGGAGGGGCAAGGGCTGCGTTGAAAGTTCCCTTAGAATGGCGTGGCATTTTCCACAAGCGACATCGAGGACCCGCCCAGTCTGGGGGAGAGAGAGAGAGAGAGAGAAGAGAGAGAGAGAGAGAGAGAGAGAGAGAGAGAAGAGAGAGAGAGAGAGAGAAGAGAGAGAGAGAGAGAGAGAGAGAGAGAGAGAGAGAGAGGAGAGAGAGAGAGAGAGAGAGAGAGAGAGAAGAGAGAGAGAAGAGAGAGAGAGAGAGAGAGAGAGAGAGAGAGAGAGAGAGAGAGAGAGAGAGAGAGAGAGAGAGAGAGAGAGAGAGAGAGAGAGAGAGAGAGAGAGAGAGAGAGGTGTGAAAAAGAAGAGAAGGCAGAAAGCGGACAGAGAAGGTTGAGAGAAACAGAAAGGCAGAAGCGGAGGGGAAGATTGCACAAGCCAGGACGAAAAGAGCTCATGAGCAGACGGCTCGGAGACACAGATGGCTCGAAAGAGAAAAAGAAAGGGGCTCAAGAGAGGAAGGGAAAAAGCTCATGAGAGGAATGAAAAGAGCTCATGAGCAGAAGGCAAAAGCAGACAGAGAAGGCTGAAGGACGGAGAAGGCTCATGAGGGGAGGACAAAAAAAGCGCGTGAGGGTGAAGAAAGCAAGGTTTTCCGAGCAGTTGGTGTCGAGCTTCTGTGGAAAACGAACACTCATTCCACGAGCGTCATCCTGCCCTCTCGATCCTGTCAGCCACAAAGGACGAGGAAGGTGAACGGTGGCACCTCATCGACGAGGGCCTGAGGAGGAAGAAGCTGTGACAGAGGAGGGCGAGTTGCATGTCTAGCTCGCATATCTGGGATGCCGGAGAGGTTTCGCCGATTGGGTCTGGGCACCTCAGGGATGCGGCTGAGTGTCCCCATTGCATCACATCGCTACTGCCCATCTTCCCCATCCATTTTCCTCCACATTCTCTTGTATAGTTGGGCTGTGTGAGGTGAGGGAGAAAATAAAAGGCTGCTTTTCTTTTCTCCCCACTTTACTTTTGTTTTTCAAGTCCTTGTTTTATTCTTCTCCCCTGAGTGAATGATGGCCAAGTCTTTTGTTTAAGTAGGATTGAAGAAGAATACGAGTTATGGTTAAATCTGCTCCTGTGTGCCTTTTTGCTTTGTTTCTCACAAATACTTGCTTTTAAATGTGATTGCTTGCTTGTGTGTTTGTAATAAATAATTGTTTGTTGGCATTTCCAATCTATCTCGGTTGTCTTTTCCTTTATTGGTCCGACACAGTGCACAAGTATAGTTAGACGGGAAGTTGTACCCCAATAATTTGATTTGTTAGCCAGCGCACACTTACCAACGCTTGGCAGTAATCCGAGTGTGCACTGAGGGCATGTGACCCTAATTAGTCGGCCATCCACAGGTAAAGTTATCACACGAAGTAGTGTAACCCTGCCCGGATTGGCCGTGCCAATTGGTTGTTTATTGTGGTTGAGACAGCAATGGTGAATGCAACCGAGCTAAGATTATGGTTCAAAGATGTGGTGAATATAACAAAGGAGTCTTGATGATGTATGAAATGTAGCATTTGGGTTTGAGTACGGTGAAGGTTGAGGTGAAGTGTCCGTTGAGTAATGGCGTGCAATTCAAACAGGGAATGGCACACATATGCAAATGACTTGCCCCTGTTGCTATGGTCTGTGTGAAGAAAGGCTCGTGTGTGTAGTGAAGCAAAATAAGTAAAGAATGGGAAGAAAAACCTACCTTAAGCCCATGCAACACATATTGACCCATAAACCCATCACACATAAGGGAAGGGCTATCTAAAACGAATACTAAGGAAATAACTATCTCGGAAACTACTATATGTTGTGTTCTATTGCCTTGGGGAGTGATGGTTTCGCAGAACTGTAACAGTATTTTCTAAGATGGAGCATCTTATGTTCAACAACTTTTGTAAATATTGACAGCATCTCGGCCGTGGGCCAAAATCCATAATGTGACTTTTTGTAGCAAGTCTCTCCTGGCAAGCTGGTTTTCCACACCAGACACACAAAATCATTAGTTAATAGATTGCAGATCAAAAATGTTCCCATATTTTAAGCTAAAAATTAATTAGTAGTACACATTACAATAATCAGTAATTAGTTCTGCTGGTATGGACTTCATGCAATATGAGCCGCTAGTGAGCGTGAGTTGATCAATCAATCAATCAGATTCGCCAATTGTGGAACACAATTCCAAAATGGCAGCGCCCATGCGGTGTTGTGTTCATGTATTTCCTCAGGAAAATAACGAGAGGATTCCTTTTTCTGATGTTCGCTGGACAAAGTTTTTGAACTCACTTTTCAAAGCTGTGCACAGTGGGCAATCCTAGATGGCCAAGAGAAAGAGATGTTGTTGTGCACAACAGCAGCAGGACAAGTACAGTTTCAGTCAAGTTTCATGTAACAGGTCATCAGGCAAACCATGAACCGTGACTCCAAGATGAAAGGTGGCATGACCGGCATAAGCCTCAGTAAAGATTCCGTCAATCGCAGGATCCTCTCATCATGAGAGAGCAGGAATAGCCAAGGCTTGAAAGGCTATGGCTGGACAAGATGACACCACATGGATGGGAAAAGATCTGGACCGGTCACGGATTCGACAGGAAGAGGAGATGGTTCAGGCTGCCATCAGCACGGTCAAATCTATGGTCAATCTGTTTGTGTTTGAAGGAGATGACATCATAAACATCTATCTCATCTGGTGTCATCATGTCTGAAGACATACAGCAGGATCTCCTCAAGGCTCACCAGAAAGGCGAGGACACCTGCAGGAAATTTATTGGTGAAAGGATCCTTGTTGGAGCGAGTGCCGACTTCTTCCAGAAGAAAGTAATCTTGCAGCTTAAAACCTTTGCATTCAGGAAGAAGTAGTCAAGAACCAAGTCTGGGGCGGTGCAGCTGGCAAGTAATCATGAGTTCTTCAGCCGTCTGCTAATTGTTGGCCAAGGCCAGAAGATCGATCTGAAGAAGCTGCTGTGCCATGTTTTGACACCTATTCCTGGATCACTCATTATCCGTGGTGGCTTGAATGTCAAGACAAACAAGGTGGCATTGATGCACTCACTTGAATATGTCGTCACTTCAGCTCTTGTTGGCAGTCCCAGAGAATGCTACACTAATGCTTGATGCCATGGCAATAGCTCACTCTTTGCAAAGCGTCCACACATTTGCTCGCCTTGCTGAGGATCTCTTGGATAAAGTACCAAAGCTTGGGAAAGCATACGCTAGTAAACGGGTAGACTTTGTTGGCGATGCATATCCAATGATCAGCATCAATAACTGTGAACATAATAGACGATGCGCTCCTAATCTATTTTCTAGTGCTCATGAGACATTGTGATTCTACGATTTAAAAATACATTTTTCTGAAACTTTCGGTACATTTTCCTATGAGTTGTATTTTTTTTTTTACATTTATATGCTATATGTGCCTTATTTTTAGAATTAAACTTCGATATGACCTACTGTACTGGGAGAGGGTATTAGGCTATGACATCATCAGGTGACCCTGGATGTCCTTTGAAAATGCATTGAATTGAAAGTTCATACACATATTCTTTCATCTGCTCTATCTGCTGGCCTATTTTCGGAGTTATGTGCAAAATCCAGTCTGGCATAACTCCAAGCGTGCATGTGAAGCTTTTTTGAAAAAATAAATAAATAAATATCCTGTATATTCACCAAAAGTCAACAAATGGCTCAATTGGCATCAGTAAGGTATCATTTTCTTCAGTTTACCTTGCTGCATGTGCTGCTTTGAGTTTCCAATCATCATACGTTTCTGTAACGACCATTGTACTGTGTCAAATCACAAAAAAGTAATTAATTAATGATGTGAAAATGATCACAAATCATAATAAATATGGTAAATCTATATGCAAGGCACTTGGAATGTTTACGAAATGAGCCCATATTGGTTCACGAGCACCAGCCAGAGTGACCACTACTTAGTCACTTAGTCAGTTGTGTTCTGTACTGTTCTCTGCCTAGTTTCTGTCTGGTCTGTGTCGTCTCGTCTGTGTGTCTGTGTGTGTGTCTGTGTGTGTCGTTGTGTTGTGCTGTTTGTCTGTGATCTGGGTCTGTGCTGTGTGCTGCTGTGTGTCTGTGTGATGTGTTCTGATGTTTGTGTTCTGTGTGTCTGTTGTCTGTGCTGTCATCTGTACGTGTGTCTGTGTCTGTGTGTCTGTGTGTTGTCGTGTCTGTGTGCGTTCGTGCCTGTGTCTTTCTATGTCTGTGTGTCTGTAGTCTGTGTGTGTGTCTGCTGTGTTCAGTCTCGCCTTGTACTTGTGGAGATCTCTGATGTCCTCGGTCATAGTCGTCTGTCTGTTCGCCAGGCATAGCGTAAGAAACTTTTGTATCCATATTGATAACCTTATGTTATGTGCTCGTCGATTCTCCATAATGTCTCTCTTTAGTTGTGTTTTACTCTTAAGGATGAGGTGGCTGTTGTCGACTCCAAAATTGTTTGGTACGAAGCCACGGTGGTTCGACGCCTCCCAAATAATAGCCACAATTTATTAAGCGATCGTCGGAATTTAAAGTCAAACCTTTATCTATCTCTGAAGGAGAATTATGAACTGAAAGTGGAAATAGAAAAGTTCTCAAGAGTTACAGTAAATTATGATATCAGACTCGACACACTGTTCATTATACTCAAAAACACTGTGTGTGGTCCGTATTTTTCGTGTTTGCTCTTTCGCGATAGAGTCTAAGGTCACAAGTCAACAAACTTAGAAAATTGCGAATTTTGACACAAAAATCATACGACCGCCCAAACTTTGAGGAGAAGATGACAATATTTTTTATGCATAATCTTGAGGTCATTCCCCACCTAAAGTCTTGAAACCATTTTGCTCTATCTCGAACACCTTGCCGTGACGCGGCCCCCTTCAAGTTGTTTTTATGCTGATTTCATCAAAGTATGGATAATCGAGGAGTGCGAAATGCCATATAGCCTTATATATGACGTTTATATTGTTCCTGAATGTCTCTGACGATGAGAGCTTTGTGTGCACCAAAAGGTCAAATTTCTTCATAGCGCTTGTGGGAATCGAACCGCGTTTTCGACCTTCTTTGACGAACTAACTCCAATAAGCTATAGTGTTGCAGGCCGGGGATCGGTTGCGAGCATGACCGCTAGGTGGAGCAGTAGGGTCGACTCTGCCGAACACCCGGAATTTACAGGTCGTCACCCCGGAT
>CM068966.1:31369786-31388257 GCA_035128595.1 Eptatretus atami | reverse complement strand
TCTACATCGTCAAATACCGCTCGTGAACCATCGTCGTCTCCAGACTCGTTTTTAATTATAAATGTTGATTTTTTTGGTCGAGTTGAGCCAATTTTAGTTAAACGAGGTGAAAGGCAAATTTCACGACTGGTTGCTATGGTTACCGGTCAATAGCTGCTTCGCAATTCGCGTGAACTTTCCATTTTTGAACTCGGCATTCTCGATTGATGCGGAAAAGAAGGTGGAAAAGGTGGAAAAGAAGGTGGAAACCTCCAAAACTTCGTTCGGTTCACTCACCTCCCAACGATCCGGCCGTTTCATATCATGGTACAGGTAATCAGCGATCTTCATAATCAGTGGCGGATCTCGAACCCCACAACGGTTGAACGTCTCCTGAACGACCGAGGCCCACCAGCGGTTCGCTCCGCTCTTACTAGCGCAGGTGTAGCCGTAGCACGGCTTGCGCCGTGATTGCTGTGCATAGGCCTCACGAAAGGCCGCGTTCAAGGAGGTGACTTGAGGAGAGGCCAGGCCGAAAAGGAGGCCCGCCGCCTTGTATTGGTCACCCACAGAACCACGAACACGTAATAAAGTCCCTGTCGCATCCCAGGTGATTAAACGCAATGACTGCGACGCCATCACCTTGTTGTACCTTGTCGTACGTCAGCGGATGAAACACAATTTCCGTTTATTTCACCAAATATATATTTATTATTATTATTATTTTTTTTCATCACGAAACGGTTGATGAGGAACGACGACAAGCTAAACGAGTCATCGAACGCACCGGAGGTTTTAAATGCGTGAAGTCGTTCAGGCGATTGGTCCAATTGAGTCACGTGGAATTTTGTGCTGCACGCTCATTGGTTGTTTCTCGTTCACGGCGTCCGCCTTGTGCCTGCGTTTTACTGAGCGACGGCTTCCATCGGTAAAATGAGAAATTGAGGAACGTTCGGACAAAAGTGAAGTCACTGAAGGAGAAAAAAAAAAATCAAAAGTATGCTTCGGCGTCGTCCGACGCGACTGGATTTCCGATTGGACGATCTTGCGGAATACGAAGCAGCGCGGCGTGAGCATGAGGTGTGTGATTTACATTTGTTCGACTCGCAGTGAGTTCAAGTTGAGCATGTCGGCAAAGATAAAGACTAAACGTGTGAACTTTAATGGCACGGATGATTAAAGAGCGAAACGGGGAAACAAAACACAAAAAAAACGTTCGTTTTACACGTGGCGGTCGGGTGGCAGATCAAACGGCGTCGTCTGTTCCGGTTTATTTATTTGAATTCACTCCGACCTTTATGCACCCTGTAACGAAACGGCTTAATGCCGTGGGGGGGGGGGGAAACAAGCTCAATGAGCTAAGATCTCGTCCTTAATGATGACGTCATAAACGAATATGACCGTCATGTGATGTTAGGTTGCGATAAATTATCTGTTCTTATTGCGCAGAGCTAATTTAATTCAAACAGCTTGCCTAGTTTCGGAGATAACGGTATAGGCGATTTCCATTGGGCGATATTATGACGTCAACTTTTTTTCTAGGAAGAGATTTCTAAAAATTGGAGGATGTGTTATGCCTGTGCGTGGCTTTCTGCATATACATGGCAAGTTTCACGAAGATCCGATGAAAATCCTCGTTGAAACAAAAAATGTCAAAAAAAGGAATGACGTCATAAAAATTTGATATGACGTCGTAGTGAGTATCATATGTGCGGTATTCATCTCTGCTCAATGCCCTGTTCGATTCCCGCAAACAGAATTCCACAAAGCTTGCCTACTTTTGGAGATAATTTTAGCGATTCCATTAGCGAGATATTTGACGTCATAACTTTTTTTTCTAGGAGGATTTATCAAATCGGAGATGTTACTGTCTGCGCAGGGTATTTTTACATATGTTATGCAGTTTCAGGAGTTTCGATGAAACTGTAGGGCTGTACACAAAAAGTAAAGAAACACGTGAGTAACACTTAGAGATCCTCCACGAGGATCTAAAAATGATTCACTTTGACGCATTAGTTAAATTACATTATCTTCAACTGCTATTAATTTAGCCTAAATGGACGTAAGAACCATTCGAGGTAATCGTACTGGGAGGCAACCCAACTTGTACGTGGAAGTGGACAAAAAGAGCATTTTTACTCTAATTACATCTCGTACTGCTTCGATTCCTGCGCAGACGCATGCTTTCACATCAATCGCGATGATGTTTTTACACACCTCTTCTCTACGTACCTTACTGATACCAATCCAATAAATTACATGTACAATGTACCACGACGACAACGAGCATCGTGGTAAAAAATAACACGATAAGTAAAAGGAAGCCTTTTAGCCTTGCGCTGGTTGAAGGAGATTAATTTTAAAAAGAAGGCAGGTGAAATGTTTCATAATTGGAAAAAAAAAATCTCAAGCGGTCTGTTGCCTGAACATTGAGGCAGCGGTCTGTTGCCAATACACTGCCCAGGTTCAATTTTTATCTGATTTGCAATTTTTTTTTAATTTCCTCGTAGGTTTGGATTAATTTGAAGCAACTTTTATTTAATAATTTTTCTCTCTGAGGAGCGTTTCCTTGTTTCACGGTGGGAAAGATAGACAGACAGACAGACAGTGTGAGCCTCATTCACATTTATATAAATAAGGCTAATACTGTAATATATACTGTATATTATACGGGGATTCGGTAGACTGCATACCTCCACCACGCAATGCCTGATCCAGTAGAAAATATCAGGGCCAATACATTTTTGAGATATCATGCTAAACCTGAATATAGTTTTTGACCCTAATATTGTTGCGAATCTGGAAGCCATGAGCACACAACATTCAGGTCCTATAGCTCAGTTATTTCGATAAGTGAATGTGGATAGATAGCTCCCTTTCCCTAGTCTAATGGGTGAATAAATGTAAATGCGCTGTGAGTTACTTTGATAGTCAGGGTTTTCTTTCATTCTTTACACCCCTCATCACTACGACAACGCCAGCATCACCTTCACCTCACTCTGGCCGACGCCATCGCCTACGTGCGTGGAGCCCACGCAGAATACAGTTCCTCTGGCTGTTTGGTGGGCAGAGCTCACGCAGAACCATGTTGCTCAACTTCCTGTTGGAGAGGCGGTCCTTTGGAAGAAGGCGGAGTTCAAGGAGGGGCCTCACGGGGGCCCTCGATGAATCGGCGTGCTACGGGTGGGGTGACCTCCGCTCAGCCAATCAGATTCCGTGACAGGAGGAAAGGGGTCCGCGTGACGTCACCACGCCCCCGGGCCAATCAATGGACTTGCCGCTCGTTTTGGCCAATGACAGGGCGACGAGCCTCGTTCTGCGTGCCATAACATCCAGTAAGGGAGAGCGGGCAGGGGCAGAAGGCGTCCCCTCCCCCCCCGCCGGGAGACGGGTGAATAGGGTGCGGCACGTTCGACCGAGTTTCCTCTCCTCTTGCCTCCTCTTCTCCCTCACGCTGTCTCCTCCTCTCCTCTCCTCCTCAGTTCTCGCTCCTCCTTCATGATAGAGAGCTTGGAGATCTGGCCGGGACAGAACCGCAAGGTTGCAGACGCGATGGCTCTGCGGCGAACGAGAGAGAGTTTGAGAGATCCTGCCGGGACAAGAACACATGAGGGTAAGTGCGTTCTCTGAGGGATACCGAGGAGAGGTTTGGTTGTTGGCACGAGCATTGGCGGAGCTCGGGAGGGCACTCGGCGGTCGCTGGTGTCTGGTTCGCTTCGCCTCTCGCTGTGCCGTTCGAATCAGCTTGAAGACCACACGAGTGGACAGGTCCGAGACAGGGCTCTGGTCCTCACTCGCCCCTTTCCCTCCGAGCTGGAGGCTCACATAAAGACCACTTTGGGTCCGTTTCTTTTGGGTGTGTTGTGTTTGTGGTGCCAGTCTAGTAGTCAGTAATTGTAAAGTGCTCTTGGCTGTACATACGTGCCTCTTATTATCGGATAACTCTGCTTCTTACGTGCCCCCTGCTCATTAATAATAACCCATGTGTTAGGTAAATCGGTTTGTTTTTTGTCTTTTCTTTTTGGTTTAACACGGTGGTGTTGGAGAATTAGCCAGGCTGTTGCCGGTAAAGGGACATTTGACCGACGGAAGCTCGGTGACCATCCGCTCGGGTTGCACACGGTTCGGTATGCTAGCGGCTCGTTCCGTACGAGCGATCATCGAGGGTGAAATTCCCGGTAGTTTAGACGACGTGGGTATTTAGGTAATTGAAAATGGCATCGACCCTACCCCAGTGGTCGACCGATTGGCGCACTTCGGTCCGGATAAGGGACCCGTCGGCTCTGGAGTTATCCGGGTACGACCTATAAATTCTGGGTGATCGGTGGAGCCAACTCTACTGCTCATCTAGCGGTCGTGCTCGTTGCGATACCCGGCCCGCAACAATATCTCAATGGGACGAATCAATTGAACAAATTCTCGTATCCAGATCTGGATCTTTCACAAAAAATCGAATCAATTTGTCCTTGTCACACACCCAACCTGTAACTGAATTGTGCACAACTTTTTTGAGATATCCTGTTCACAGACAAACAAATGAAAAATCACTCAGAGAGTGACACTTGGCGAAACAGAACGGCACTCGGTGGAGCACAATCCCTCCGTCAGGCTGAATTGACATTTTGTGTCCCACTGATGGGTCGGTCTGAATCCGACCTTAAACAAAATCGAATTGCCTTGTTCTTGTCACCTAACCAACTTACTACCTCGTTTTGTCTTACTCATCCATATAACTTTTTGAGATATCAATGCTCCATGTAGTTTTTAGTCCATCACTCAATGGTGAAGAATCACTTACAAAATTAAATAATTCTTGTTTCCATATCTGGATTCAGATCTTCACCAAAATTTAATCAATCTGTCCTTGTCACACTCTCAACCTGTCCACCAAGTTTCATCCGAATCCGTCCATAAACTTTTTGAGATATTGTGCTATATATCGTTTTTGGCCCTATATCTCTCAATGGTGAAGAATCATTTAAAATTCTCAGATCCAGATCGGATTTGGGTCTTCACCAAAACTAAGTGTTGGTGTCCTTGGCCGGTCACTTAACATACACCAAAACGACTGCTTGACAACTTGGGACTCGTGGAAATTCCATGCAATGTAGAATGTGACTTCAAGACCTCAACCCTCCCCTCTTTCCCCACTCCACCTCCTCCTCCCTCCTCCCCCCGCGCCATTCCCATATTCCCCTCTCTCTCTCCTCTCTTTCGCTCCCCTATTGGTCCCTATCACCCCTCCTCCTCTCTCTCTCTCTCTTCTCTCTCTCTCTCTCTCTCTCTCTCTCTCTCTCTCTCTCCATTCTTCCTCCCCATGACCAGGAAAATCTTTCCAAGGGGTTCTTTATCGTGTATCAATAGCTTCAAAGTACTTACGACATAACTCTCCCCCTCTGTCCCTCCGCCCCCTCTCTCCTGCTTCCCTCTCTCCTCTTCCCCTCTCTCCTCTTCCCCCTCTCTCCTTTTCCCCTCTTCCTTTCCCCCTCTTCCTCTTCCCCCTCTCTCCTCTTCCTCTCTCTCTCCTCTCACCACCCCTGTATCCCCTGCCCCCCTTCTCCCTGCAATGGAGAGCTTTCGAAGGGTCTTGTATAGTATGCATCACATTGCCTGAGGTTCCTTGAAATGCTAAGGAGATCCCTTGAGGTGTTCTACATGAAAATTAAAGAATCTGTGGAAAGATTACCATTAAAAAAATAATAAAAATTACAACATTTCATTTGTGCGTTTGAAGCCAAAGCAACACCAATAGCACATGTAACTCCCCGCTCCCTCTCTTTTCCTCCTTTCCCTCTAGACGCAGAATCATGGGAAATGTACATATTAAAGTTGTGGAGGCATTTCATGCTTACAGCTGGCAAACAACTTTTTTAGATGTATTTATATGTCTAAATCAATCTAGAGGGTTTGCCCTGTAATTTTCAACGATTAACCCATAAACTTGAAAATCCAAGAATGGCGCCTCGCTTATAGAAATACCATAAATTATTGCATCCTCTGGAACTACTTGACCAATATAATGATGTTGATGTCTATATTAGGGTTTTCACACATGCGATATTTGGAATAAGTTTAAGTTGATTGTAGGTCAAGGTCATGCGATTGGACAAGGTCAAAGGTCATATTTGAACCTCTTGGTGCAGAATAAGCATATCTCAGGAGTAGCAACTCGGTTCAATTTTCAGAAATGTTAATGGTGGAAGGCATATTACATGTTTACAGACTGACAATTTTTTTAGATGTATTTAATAGTGTCAAAATCGACTAGAGGTTTGCCAGCTGCATTTCCAATGGTAACCCATAAACCTTGATAAATAAATGGCCGTCACAATACATGAAAATTCTTTTTTTCATATCTTGTTGCCAAACATGGTAAGACATAGATAAAACATCTGTTTGTATCTTTTTAGGTTACAAGGAAATCCATATTGAGACATTATTTAGACCCCAATATGTGTAAATCAAGATGGCCACGACAATGGGCAAAGTTTTATCATGACTGAACTTTAATGAGTGACAACTTTATCATAATATCATGGTTTAGGATGTGGGATTATACTGACTGTAATGAATACAGCTATAGTTAATATTTGTCATTGATCAATGTAGAAGAGGGGTGCGGTTAGCAATGAGTTCAAATGAAATGGGAAATCATACTGCATTTTTGTGCATATTCAATAAAGCAGAAAACAGCTGGCAAGCTTTGTTTAATTTTATAACTGCTTAATCAAATTCACACATGCCAATGATACATAGTTCTATATGTTCATTAAGCGGTACAAGCTGTAATGCTTCAAAACATGCACCACTTAAACAACGAAATCCAGCATAGGAGGAAGTCAACCTCCAAAATGGGAGGTTCCTTTATTGTGGTCTTGCAAAACATGACATGAGACGGTGAAAATAACGATCATTGACACTCCTTTTCTTTTAACAAATAACGAGATATAACATTCAACACTGTCGTAAATCATACTTATAGATCACTGAGAAGATCATGGTGCTGTATAATGATTCTCTAAAAATTTCAGTGGCTTTAGCACTCAATGTCAGTGTCTTGTCGTATTTTAGCAATAAGACCTTGATCGATATGTGAATACAACTTGAAATTTAAGTTAAATCACGACTAGAAGGAAAAGACTTACTGATACATGTTAAACTGCAAAATGTTTCTGTTTACTTATATATTATTACTTGATCAGATGCCTAATAAGAGTGGTGTAGAGGTTAGCCAGCATTGACCAACCGGTGGAGAATGGTCCCTAAGAACCAGCTTTATGATCAAATTATGTTTTCCAGATGGGTGGCATTGGATTCTGGTGTGGTTTATGGATTTTGGTTTGCTATCAACTAGTACAGAAATATAAGTATCTAAATCACAAAATACTAAACTTTATATGTCCACATTATAATTGTAATGTTACATTACATACGTGATCACTTGTTCACTTCTATCTCTAAGCAGTTGCTGCCACCAATGTAGTTGAGAAATGTACAGACTGTCTGGCAACATAATCTAATTGCTCTGTCCTCACTGATTTCAAATTCCATCAGGTTCGGATGTGATAACATACACACTCGTATACGAGGCAACATGCACATGAGAGGAAACGAGTCCACTGTTTGATGCTTGAATGGGGAATAAGTGAGTTTAACACGCATCATCCTACAAACCAAAACCTCGCAGATAATGGGATGTGGGGAACTTTGGTTGGGATGATAGTGTTCTGGGTTTCTGTGCTGCTTGATCTGGAGAACTATACTATTATCACACCATCAACGTGTCAGGATAACTTATCTTTGAATGTGCTGCCTTCGACTCATAAATGAGATGGAATGGTGATGTCCGCTTCTACTTAGCGTGTAGCATATCTTTCCACACATCTGTAAGCTCGACGAATATCAGCAAATGTGATGCTAATTCCTAAGTCATGACAAAGCAAACAATATACATCATGCATTTGTCTGGTTTGCTATTTGTCATGCTACATTTGAACCTTGAGGCAGGGTACTTGTCGTGTTTGCTTCAGCTGCTATGAGATCATTTACACAAGCCAGAACTTTGTGTCATCAAATCTCGGGCATACTTGCTGCTTCTAGGGATCGTTTGCTAATATGCTTCCCTCAATAACGGTGGACTTTTTCCTTGGTGCTCATAATTGGCAAAATATGCCACAGTTCCAGTTGACTGTGTCACCTTACTTCGTAGGAGGATTTTTTCTTCAAAGGGTTGTGGGGGCCTGAAGAACTACATTGAACTTTGAATCAAGTGTTTAATATTGCAGGGTCATTCCGTGCCAACCACTAAGGGTCCCCAGGTCACCTCTCAGATTTTTCTGAAAATTTTAATGTAGATCTCATATGGCTCTTACCCACATATGCAACAAGATTCAGCTTTCAATTCCCTCACGTTTAAAAGTCTATCTCTAGAACCTTTGAAATCTGTCCAAAAATGCCAATGTGAAAAACCATTTTTTTTTCAACTGCAGTGGCTTATTAATTTTAATGGATCCCTCCTCTAAAAAGAAAAGCCCTTTAATCTGCAAATATTACTAATGGCAATCCGAATTTTTTCAATTATGGGCATAGATAAGCTTCTGGGATAGCAATATTCTCCACTCTATAGGAACTAAAAATGCATTTTGGCAAAACGAGTAAAATAAGATAAACTATAGGAGCCCTCCTGAAACATATGGAACAATTAGAATTTTCTCATAACAAGTGCAATTATAAGGTCATTACGATCCATGATAATTTTTGCCTGGATAATACAGTGGTGATGAAATATGAAAGGTTTACATAAGCCATTGCCTCGAGGGCAAAAATGGACCCAATTTTGTCCTGGTTGACATGTGGCTAGAGGGTTTAGGAATCTTTCATTTTTTTTTTAAGATTGCTCATATAAGATGTGTCTACTGACCGAATAATGTTACTAACGCCCATGGCTTTCATATTAAAATAAATTTTTAATTTAGCAATGCAACGATTTTTATAATATTCACTTTTTTCATATTCAGAACTTAGGATAAATCTAAAATGGAATATCAGGTAAGAGTTAAGAGAATTTATAAACTGGTATACAAATTTCAGATGTGGCATCAGATGTCTCTAGAAAGCATACTCCAGTTTAGGAAGCCAAAATGGCAATTTGGCCACTGTGGTACAAAACAAAGTGAACTCTGCAGGGGTTGTGCCATGAGGCTAAATTATGATCTCATTAGAAACATTAGTGATAGAGATGTTTATTTATTCATAAATACCATGCTAATGATACTTTGAACGTGATTGCAAATTTAAATTAGAACAAATTTGATAGTTGAGTAGCAGCTTTTTATTTACAGTATACAGAGCAATGAATATTGTAATTTTATAACCTTAGAAAACACTCTTTAATACCTTTCATCTTTAAAACTGAACATGATCATAAATTATCGCACTCAGAGGCACAGATTTACTCTTAGAAAGCAGGTCTTGAACATGGACTTAAAGTAACATGCTGTGACATGTTGGTACTGAACGTCCCCGATTTTATGTCAGGGCCTCAACCAACAAGAATGTCGAGTAAATGGCACGCCCCAGCATGGGAATCTTTCTTTTTTTTCTGGAGGCCATGAAATGTGGTTACCCTTCTTGCTTCATGAATTCACAAACACATATTTCATAATTATTTTAATTTGCAATGTTCAATGTACCTATTTCTTCTTATAAACACAGCAATATATTTCCCCAGCCTGGTATACATCCAGTTACAGTTAGGGTGAACTAATAATGGGAAGATGAGGCTGTTGTGGTTTCCTGGTCCTGTGCATACTGTTGATGATACAGCAACAATAAGAAAACACCTTCTCATCTCCAGACGTGTTTGAGCAGATTGGCAGGAAACCATGGGTGTGACCATGGTAGCATGGTTGTTGCGGCTCTGAAGCGCTTCTCAAGGTATATTAGTCTGTGCAACTCCGGACAGTTGCGGCGCCATGCGCAGTTTTCCCCGGCAAATTCATTGCATATTTTTTGGATTTTCTTGTGATGCACAAAAAAGAATTTGATCATTGATGTAGGCATATACTGTCGTTCTGACGGGAAAGTAATTCACCTGATCTCCATGGAAAATCAATTCTTGTGGTGACTTTCTTTCTTTCCAAAGCAAGCAACTTGTTTTGCCCCCAACCTCCTTGTATAAAATAGGTCTTAGTCGCACACTGGCCGACCGTTCCTGGCTGTTCCTGGCTGGTTCGTATATTTGGTTCTCCTTGATACAGTTTTTGGGCAAACAAATCTACAATAGAGAGTGGTAGCAGAAAAACTCATGATGGCCAAAATAGGAATGACAAAATGAAAAGCTGGGGCCCCAGTGGCACAACGAGTTTTGTACTAGCAAGTAAGACTCGCATCCCTTGCTCTTTGTATTCATCCTCTCCTTTGAGTATCTCCATAAGCAAGACCCCAGAGAGTACAGACACGACACAGGTTGACTAGTGCTGCTCCTATATGTAGTTGTTCCAGAAACAGGAGCACCATTACTGCCATCTAGTGTGTGCATGTCATAGGACGAATTAGAACAACAGTTGCTTTGAGAGATCATGAGAACTGTTGGGAAGTAAGGAACGTCACAATGGTATTTTTTAAGGAAATTTATTATATCACCAAGCATAATATGGAGATTTGGATCATGGATCAATTTACAAATGTATTTTTTATCATTTTTCAGAAAAAGTAAAAACAAAAGTGTACTATATTAATTATTTAGCCCTTCTATTGAATCGCAAGGATAAATTCTAAGTGTGTATGACATTGCAAACCATCATGTCCTAAGTCCCCCCTTGCATTATTATCTGTCAGGTGCACTTTTGGTCAACACAAGATGAAGGACATTTTCATACAACTTCCAATAACAAGTTGCAAGAAACATATTGGCATGTTATCTACCGCATGGGACCATACCTTTGATGCAACGGAATGAGGTCTTAGTGTCGACCTACAATGACTCAGTTCATAACCATGGATACGTGCAGTATTGAGCCTTTGCACGAGGAGTGTTCAGATTTCCTTCAATAGATTATGGAAGCGTAGCTCGTAACGGACTGGAAAGAAAACAAGACTCGAACCATTAGACTGTGTATCATAAAAACCGTGCATGTAAATAAATGGTAAACCATGGTTTCTAGCATCTCTCAACACGTCTGGATGAGAAGGGTTTTCTGAGCTGGTATATCACAGTAGCCGTACGGAAAAACGCAACAAGTCATCGTCCAGTTTTGTCCAACCCTAACTGAACTGGATTATACAGGTGGGAACTATACTTGCTTTGTGTTTATGGAAAAAAAATGGATACATTGGGAACTTGTCACAATAATAATAATAGAAAATGATGTGTTGTGAACTTTCATGAAGCAAGGAAGGGTAACACATTTTCTCAGGCCACGAAAAAAAGAAGATCAATGCTGGGTGCCATTATCCAGGACATTCTTGTGTGGTTGAGGCCTGACATAAAATCTGGTGGGCAGTAGAAACGTCAGAGAGACTTTAAGATGGTTGCAAGACTGTTTTCTTAATGTAAAATTCTGTGCCTCTGATGCTAAGATAATCATGAATGGAATGTCAAAGATGACAAGGTCATTAAAGAGTTTTCTTAAGGTATAAAAATTACTATTATATCTGTCTCTGTATATTCTGTAAAGTTAAAAAGAAAAAGCTGCTTACTCTAATCAAATTTGTTCTTATTTATTATATTTGCAATCACTTACGAAAGTAATCATTAATGTATTTATGAATATAAAACATCCTTATCATCTAATGTCTTAATAAGAGCATAATTAGACCTCATGCACACCCCTGCAAGTTCACCTTGTTTTGGTACCAAGTGGGCAAATTGCCATATTTGGCTTTCTAAATAGGAGTTGTGCTTTTCTCAGAATTCTGATCCCAATCTCTGAATATTTTGTATAATTAATATCTGATTACTTTAGCACTGGATGTTATTTAAGATTATACTTGATATGAAAAAGTGAATAATTATAACAGTGCATGTTAAATAAAAATTATATTTTAATATGAAGCCATGGCGGTAAGATAAATTATGCGTCAGTAGACCAGTCTTATATAGGCAATCCTTTGAAAAAAAATGAAGATCCTAAACTGCCATCATGGATCAAACAGGGGAAAAATTGGTCCATTTTAAGCCCGCGGGGCTAAGGGTTATGTTAACCTTTTATAATTATCACTTAACTGTATACCCAGCAAAAATGTAGTATATGGTAATAATTGACTTATATATTGTGTTATGAGGAAAAAATTCTAAGTTGTTCATATTTCAGGAGGCTCCTATAGTTTTCTATTTAGTCGTTTTGGCCAAACAATTTTTTAGCTCCTATAAGTGAGAGAATTGCATCCCAGAACCTATCGATGCGCATAATTCGAAATATTCGGATCACATTTATAATATTTGCAATATATAGCTTTCTTAGGAGGGAGTCCATTATAAAATATAACCATGAGTGGAAAAAAATGCGTTTTTTCACATTTGCATTTTTTAAGGACCAATTTCAAGGTTCTAGGTGATACTTTTTAAAGATGAGAACTTGAGCTATCTATTTGCATGGTGGGTGAGCCATATAGATCATTACATTTTAAGAATTTTTACCAGCAATCTTGAGGAGGGTGACCTGGTTAAGGTGAGTTGGCAGGATAGACCCTGCAGATATAACTTGTCAAATCAATGTAGTATTCTAGCCAGCAATCCTTGAGAAGAGAATCTCCTACAGAAGTAAGGTGACACAGATCGACTGAACTGTGCCATATTTTGCAATGAGAGACCAAGAAAAGTCAGCACTTATCAGAGAAGCAAGTTAAGCAACGAATCCTAGAAGCAGCCAAGTATGACCACGATTTGAGGACACAAAGTTTGGCTTGTTGTTAAATGTTTATAGCGTTGATCGCAAACATCACAGTACGTGCCATTCAGGGTTCAAATGTAGGCAATCTGCAAATAGCATAGCAGAACTAAATGGCCAGTTGATGTAGAATTGCTTTGGCTTTTGTCATGACTTGAGCAATTAGCATCACAGAGGGCTGATATTCTCGAGCTTACAGATGTGTGGAAAAGATTTGTACCTAGTAATGAAGCGGACATACATTCACATCTATAATTTATGAGTGAAGGAGCACATTCGAAAGATAAGTTATCTGAAGTGTGGATGGTGTGTTATGAAGTTATAGTTCTCCATGATAAGCACGCAGAACAGAACAATACACTCATCAACCAAGTTCCGCCACATTCCATTATGACATGGTGAAAGATGGATGTGTATAGCTCACTATTCCCCATTCAAGATCCAAAGTGACTGTTTCTCCCATGGGTGCTGTTGCACTGCGTATAGGAGGTGATATGTTATAATCCGAAGCTGATGGAATTGAAATCAGCTGAGGACAGGAGCAATAGATTTGTGCCAGACAGTCTGTACTTGTTCCTCAACTTACTATTGGTGGTGGGACAGAACTCTTAGAGAATAAAGTGAACAGTGATCAGTAGTAATGTAACATATAAATATATTGGTGGACTATAAAAGTTATATTTTGTGATGTTAGATACTTATATTGCTGTAATGTTTGATAGCCAAACCAAAATCATTAAACAACAGATCAATGCCACTCCTCTGGAAAAGCATATTATTTGATCATAAGAGCTGCGTGCTGAGGACCATGCTCCAACGTTGGTCTATTGATGGTTACTCTGACACGATCTCTTATTAGGCATCTGATCAAGTAATAATTATATAACGTAACAGAACATTGCAGTTTTAATCAAGTGGTTAATGAGTTAAGTTTTTCAACTGTTATGTCTTGTTAGCTTATATTTTCAGTTTTATTCCATATGCGATAAAGGGTATATTCTAAAACGACAAGGACTATTGAAAATGAGTTGCTAAGCTGAATTTTAGAATGCCATTATACAGGCACTGATCGTTCTCAGTATCATAAAGGTATGATTTAGAAATGTTGATGTTTATATGTAGTTTTTGTAAAAGAATAAGGGAGTTTCATGATGTTATTTCTACGTCTCATTGTCATGTTTGCAAGACAACATAAGAGAACTCATTTGGGAGTTGACTTCCTTGTTCGGATTCTGTGTTATGTGGGTGCATGTTTTGAGCATTAAGTTGGTGAACGGTTTACTACATATAGAAATATGTCATCATGCTGTGTTGATTTGTGATTTAAGCAGTTTATAAATAAAATCTTGCCAGCTGTTTTCTGTTTAATTGATATGCAAAAATGCAGTTATATTTCCCTTTAGGTATCTATAAACTCAATTTGTAACCGGCCTCTTCTATGTGAATAAGCGAATATAGTAAACTATAGCTGGTCTTCATTTCAGTCAGTATTATCTACATCTGAATCATGATTTATGATAAAGTTGTCACTCCAAAAATTTAGCAAGTCTACGTGATAAATTTGCACTAATGTCGTGGCCATCTTGATTTCTTAAATTTGGGGTCAAATAATGGTCTCAAGGATTCTTTACTAAATAGATAAACAGATGTTGTATACTATTTTCTACCATGTTTTGGCACAAGATATGAAAAGGATTTTTTCATGTATTGGTGAGGTTTTGTGATTATGCAAGTTTTGGTAACATTTGAAAAGGTCTGGTAACCTCTAGTTCGATTTGAAATATAATCTTCTAAAAAGTGTCGAGCTGTAACTGAATATGTCCACACATTAAATTTTCTGAAATGACCGAGTCTACTACCTGAGATTGCTTAATTTGCTGCCACAAGAGGTTCAAATATGACATTGCCTTTGTCCCAATGCCAATGACTTGACTATCATATACAATTAAACTATTCAATGCATCAAGCATGTGTGAAAACCGCTAATATAGACATCACATCATTGATTTGGTCAAGTAGTTCTAGAGATGCAATAATTTAGGTTTTTCTAACGCGATGGGGCATCTTGGTTGTCTAAGTTTATGGGTTTAATCTTGGATAGCGGGCAACTCTAGATTGATTTTAGACATAT
This sequence comes from Eptatretus atami, assembly GCA_035128595.1. Lineage (NCBI taxonomy): Eukaryota > Metazoa > Chordata > Myxini > Myxiniformes > Myxinidae > Eptatretus > Eptatretus atami. Next base: position 31,373,257 of record CM068966.1, on the reverse strand, counting down.
AATACATCTAAAAAAGTTGTTTGCAGCTGTAAGCATGAAATGCTCCAAACTTTAAATTGTACATTTTCCAGATTCTGCCGTCTAGAGGGGAAAGGAGGAAAAAGAGAGGGAGGCGGGGGGTTACATTGTCTAGTGGTGTTGCTTTGGCTTCAACGCACAAATGTGTAATTTATTATTTTTTTAATGGTATCTTTCCACAGATTTTCTTTTATTTCATGTAGAACACTCAAGGGTCTCTTAGCATCTCAAGGAACCTCAGCATGTGATGCATACTATACAAGACCCTTTCGAAAGCTCCTCCATTGGCAGGGGCGAAAGGGGGCAGGGGATTCAAGGGGGTGGTGGGAGGAGAGAGAGGGAAGAGGAAGAGGGGAGGAGTAGAGGGGAGAAAGGAGAGAGGGGGAAAGGAGGAGGGGAAGGGGAGAGGGGAAGAGAGGAGGAGAGAGAGAGAGGGGGGAGAGGGACAGAGGGGAGAGTTATGTCGTAAGTATTTTGAGCTATCTTGATACACGATAAGAACTTGGAAAGGAATTTTCCTGGTTCATGGGGGAGGAAGAATGGAGAGAGAGAGAGAGAGAGAGGAAGAGAAGAGAGAGAGAGAGAGAGAGAGAGAGAGAGGAGGAGGGGTGATTAGGGGACAATGGGGGAGCAAAGAGAGGAGAGAGATGAGGGGAATATGGATGGGCGGGGGAGAGGGGAGGGGAGAGTGGAGATGGGGAAAGAGGGGAGGGTTGAGGTCTTTGAAGTCACTTTCTACATTGCATGGAATTTCACGAGTCCCAGTTGTCATGCAGTCGTTTTTGGTGTATGTTAAGTGACCGGCAGGACACCAACATTAGTTTTGTGTGAGACCCAATCCGGATCTGGATCTGAGAATTTTTAAATGATTTCACTTGAGAGATATAGGGCAACGATTATTTGACACTATCTCAAAGTGTATGACGGATTCGGATGAAATTGGTGGGGGAGGTGGTGAAGGACGATTGATAAATTTTGGTGAGCTTGACTCCTGGAAAAGAATTATTTATTTTGTAAGTGATTCTTCACCATTTGAGTTGGACTAAAAACTACATGGACGATCTAATAAAGTTTGGATGAGTAAGACAAAGAGGTTAGATAAGTTGGTTAGGTGACAGAAAGGCAATTCGATTTTGTTTAAGGTCGGATCAGATCCGACCTCAGTGGGACACAAATTCAATTCTAGCTGACGGAGGATGTGTCCGAGTGCGTTGTTTTCGCCATGTCATCTCTGAGTGATTTTTCATTGTTTGTCTGTGAACAGGTATTCAAAAGTTGTGCAGTTCATGGACAGGTTTGGGTGTGTGACAAGGACAAATTGATTTATTTTGGTGAAGATCCAGATCTGATACGAGAATTTGTTAATGATTCGTCACATTGAGATATTGTTGCGGGCGGGTTACGGCAAGAGCACGACCGCTAGATGACAGTAGAGTTGGCCCACGATCACAGATTTATAGTGTCCCACGGATAACTCCAGAGCGCGGGTCCCTTACGGACCGAAGTTTCGCCAATCGGCTCGACCACGTGGGGTAGGGTCGATTGCCATTTTCAATTTACTAAATACCACTCGTCTAAACTACGGGGAATTCACCCTCGATGATGCTCGTCGGAACGAGCCGCTAGCATACTCGAACCAGTGTGCAACCCGAGCGGATGGTCACGAGCTTCCGTCGTCCAAATGTCCCTTTACAGCGGCAACAGCCTGGCTAATTCTCCAACACCACCGGTTGTAAACCATAAGAAAGAACAAAACAAACCGATACATTTAAACACATGGGTTTATTTATAATGGAGGCAGGGGCGTAAGAGCAGAGGTTATCCGAAAATAGAGGCACGTATGTACAGCAGAGCACTTATACATTACTACTTATAGACTGGCACCACAACAACACACCCAAAGAAACGGACCAAAGTGGTCTTTATTGAGGCCTCCAGCTCGGAGGGAAAGGGCGAGCTGAGGACCAGAGCCTGTCTCGGACTGTCACATCGTGTGGTCTTCAAGCTGATTCGAACCGGGCACCAGCGAGAGGCGAGCGAACCAGACACCAGCGAGCGCGAGTGCCTCCCGAGCTCCGCTCAATGCTCGTCCAACAACCAACTCTCTCGGTATCCTCAGAGAGACGGCACTTACCCCTTGTGGTTCTTGTCCCGCAGGGGATCTCTCAATCTCTCTCGTTCGCCGGCAGAGACACGGGTGCCAACCCTTGCGGTCTCGTCCGGCAGGATCTCCCAGCTCTTCTATCATGAGGAGGAGGAGAAGCAGGAGGAGAGGAGGAGGATAAGAGGAGAGGAGGAGGAGGAGAGGAAGAGGAGGAGGAACTCGGTCCGAACGTGCCGCACCCTTATTCACCTGTCTCCGCGGGGGGGGGGGGGGGGGGGACGCTCGCCTCCGCTCTCCCTTACTGGATGGTTTGGCACGCAGAACGGCTCGTCGCTGTCATTGGCCAAACTACGAGCGGCAAGTCCATTGATTGCCCGGGGCGTGGTGACGTCACGCGGACCCCTTTCCTCCTGTCACGAATCTGATTGGCTGGAGCGAGGTCACGCCACCTAGCCGCCCGATCATAGGGCCCGTGAGGCCCCTTGCCTCCGCCTTCTTCAAGGACCGCCCTCAAACAGGAGTTGAGCACATGGTTCTGCGTGAGCTCTCCCACCAAACAGCCAGAGGAACTGTATTTCTGCGTGGGCTCCCACGCACGTAGGCGTTGGCGTCGGCCAGAGTGAGGTGAAGGTGATGTGGCGTTGTCGTAGTGATGAGGGTGTAAAGAATGAGAAACCCTGACTATCAAAGTAACTCACAGCGCATTTACATTTTTCACCATTAGACTAGGAAAAGGGAGCTATCTATCCACTTCACTTATCGAAATAACTGAGCTATAGACCTGAATGTTGTGTGCTCATGCTTCCAGATTCGCAACATATATTAGGTCAAAACTATATTCAGGTTTAGCATGATATCTCAAAATGTATTGGCCCTGATATTTTCTACTGGATCAGGCATTGCGTGGTGGAGGTATGCAGTCTCCGAATCCCCGTATAATATAACGTATATATTCAGTATTAGCCTTATTTATATAAATGTGATGAGGCTCACACTGTCTGTCTGTCTGTCTATCTTTCCCCACCGTGAAACAAGGACGCTCCTCAGAGAGAATATTATTAATAAAAGTTGCTTCAAATTAATCCAAAACCTACGAGGAAATTAAAAAAATGGCAAATCAGATAAAAATTGAACCTGGGCAGTGTATTGGCAACAGCGCTGCCTCAATGTTCAGCAACAGACCGTGAGATTTTTTTTCCAATTATGAAACATTTCACCTGCCTTCTTTTTAAAAATTAATCTCCTTCAACCAGCGCAAGGTAAAAGGCTTCCTTTTACTTATCGTGTTATTTTTTACCACGATGCTCGTTGTGTCGTGGTACATTTGTACATGTATTTATGGATTGGTA
>CM068966.1:31332002-31361957 GCA_035128595.1 Eptatretus atami | reverse complement strand
GTTCTTCGGGGGTGGGGGAGGAAATTAAGGAGTTGGAGTGGGAGGTGATTTAAGCCTTCAGGTTGGGGGGGAGGAGGTTGAACTTGAGGTTTGGCAGTGGGGGTTAATGACTTGGGGTGTTGAGAGGGGAGAGGGGGAGTTGAGTCTACATTCTCACATTCAACATTGTGTGGATGACCCGCAGATACCAGCGAGTATCTCCACTATAATACTCTCCTCCAATGTGTCTCCGTTCAGGATGGGACTTCTTCTGTTCAGGGTGAGGATTCTCCCAATTTTAACTCCCCATGGAGGAAGGGCTTCAAAATCAATCTCCACCATTTTGTTCGCTCCACATAGCTCTGAGGCTCCATAGCCTCTTTCGTGAGGCTCACACTTTCTGACTCTCTCACTGCTTTATCCGAACTCAAATTTGAAATCTGATTTCATTTTTCATAGTCACCAAGATGGTTTAAGACTCAGTTGCAAAAAACGGGAAGAAAATCGATGAAAATTGAAGTTTTAAAAGACAATGTATTTTAATAGCCTTTCTGTGTGGCAGATATGAGGAGGAGAAGCGGGGAGGGAAGAGGGAGAGGGGAGAGGAGGGAAGAGGATGGACAGAGTGGGGGAGGCAAGAGGGGAGGAGAGGATGGAGAGAGTTGGGGGGGGAGAGGAGAGGGAGCAGTTACATTGTAACAAAAGCTTTTGAAACACTATGTAGGACCCCTTGAAAGTTCTTCCAGGCCGAGTAGACTAGGTCAATTTTCAGAAAATGTTAATGGTGGAGGCATTTCATGTTCAAGGCTGCAAAACACCTTTTTAGATGTATTTATATGTTTCTAAATCAATCTAGAGGGTTTGCCCGGCTGTATTTTCAACGATTAACCATAAACTTGACAAATCCAGGATGGCCCGCATCGCTTATAGAAAATACCTAAATTATTGTATCTCTAGAACTACTTGACCAATATCAATGATGTTGATGTCTATATTAGGTTTTCACACATGCTTGATCAGTTGGAAAAAGTTTTAGTTGATTGTAGATCAAGGTCATGCATTGGGACAAAGGTCAAGGTCATATTTTGACCTCTTGGTGCAGAATAGGCATCTCACGAGGAACCTGGTCTACACTAATATGTTTTTCTGTCTTTGCAGGCATGTGGCTATATGACTTGTAGCAATGGATGCTGATCCAGCTTCAAGAAACACGGTGAGTCTTGGTAAATTATGACAATGATATAATGTCAAGAAGATAACAAACAACACTTTGTTACACTCTACATGTGATGGCCTTAAGACAATCCATATGCAAGACAAATTTGACTGAAGTTACGGAATGACAATTTTAGATTCTGCAACTGATGGTTTACTGATGTGTTAGCTGCATGTTTTCTCCATCAATAACATGTCACAAGTGGATGCCGTGCCTCCTATATCAAGTGCTTACAAACTCGAAAGCTGAAAGCTGCAGGGTCATTCCGTGCCAACTCACTCTAAATTCTAAACCTCCCCAGGTCAGCCTCCTCGATTTTGCTGGAAAAATTCTTAAATGTAGATTCTATATGCTCTACCACCACTGCAAAAAGATTAGCTTTCAATTCCTCATAGTTTAAAAAATATCTATCTCTAGAGACCTTTGAAATTTGGCCCTAAAAATGCAAATGTGAAAACCATTTTTTTCAACTTCAGGGGCTTATAATGGACTCCTCTAGAAAGTTAATATTGCAAATATTTACTAATTGGCATCCAAATTTTTAACATTATGGCATCAGATAGCCTCTGGGATGCATATTTTCTCACTCTATGAAGCTAAAAATGGCTTTTGGGCCAAAACGAGCTAAATAAAGGTTGAAACTATAGGAGCCCTCCTGAAAATATGGAACAAACTTAGAATTTTTCCTCAATAACAACAGTGATTATAGGGTCATTAATCTAATCCCTTGAGATACATTTTTGTTGGGACTAATACAGTTAGGTGTGAATTATAAAAGTTTACCATAAGCCTTGCCTCTGAGGGCTCTAAAATGGACCAATTTTGTCCCCTGGTATGACCATGTGGCTAGGGGTTTAGGATCTCATATTTTTTTCTAAATGATGCCTCATATAAGATGTGTCTACTGACGAAAATATTTTATCTAACACCCATGGTTCATATTAAATAAATTTTTATTTACCTTGCACGTTTTTATAATTATCACTTTTTCATATTCATGAGCTTATAAATCTGAAACTGAACACTCTAGCAAAGTGATACTGCAGATATTTATAAACTGGCAATATGACATTTAGGATCTGTTATCAGAATGCCTGAATAAATGCATATGTTTCTATCTGTAGGAAGTTGAGAAATGCCACTTTGACCAAAAATGGTGAATTGCAGGGGCATTAACTGAGGTCATGTCACAACTTAGATTATTCTTTCTCATAAATTAATAATTATAAGTACATTTTTTATTCAAAAATAAATTCTTGTAATGATAATCCAAACATATGCTTGGGTTTTAATTTTAAAAACATGTCCTACAGTTCTCTATTTGAAGTCATTAGTTATGACATGCACCACTAGATGGAGTAATGTCTGTCACAACACTAGGAGCAGCACAGTCAACCTGTCTGTCTGTTTGTCTGTTTGGAGAACAAGGAGAGGAGGAAACAAAGGAAATGGTATGCAGAAAAACCTGGGCCCAGTGGCACAAGTTTGACAAGTAGATGCACTGGTTGGAACCAAATTAGACCAGGAGTGTCACAAGACCTATTATACAAGGAAGTTGGGCTAAAACAAGTTGCTGCTTTGGAGAAGAAGTCACAAGAATTGATTTCATGGAGATCAGGAATTACTTTCAGTTCAAAACAGTATTTGCCTACATCATGATCAATTCTTCTTTGTGACATCACAAGAAATCCAACAAAATGCAATGGAGGTGCCGGAAACATGCGATGGCGCCGCAACTGCCGGAGTTGCCAGGACAATATACCTTGAGAAGCCTCAGAGCAGCAACAACCATGCTGGTACATGGTCACACCATGGTTCCTGCCAATCTCCTCAACCACGTCTGGAGATGAGAAAGGGTTTCTTCTGATGCTGTATCATCAACATATGCACGGACCGGAAACCACACAAGCTCATCTGTCCCAGTTATCAGTCCCAACCTAATCTGAACGGATGTTAACCAGGCTGCGGAAATATATTGCTTGTGTTTATACAGAAAATGGTACATTGGGAACATTGTCACAATAAATAAATATGAAAAATGATGTGTTGTGAACTTCATGAAGCAAGGAAGGGGAACACATCTCATGGCCTCCAGAAAAAAAGAAAGATCATGCTGGTGCCATTACTCGACATTCTTTGTGTGGTTGAGGCCCTGACATAAAATCTGTGGACGTCAGTACCAACTGTCACAGCATGACTTTAAGCATGTTCAAGACCTTTTTCTAAGATGTAAAATTCTGTGCCTCTGAGTGCTAGATAACATTGATAATGAATGTCATAAAAGAATGACAGGTCATTAAAGAGTTTTCTAAGGTATATAAAATTACTATATTCATTGTCTCTGTATATCTGTAAATAAAAAAGCTGCTACTCAACTAATCAAATTTGTTCTAATTTATAATATTGCAATCAACTTCGAAAGTAACATTAGCATGTATTTATAATAAATAACATCCTTATACTAATGTCTAATAAGAAGCATAATTTAGCCTCATCTGCAACCCCTGCAAGTTCCCTTGTTTGTACCAAGTGGGCCAATTGCCCATATTTGGCTTCCTAAACTAGAGATTGTGCTTTCTAGAGACATTTGATGCCACAATCTGAAATTTTGTATCCCAGTTATAAAATTCTGCATTAACTCTTACCTGGATAGTTCCATTTAAGATTTATCAACTTCTGAATATGAAAAAGTGAATAATTATAAAAAAACTGCATGATAAATAAAAATTTATTTAATATGAAGCCATGGGCGTTAGATAAAATTATTCGGTCAGTAGACACATCTTATATGAGGCAATCTTTAGAAAAAAAATGAAGATCTCTAAACCCTAGCCACATGGTCAAACCAGGGACAAAATTGGTCCATTTTAGAGGCCCTCGAGGCAAGGGCTTATGTTAAACCTTTTTATAATTCTCACTCTAACTGTATATCCCAGCAAAATGTATCTATGGATAGATAATGACCTTATATCACTGTGTTATGAGGAAAAATATTCTAAGTGTTCCATATTTTAGGAGTGCTCCTTATGTTTCATCTTATTATTAGCTGTTTTGGCCAAAGCAATTTTTAGCTTCCTATAGAGTGAGAAATATGCATCCAGAAGCTAATCTGATGCCATAATTGAAAATTCGGATGCCAATTATAAATATTTGCAATATTAGCTTTCTAGAGGGTCCATTATAAAATTATAAGCCACTGAAGTGTTGAAAAAAAATGCGTTTTTCACATTGGCATTTTTAGACCAAATTCAAAGGTCTCTAGAGATAGATACTTTTTAAACGATGCAGGAATTGAAAGCTATCTTTTGCATGGTGGGTAGAGCCATATAGATCTACATTTAAGAATTTTTCCAGCAAAATCTGAGGAGGTGATGGTGGACCCTTAGGTGAGTTGCACGGAATGACCCTGCAGATATAACACTTGATCAAATTTCAATGTGTTCTTCAGCCCCCACACCCTTGAAGAAAAAAAATCTCCTACGAAGTAAGGTGACACAGATACTGGAACCTGGCATATTTTGCCAATGAGCAGACCAAGGAAAAAGTCCACCTTTATTCAGGAGAAGCAAGTTGAGAACGAATCCTAGAAGCAGCCAAGTATGACCGAGTTTGAGGACACAAAGTTCTGGCTTGTGTAAATGGATCTCATAGCAGGCTGATAGCAACATCACAGTACCTGCCATGTCAGGTTCAAATGTAGCATCTGACAAATAAGCAAACCAGAACTAAATGCCAGTGATGTAGTATTGCTTTGGCTTTGTCATGAGCTTGAGCAATTAGCATCACATGCTGATATTCTCGAGCTTACAGATGTTGGGAAAGATATTGTACACTAGCTAATGAAGCGGACATCACCATTCCATCATCATTTATGAGTCGAAGGAGCACATTCAAAGATAAGTTATCTGAACGTGTGGGATGGTTGTATGAAGTTATAGTTCTCCATGATCAAGCACGCACAGAACCCAGAACACTACTCATCCAACCAAGTTCCGCCACATCCCATTATCTGACATGGTGAAGGATGATGGTTGAAAGCTCACTATTCCCCATTCAAGCATCAAACAGATGACTCGTTTCTCTCCATGGTCATGTTTGCATCTGCGTATTACGAGGTGATATGTTATCACACTCCGAAGCCTGATGCGAATTGAAATCATGAGGACAGAGCAATAGATTATGTTGCCGATCAGTCTGTACATGTTCCTAACTTACTATTGGGTGGACAGCAACTCTTAGAGAAAAAGTGAACAGTGATCACGTAGTAATGAGAGAGTTTCCAGAGTATGATTGTGGACAGGTATGAGAGGAGGTATGATTGTGGTGTGTAGAGTGACGTTATATATAGATGGGTTCTGTTTGTTGAGATGTTGTGGATAGGCTTAAGGTCGAATGAAGTTTCTATTACAGCCAGGATCGTAGGAATGCTGGAAGGTGGCCGAGCGCTTTGGGGTTTGTGGTGGCAGTGGTTGGGGTGTGTGGCTTGCTGTGGGAAAAGGCGAGTGGAGTAAGGGGGGGTGGGATGTCGGGAGAGAGAGCGTGGGGTGGTGCTGAGAGCTCGGGTATGTCCGCGATGCTGTTTTGTGTCGATTTGAGTGCTGGTAGACGCGTCTGGACCGCACTCGTTATTAGGTCAGTTCTGATCATAGTATAGTAATTGATAGTGAAGAAGTTAATATGTCCAGAACATTTGTGCATGTTTTAATTCAAGGGTGTTATGCAGTTAAGGTCTTTTCACGCCTTCGGCGTAGTGCCGTGGTGTTTAACTTAAGTATTGTTCAAGTTTTTATGATTTCACATATCGGAGGTCCAAAGTCTAGGTTCTAGAATAGCGACACGGTGGAGGACAATGGTGAACACGAGCTTTGCTAAAGGTGCCACTGGAAATTTTAAGATGATGCAGTTTATATGAAGGCATCATGATCGTTCTGCAGTGAGATCTAAGATAGTCAATTTAGAATGTTGATTGGTTAATCTCGTTTTATTGTTGTAAATAGTAAAAAGGGATGTTGTCATGATCGTTATTTCACGCGTCTCATGTCAAGTTTGCAGAGACATTCAATAAAGAGAATCCTCAATTTTGGAGTTGAACTTGTTCCCTCCGGGCGGATTGCGTGGTGGTTAATTGGTGCGGAATGGTTTTGAAGTGGGGGGGTGTCGGGGGGGGGGTTTGGTGGGGGGGGGGGGATTGTGGTGCGGGGGTGTGGGGGGTGGGGTGGGCGTTGTTGGTTGGGGGGGGTTGGGTGGTGGGTGTGCGTGGGTGGTGGGTTTTGCGTTTTGGGTTTGTTATTTTGTGTGTTGGCATTTTTTTCTTTTGGGTTTATCTTTTGTTGGCGTGTTTGTGGGTTTGTGTGTGAGTGTTGTTTTGATGGTTGCCTTTGATTTTTTTTTTTTTTGAAATGTTCGTTGTCTTTTATGTTTTGAGTCTTGTTGTAATTTTCATTACTAGCTGTAATCAGGCTTTAATGAACATATAACGATATGATCATGATGTGTTATATTTGATTTAAGCAGTTTAAATTAACAAAGTCTTGCCAGCTGTTTGCTGCTTTATGATATGCCAAAATGCAGTTATATTTCCCCATTCATATGAAACTCATTGTAACCGCACCCCCTTCTACATTGATCAATGACAAAATATAACTATGCTGTATTCATTACAGTCAGTATAAGTATCCCACATACCTAACCATGATATTATGGTATAATTGTCACTTCATTATAAGCTCAGAATCAGTGATATAAATTTGCCCTAATGTGGGCCATCTTATTTCTTACATATTGGGTCTAAATAATGGTCTCAATGGATCTTGTACCTAAGAAAGATACAAACAGATGTTTTATCATTTGCTTACCTGTTTTGGCACCAAAGATATGAAAAAAGAGGACTTTTTCCTGGTATTGGTGACGGCCATGTTTGATTTATCAAGTTTATGAGTAACCATTGAAATGCAGCTGGGCAAACCTCCTAGTTCGAGTTTTGAACATATAAATAATCTAAAAAGTTGTCAGCTGTAAACATGAATATGCCTCCACCATATAACAATTTTCTGAAATTGACTAGGACTTCACCTCCTGAGATAATGCTTATTTCTGCACCAAGAGGTCAAAAATATGACTTGCCTTTGTCCCAATGCATGACCTAGACAGCTACAATCAATCTTAAAACTTATCCAATGATCAAGATGTGTGAAAAACCCTAATATACGACATCAAACATCAGTTATATGTCAATGTAGTTCCGAGATGCAATTATTGTAGGTATTTTCTATAAGCGATGGCGCCTATCTTGGATTTGTCAAGTTTGATGGTAATCGTTGGAAATACAGCCGGGCCAAACCCTCTAGCATTGTTTAGAACATATAACATACCATCTAAAAAAGTTGTTTCCCAGCTGTAAGCATGTAATGCCCAGCAAACTTTAAATATGTACATTTTCCCAGATTCTGCCGTTCTGGAGGGGAAAGGAGGAAAAGAGAGGGTCGGGGGAGTTACAAGTTGTGCTTAGGGTGTTGCTTTGGCTTCATACATCGCACAATGTGTAATTTAAGTTATTTTTCTAATGGTAATCTTTCCAACAGAACTTTCTTTATTTCATGTAGAACAACCTCAAGGACTCTTAGCATCTCAAGACCTCAGGCAAGTGTGATGCATACATACAAGACACCCTTTCGAAAGCTGTTCCATCTGCAGGGAGAGAAATGGGGGCGGGGATACAAGGAGTGGTGAGAGAAGAGAGGGAAGAGGCAGAGAGGGGAGAGGAAGAGAGGAAGAGGAGAGAGGGGAAAGGATGAGAGGGCAAGGAGAGAGGGGGAAGAGAGAAGGGAAAGGAGAGAGGAGAAGAGGAGAGAGTGGGGAAGAGGCGAGGGGAAGAGTTATGTCGTAATACTTTGAACTACTTATAACACGATAAAAAGACCCCTTGGAAGATTTTCCTTGGCATAGGGGAAGGAAGAATGGCGAGAGAGAGAGAGAGAGAGAGAGAGTAGAAGAAGAAGAGGAGAGAGAGAGAGAGAGAGAATAGAGGAGGAGGGTGATAGGGGACAAATAGGCGGGAGCGAACAGAGGGGAGTAGAAGAGGAGATATGGAAATGGGAGCGGGGGGGGAGGGAGAGGGGAGGAGAGTGGAGAATGGGGGGAAAGAGGGGGTGAGGTTTGAAGTCAACATCTACATTGCATGGAAATTTCACAGTCCCACAGTTGTCAAGCTAGTCGTTTTTGGTGTATGTTAAGCTGACCGGCCAGGACACCAATGACACTTAGTTTTGGTGAGACCAAATCCGGATTCTGGATGCTGAGAATTTTCTACATGATTCTTCACCCCATTGAGAAGATTATAGGGCAAAAACGATATACGTAGCCACAATATCCTACACAAGTTTACACTGGCGATTCGGATAAACTTGTGATCGTTGAAGAGTGTGACAAGACAGATTGATTAAATTCTGGTGAAGATTGCTATCCAGATATGGATAACAATGAGTATTTAATTTTGTAAGTATCTTCACCATTGATGATGGGACTAAAAACTACATGGAGCATGAATCTCAAAAAGTTATGGATGAGTTAGATCAAACGATGGTAAATAAGTTGGTTTAGTGACAAAGAACAAGCATATCGATTTGTGTTTAAGTCCGGTTTCAGATTCCGAGTTCCCACAGTGGGCACAAAATGCAATCAGCCGCGGCGGGATGTGCTTCCACCGGTGCCGTTCCTGTTTCCCAAGTGTCACCTCTCTGAGTATTTTTATTTGTTTGTCCTGTTGAACTAGTATCTCTATTAAATTGTGCACAATTCAGTGGACAGGTTGTGGATGTTGACAAGAACAATATGATTCGATTTTGGTTGAAGATCCAGATCTGGATAGGAATTGTTCAATTGAATCTTGTCACCATTGAAGATATGTTGCGGGGCCGGATGCGGGTATCACTGAAGCCACGAACCTCAGAGGGAGCAGTAGAGTTGCTCCACGATCACCCCGAAGTATAGGTCGTCACCCCGATATACCTCGCAGACCGACGGTCCCTTATCGGGACGAAGGATTCTGCCAAGGTCGGCTCACCATGGTGGGCTCGATGTCCCATTCAATTGTACGTAAATAACCCACGTCGTCTAAACTATCCGGGAAATTCCCCTCGATGAGTGCTCACGACGAGCTGCCGCTAGCATACTCGAACCGTGTGCCAACCCGACGTGATGGTCACCGAGCTTCCGTCGTTCCAATGTCCTTTACCAGGGCAACCAGCCTGGCTATTCTCCATCACACGCCGTGTTAAACGAAATACAAGAAGACAAAAAAAAAAACCGATCATTTAACCATTGCTGGTTATATTATAATGGAGGCAGGGGCGGCACGTAAGAAGCAGAGTTATCCGAATAATAAGAGGGCAGTATGTACACCCTAAGAGCACTTATCAATTACTACTTACTAACTGCACCACCACAACACACACATCCCCAAAGAAACGGACCCAAATGGTCTTTTTGAGCTTCCAGCTCGGCAGGGAAAGGGCGAGCCTGAGTACCGAGACCTGTCCTCGGACCTGTCCCCATCGTGTGGTTTTCAAGCTGATTCGAAACCGTGGCACGCAGCGAGAGGGCGAGCCGAACCGCAGACATACCAGACGAGACGCGCAGTGCCTCCCCGACTTCCGCTCATGCTCTTGTCCAACTAACCAAACCCTTCCTCGGTAATCCTCCCTCAGAGAGACGCACTTACCCCTTGTCGTTCTTTTCCCAGGCAAGGATCTCTCAAACTCTCGCTCGTCGCGGCGAGACACGCGTGCACCCTGCGGTTCTTGTCCGGCAGATCTCCCAAGCTCTCTATCATGAGGAGAGGAGAAGGAGCAAGGAGAGAGGAGGAGGAAGAGGAGCGAGGAGGAAGGGGAGGAGGTAAGGAAGAGGATGAACTCGGTCCGAAACGTGCCGCACCTTATTCAACTCCTGTCTCCGGGGGGGGGCGGGGGGGACGCCTCTGCCCGCTCCCGCTCTCCCTTACCTGGATGGTTTTGGCACGCAGAACGCTTCGTCGCCGGTCATTGCCAAAACGAGCGGCAAGTCCCAATTGATTGGCCGGGGCGTGGTCGGTCACGCGGACCCCTTTCCTCCTGTCACGCGAATCTGATTGCTGACGGAGTCACCCCACCCCGTAGCACGCCATCATCGAGGCCCCGTGAGGCCCCTCTTGAACTCCGCCTTTCCAAGAGGACCGCCTCTCAACAGGAAAGTTGAGCCAACATGGTTTCTGCGTGAGCTCTGCCCACCAAACAGCCAGAGGAACTGTATTCTGCGTGGGCTCCACGCACGGTTAGCGATGCGCTTCGGCCAGAGTGAGGTGAAGTGATGCTGGCGTTGTCGTAGTGAATAGGGTGTAAAGAATGAGAGAAAACCTGCACTGACTAAATAACTCCAGCGCACTTTACATTTATTCACCCTTAATAGGAAATGGGGAGCTATCTCTCCACATTCCACTTATCGAAATAAATGAGCTATAGGGACCTTGACTATGGGGTTCTGTGGCCTCATGTTCCAGATCCGCAACACATATGGGTCAAAAACAATTCAGTTAGTCATGATCTCTAAAATGTATTGTGCCTATATTTCTAGGACAGGCATCTGCTGTGGAAGTATGCAAGTTTATCCCGAATCCCCGTATAATATACAGTATTATACAGATTAGCTTTTTATATAATGTGAATGAGCCTCACACTGTTCTGTCTGTCTCGGTTATCTTCCCACCGGTGAAACAAGGAAACGTCTCAGAGAAGAAAATTATTAAATAAAGTGCTTCAAGCATTATCCAAACTACGAGGAAATAAAAAAAAATTGCAAATCAGATAAAAATTGAACCTGGGCAGTTAATGGCACAGACCGCGCCTCAATGTTCAGTCAACAGACGCTTGAAGATTTTTTTCTCCAATTAATGAACATTCCACTCGCTTCTTTTTAAAATTAATCTCCTTCAACCAGCGCAGGCTAAAGGGCTTCCTTTTACTTATCGTGTATTTTTTACCACGATGCTCGTTTTGTCGTCGTGGTACTTGTACATGTACTTTATTGGATTGGTACTCAGTAAGGTACGTGAGAAAGGTGGTGTAAAAACATCAAATACGCGTGATGTGAAAGCATGCGTCCGCGCAGGATCGAAGCCAGTAACGAGATGTAATTAGAGTAAAAATGCTCTTTTTGTCCACTTTCCACGTACAATGGGTGTGCCTTCCCAGGTACGATCTACCTCGAATGGTTTCCTTATCGTCCATTTGTGCAATTAATAGGCAGTGTGGAAGATAATGTAACTTTAATAATGCGTCAAACGTGATCATTTTTGATCCCTCGTGAGGATTCTCTAAGGTTACTCACTTGTTTGTTCTGTGGAGTTTTTTTTGTTTCACAGTCCTAATGTTTCATCGAAATTTCTGAGAACTTGGCATAATATATGTAAAAATACCTCTGCGCAGACAGTAACGCATCTCCGATTTTGAAAAATTCCTCCTAGAAAAAAAACGTTATGGACGTCAAAATAATCTCCCGCTAATGGAAATCGTCTTAAAAAATTATCTCCGAAACTAGCAAGCTTATGTAAATTTCTGTTTGCGGGGAATCAACAGGGCATTAGCAGAGATGAATATTAACACGCACATATGATCCATCACACGAGCCGTCATATCAATTTTTTGACGTCATTCTATTTTTTTGAACTTTTTTTTGTTTCACAACCCAGAGTTTTCTATCGATCTTTCGTGAAACTTGCCATGTATATGCACGAAAGCCCACGCACAGGCAGTCACCATCTCGATTTTTGAAATTTTCCTGAGCAAAAAAAGTTTGACGTCATAATATGCCGTATGGAAATCGCCTATAACATTATCTCCGGAACTAGGCAAGCGTTTGAATTTTGATTTGCGGGAATCATAGCCGGGCCTAAGACAGATAATTTATGCGTGCAAACCTGATACATCACAATGACGTCATATTCGTTTTATGACGTCATCATTAAGAGGACGAGGATCTTGCTATTTGATGTTTCCCCCCCCCCCCCCCCCATGTAAGCCGTTTCGTTACGGGGTGCCATAAGAGGTTCGGAGTGAATTCAAATAAATAAACCGGAACAGACGACAAGCCGTTGATCTGCACCACGACTGCGCCACGTGTAAAAACGAACGTTTTTTTTGTGTTTCGTCTTCCTCCGTTCTCGCTCTTTCAATCATCCGTGCCATTTAAAGTTCACTACGTTTACGTCTTTATCTTGCCCGACAATGCGTCAATTGACTCACTGCGAAGTCGAACAAATGTAAATCACACACCTCATGCTCACGCCGCGCTGCTTCGTATTCCGACAGATAGTCCAAATCGGAATCCAGTTCGCGTCGTGACGACGCCGAAGCATACTTTTTTGATTTTTTTTTTTGTCTCCTTCAGTGACTTCACTTTGTACCGACTGTTTCCTTCAATTTCTCATTTTACGATGGAAGCCGTCGCTCGTAAAACGCAGGCACAAGGCGGACGCCGTGAAACGAGAAACAAACATGAGCCGTGCAGGCACAAAATTCCACGTGACTCAATGGACAATCGCCTGAACGACTTCACGCATTAACAACCTCCGGTGCGTTCGATAGACTCGTTTAGCTTGTCGTCTTCCTCATTCAACCGTTTTCGTGATGAAAAAAAAATAATTAATAACTAATAATATCATTTGTGAAATAAACGGAAATTGTGTGTATTTCCGCTGACCGTACGAGAGGTACAACAAGGTGATGCTCGCAGTCAATTGCGTTTAATCACCTGGGATGCGAAGGGACTATTACGTGTTCGTGGTTCCTGTGGGTGCCAAATCAACGGGCGGCGGGCCTCCTTTTCGCCTGGTCTCTCTAAGTCACCCTCCTTGAACCGCGGCCTTTTCCGTGAGGCCTATGCACAGCAATCAGGCGCAAACGCCGTGCCACGGCTACATCCTGCGCTAGTAAGAGCGGAGCGACACCGCTGGTGGGCCTCGGTCAATGCAGGAGACGTCCACCGTTTGTGGGTTCGAGATCCGCATGCTTAGAAGATCTGCTGAGTTACCTGTACATGATATGAAACGGCCGGATGTGGGAGGTGAGTGACCCGAACAATGTTTTGGTAGGTTTCCACCTTCTTTTCGCACCTTTCCACCTTCTTTTCCGCATTCAACGGAGAATGCCGAGTTCAAAAATGGAAAGTTCAGCGAATGCGAAGCAGTGTTGACCGTCACCTATGCAACAGTCGTGAAATTTGCCTTTCACCTCGTTTAATCAAAACTAAAATTCTCAACTCGACCAAAAAAATCAACATTTAATAATTAAAAAACGTAGTCTGGAGAACGACGATGGTTCACACTGAGCGGTATTTGACGATGTAGATCGGTTTCAGAAGTCAAGGAATGAACGATGTGATAAAGTTTGAACCCCCCAGTTATAAAAAATGATCAACATGATGTGTACGTAGTGGACAGGTTATTAGCTACAAAATGCGAAAACCCGGTCGTTCAACAACTTCAAATTTGACCTTTGCATAACTTTAAACCGGCACAAAAACAATGTTGTGGACATTAAATAAGGAAACAGGATACGTTGCTATTTTAAAGAATCTGGAAGCCATGAGACACTCAACATACGGTCCTAAGAAACAGTTTATCGGTAGGTACGTGTTTTGTACTTAGGGGTCCCGTCCTTGTTAATGGGTATTAAATGTTCATGTACATGATCGCGCTGCGGAAGTTAATTTTGATAGTCGGGGTTGTTCGTTAATTTTTACATCACCACAACTACAACAACACCAGCATCACAAACCCCTAAACTCACCATCACTCTGCCGAGCGCCTGATGCCGTACGAGCAGTCAAGCACGTATGTGGCGAGCCCACACAGATAATGTTCCTTCTGCCTGTTTGGATGGCAGTCCCCGAACTGGGCCCCCCCCCTTGGGCGCCCGTTTTGGCCAATGAACAGGCGATCGAGCGCATTTGCCGCAGCCAAAAACCATCCAGTGAGGGGGAGCGAGGGCGTCCCTCCCCCCCCACTGGCCAAACGCGTGAATAAGGTGCGGCGCAATCGGACGGAGGGAGTTTTTTTTGGTGGTCGGGAACCCCGCGTCAGGAGGAACAAGGGGAGATTGCGGCGTTTTTGTCCGCCTCGAGTTCCATCGCATCTCGCTGGCGCCTGGCTTCCAATCGTCCCGCGGCTGGCGTGCCTGGTTCTTCGGGCCGTTTCTTCGAGCGCGGGTTCTGGCTCTTCTCGTCCGGTCGCTGGCGCCTGGTTCTTCGACTGTCATTCGACGCTGTGCCCTGGTTCGCTCTGGTCAGCCAACCACACAGGTGGATCGTCCTATGTCCTTTCTGGGTATTGTGTGTGTGTGTGTCCTGTCGGTTGGGCCCCGTGCTAAATTGTTAAGGTGCCTTCGGTGTACATTATTCTGCCTTGCATCTCTTTTTCGTAATAACTCTGCTTACGTGCTTCCCTCCTTCCCCTAAATGTTAATAAATAACCCTATTTGTAAATGTAATCAGTCGTTTTGTGTGTTTCTTTATTGGGTTAAACACGGTGGCGTGTTGGGGAATTATGACAAGGCCATTGTTGCCGTAGAATGGACGTTTGGACGCGACTGATCTCGGTAGCATGCCGCTTCGGGTTACGCACCGTTCGGCACTGCTATGGCTCTTCTGCTTTCGAGCTACGCGCCGGAGGGTGAATTGTCCGCGGATAGTTTGGACGACGTGGGTATGTTAAGGAAATTGAATTGGCAATAAACCTATCCCACGTGTGCTGACTTATTGTGCGATCTCGTCCGTATAAGTGACCCGTCGGCTTCCTGGAGTTATCCGGGGTGACGACCTGGTAAATTCCGGTGTTCGCAGAGTCGACCCCTTTACTGCTCCACCTAAGCGGTCATGCTCGAATCCGATCCCCGGCCTGCAACTATACTTATTGGACGTTAGTCGTCAAAGAAGGTCGAAAACGGCGGTTCGATTCCCACAACTTTGAAAATTTGACTTTGTGCAAAAACTTTCCTCCAGAACATTCCAGGAACAATATAAGCGTCATATAGGTATATGGCATTTCGCAGCTCCTCTTGGATTATCATATTTGATGAAATTCAAAAGTTAAAACAAACTTGAAGGGGGCGCCAGGCAAGGTGTCGAGATAGAGCAATAAGGTTTCAAGACTTAGGTGGGGAATGACCTCAAGATTTATCATAAAAAAATTGTGCTCCCCTCTCTCAAAGTTTTGGGCGGATCGTATGATTTTTGTGGGTCAAAATTCGCAATTTTCTAAGTTTTTTGACCTTGTGGACTTGACCTTGGGAGAAAAGAAAATCTGGACAACGACAGTTTTTAGATAATTTCATTTTGCTATTCAAATACAGAAGAACCCATTCCATTTCAGCAATTCCTCTGCGGAGAAGATAGATTTTTTAATGACCGACTACCCCCTAAAAATGGCTATTTTTTGGGCGTGGCTCCCCACAATGGCGTAGCACGCCCTCTCCAGGAACAACACAACTAGACATTGCAATATGAACACATAACCATAGTTCATCAAGCTCGGATCAAAGTCCACGGAGTTTATGCCTTGATACAGACAGACACAGACAGACATAGACAGACCAGACAGACACAGACAGACACAGATACAACACAGACAGACCCACAGACAGAACAGACAACACAGACACAGACAGACAGACCAAACGAGACAGACGACAGACACAGACAGACAGACCACAGACAGACAGACACAGACAGATCAGACACGCATCACAAGACGTACAGACCCAGACACAGACAGACAGACAAGACAGACACAGACAACACAGAATCAGACAGACAGACAGACGACTAGACAACAGACAACACAGACCAGACACATGATCAGACAGAACAGACACACACAGACAGCCCACCACAGATCACAGACATGACAGACAGACACAGACACAGGACAGACAGGACACAGACAGACAGACACTAGCGACAGACAGACAGACACCGACACAGACAGACACACACAGACAGACACAGACACAGACAGACAGACACAGACAGACACCAGACAGAACAGACACCAGACAGACAGACACAACAGACACAGACAGACAGCACAGACAGACGACACAGACAGACCAGACACAGACAAGACAGACACAGAACAGACAGACAACAGACAGACACGACACAGACAGACCCGACAGCCCACAGACATCACAGGACAGACACAGACAGACCAGACACAGCAGACAGACAGAACACATAGCACACAGAACAGACAGACACAGACGACACAGACAGACAGACAGACACACAGACAGACACAACCAGGACACAGACAGACCACAGACGACATGACAGACACACAGACAGACACACAGACAGACACAACCATGACCAGACAGACACAGACAGACACAGACAGCACAGACAGACAGACACAGACAGACCAACACAGACGACACAGACAGACAGACCACAGACAGAACAGACACAGACCTATGACAGACACAGACAGACAGACACACGACAGCAGACACAGACAGACAGAACACAGACAGACACACGACAGACGATCAGACAGAACACACAGACACAGACAGACAGACAGACCCACAGGACAGATACCAGACACAAGACAGACAGACACAGACAACACAGACAGACACAGACAGACAGACACCAGACACAGACAACACAGACACATGACAGACAGATAACACGACAGACACAGACACAGACAGACAGACACAGACCAGACACAGACAGACAGACACAGACAGACAGTACACAGACCGACAGACACAGACCAGACACAGACAGAGCACAGTACAGACAGGATGAATCAACCGGGCGATAATTTACGATGGATTGATACTGCAAGGGAAAAGATTGGGAAACTAGGAACAAATAGTCAGACAGACAGACACAGACAAGACATAGACACAGACACTCGACTGACACAGACAGACACAGACAGACAGACACAGACAGACACAGACAGACAGACAGACAGACAAAGACAGACACAGACAGACCAGACAGACAGACACGACGACACAGACAGGAGCACAGACAGACAGACACAGACAGACACAGACAGACACAGAGACACAGACAGACACTAGAACAGACACAGACGACATCAGAACAGACACGACAGACAGACACAGACTAGACAGACACACGACAGACACACAGACAACAGACAGAGCCAGACACAGACACAGACAGACTCAAGACACAGACAAGACACCCGACAGAGCACAGACAGACACAGACAGACACAGGACAAGACACAGACAGACACCGACAGAACGACAGACAGACACACACACACAGACAGACACATCACACACGACACAGACAGACCAGACAGCACAACACACAGACACAGACCAGACCACATGACCAGTACAACAAGACAGACAACAACAGACACAGACAGTACACAGACAGCACAGACAGACACAGACAGACACGAGACCAGACACAACAGACACAGACAGACACATGACAGACCAGACGACAGACATCAGGACAGACACAGACAGACCAGACAACGACACAGACAGAACACAGACCAGACACAGACAGACAGACACAGACAGACACAGGACAGACAAGACAGACTAACCACAGACAGACACAGACAGACAACACAGACGACACAGACAGACACAGACAGACTACAGACAGACAACAGACAGACAGAACAGACAGACAACCAGACAGAACAGACACAGACAGAGGCACACAGAACAGACACAGACGAGACAGACACAGACAGACACAGACAGACACAGACAGACAACAGACAGACCACAGACGATCCAGACAGACCACAGACACAGACTAGCACAGACAGACACAGACAGACAGACACAGACAGACACCAGACAACAGAACACAAGGACAGACACAGACAGAACACAGACAGACCACAGAAGACACAGACAGACACGACAGACCACAGACAGACACAGACTAGACAAAGACAGACACAGACAGACACGACAGCACAGACACGACACAGACAGACACGACAGACACAGACAGACACAGACCGACACATGACGACCAGACAGTGAGACAGACACAGACAGACGACAGACAGACACAGACAGACAGGACGACAAGACGACACAGACAGAGCAGACAGACACAGACAGACACAGACGACAGACAGAACACCGACAAGACAAGACAGACACAGACGACACAGACGACAGACAAGACAGACAGAACACAGACAGACAAGACACAGACGACAGACACAGAACAGACAGAACATACAGACCCCGACACAGACAGACCCAGACACAGACAGAACAGACACAGACAACAGACCTCAAGACATGACAGACACAAGACAGACAGACAGCAGACACAGACGACACAGACAGACACAGACAGAACACAGACAGACACGACAGACACAGACAGACACAGACAGACAGAGACAGACACAGACAGACAGCAGACAGACACAGACAGACAGACCACAGACAGACAGACGACAGACACAACAGACGACAGACACAGACCGAACTAGACAGACCGACAGAGACAGGACAGAGACGAGACAGACAGAGTACAGACAGACACTAGACAGAACAGACACGACAGACCAGTAACACAGACAACAGGACACAGACAGAACAGACACAGAAACACAGAGACAAGACACAGACGACAGAACGACAGACAGGACAGACAACGCAGACAGACCCAGACAGACAGACACCGACTAGACGACACAGACAACACACAGACAGACCGACACAGACAGACAGACACAGACAGACCCGACACACGACAGACAGACAGACACAGACAGAACAGACAAGACAGACAGACACACACAGACCGAACACACACAGACAGACAGACACAGACAGCTCAGACACAGACAGACGAACACACGACAGACAGACAGAACACAGACAGACAGACACAACAGACAGACAGACCAGACAGACAGACCACAGACAGACAGACACAGACAGACAGAAACACAGACAGACAGACACAGCAGAACAACATCAGACAGACAGACACAGACAGACAGAACGACCCAGACAGACAGACAGACAGACAGACAGACACCGACAGACACAGCAGACACAGCAGACACAGACAGAACACAGACAGACACCACACAGACACACACACACAGACAGACAACACACACGAGACACACACAGACAGCACATCTCACACAGACAGACACAGACAGACAGAACAGACAAGACAGACACAGAATGACAGACACAGACAGATGACACAGACAGACAGACAAGACAGACACAGACAAGACACAGACAGGCGAACACAGACAGACACAGACTAGACAGACACAGACAGACACAGACAGACAACACAAGCACAGAAACCAGCATCACAGACAGACAGACACAGACAGACAGACAGACACAGCCAGACAGACACAGACAGACATCAGACAGACACGACAACACAGACAGACACAGACAGACAACAGAAGACCACAGTACAGACACGACAACAGACATGACAGACCAGACACACACAGACACAGACAAAAGACAAACACAGACAGACACACCCAGACGAGACACAGACAGATCAGACACAAGACAGACAGATCACACGACAGAAGACAGACACAGACAGACACAGAACAGACAGACAACAACAAGACACAGACAGACAGACCCAGACACAGCAGACCCAGAGCGACATCAGAACAGACACATATTAGAACAGACACAGACACAGAAATGCATGACACAGGACACAGACCCAGACAAGACCCAGACAACAACAGACACAGCACAGACCAGCACAGACCACAGAACACAGACACAGACAAGACACAGACACTAGACACAGCCACAGACACAGACACAGACACAGACACAGACCACAGGCCAGACATCAGACACAGGACACAGACACAGACACGACACAGACAAGACACAGACCAAACGACGACAGACACAGCACAGACACAGACACAGACATCAGACACAACACAGATCATCAGACACAGATCCAGAGCAGACACAGACACAGACAGACACAGACACAGACAGACCAGACAGACACAGACAGACAGACACAACAGCAGACACAGACAGACAGACACAGACACCGACACGCAGAACACACAAGACAGACATGAGACACAGCCACACAGCCCGACATTCTCAAACCACTCCCCCTCCCCCAAAGTCTCAACCTCTCCCTCCTAACTCTGCCATCTTTGTCTCCTCCAAACCTCAACTCCTCTCCCTTCCTCCCACTCATAAAAGTGAAAGGTCATTATTACATATTTAATATTGTGTCACCACAATCACTCAGTTTGAAGGTGTCTTACTTGGAACCTCCTTTTCATTACTCGTCAATAAGCGGTTATCTCAGTATCCTGGTGTATTTTGTGTCGCTGACAATCTCTTGATGTGTCTTTTGACCACTTTTGGTAAAATGAAATAAATAAAATAAAACCCGCTTTCATTCCATACTGTTATGAACCCTGCGTGGTCCAGAAGAGTCCAGAAATTGATTCATCAACTGTTCATTGAACTTCTGCAAACACCATACGTGACATTAATAATATAGCACAGCCAGCATCAAAGATACTGCAAGCTTCCACCAACAGCATAATCCCCTGCAAACAATGCTTCTCTCACTCTTCTTCCTCCTCCCTCCCCCCACTGCCGATCATCGCATCACGTTCTCCAGCAGCATCAACATTTTCATATAAGTTTAAAGAACACAGCAATGATCAATGAGTACATCTAAAAGAAGGACTACAAAATATCTCTCAGGAATTTCTCTGGCCTCCCAACTAATTAATTATGTATACAGGCATTTCACAACCATTCCGCTTTACGTCGCCTCCATCTTGCCACATATGTATATTTACTTCACGTAACATGTGAATTACATGTCCATGCACATGTGAAATACAACTTGTTTATAAATCCTGGACTTGCACACTAGGCAGCCTTGAAAACTCGGGTGAAAACCAAAAGGACAGGTTGGAGTTTTTCATTTATTAGACTTCAAATATTAATCACTAGTTGGAAGCCCACGGTCAAAATACGAGAAAAAAAAATAGGGGTAATACCCCTGGGTGCCTACCTGGTATGGGCTGAATAAGAAAATCAGGGAACCACTGGTAGGTGTGGATGACCCACAAACTATTTAACAGAGAAGAAAGTAAATACCTATGGAGTTTTTTTTTTTTTAATGCAGTGAACAAACTTTGGTACATCACGGGTTATGAAGGTTGTGGTCAAGTTTCATCGAAATTGTGTGTCGTTTCGGAGAAGAAAGCAAATACATATTTGGGGGGACAACGCCCCTCCCCCTTACACCACCTCAGACCCCAACTTAATTTGAATGTCGTGAACAAGCTTTGGTACATCACATGTGATGAAGGTTGTAGTCAAGTTTTATCAGAATTGTGTGTCATTTCTGAGAAGAAAACAAATACCTCTTTGGGGGCAACCCTTGTAGACTCCCTTGGGGCCCGATTTTTATTTATTTATTTATTTTAATGCTATGACCAAACTTTGGTATATCCAGGGTGATGAAGGTTGTGGTAAAGTTTTATCAAAATCCTGTATGTAGTTTCAGAGAAGAAGTAAGTATTTGTGGACGGACGACGTGCCATTTCCATAAGCTCCCAGAACTCGTTCCAGGTGAGCTAAAAAAAAAAAAAAAGGAAGCCTATATTTCTGCGTGAGTTGAAAGAGATAAATTGAGGCAGTTATAATTTCCCCGATGAGATTATTAATTAATACTAGACGACCAGTGAACCCGTTGGTTCCCGTTGTGACAGCAGTTGATGAAAAAAATCATTCAAGACAAAAAAAAAGATAGCTCAGCGAGCTATACCGCTGAGGTTGTTGCATTGATTAATACTCCCGAAGAGTATTGAACTGAATGCGGAAATTGAATTTTTTTAATAATTTTTTTCATTGCCCGATTTGAATGAAACTTGATACTGCACACCGCAGGCGAATGGTGAATAAGGTGGCCCTAAAAATTTTTCGCTATCATGTACCGTTTTGGCTGTATTTCGGGAACATACATACATACATTCAAGATGAGTTTCATATATATAGATACGATATATAATATATTCAGAGCTTACCCGTCACTTGTTGCTGTTGGCGAAATTTACCGATGAGTGTTTAAACCCTCCTCCCACTGCTCCACATCTCACGTCCCCCCCCCACCCTTGTCCCCATTTGTTTGAAGTCTTTTCTGCTGAAATGTCTCACATGATGACAGGCCCGTCCAAGTTTACCCGTGCCAAAGAGTACTTTAACCTCAGATTGCCAGGCAAAAAGGAAATTGTAATACCCTCTGCACAATAGGTGGTGGTACACGTACATATTTACGTGGAGAAGTTACTCCCCCCCCCACCTTTGCCAACAAAGTTGCATTTATGCCGGGTTTGCAACTTAAAAGATGTGACTGTGCATAAGGAACAGAGACAGAGACAGACAGAGATACACCAGCACCAATAATTTATATATACTAGTAGTGCCCGTACGTGCGTGGCGTACGTGCAAACCAAAAAAATATCAAATCAACCCCCCCCAAAAAAAACAAAAAAAAAAACTTTCAAACGGAGCCAGAAACACAACAGGCGTTCCTTCGCCTCGCGTGCCCGTACGTGCAAACCCTCAACAAAAAAACTTTCAAATGAGCCAGAAACAACACAGGCGTTCCTTCGCCTGTAAACGCGCGACTGGCATTGGGGCATTGTGTTTATCTATAAATGCGCATAAGAAATCGAGAATTATTAGAATACATTAGTCATCACTATCCGAAAGTGGTGCGTGCCGTACGGAATGTTCACATGCATTCCAGAATTATCGCTTGCATTGAAGTAACAATGCTGTGATACTTACACACACAGGGTTAATTAAAATCAAGTTTACTCCCTGTCTTGCTTGCATGACATTCGCTGCCATTGACCATTGCCACTCCTACGCCACGGTAACTAAGGCACCTTTCCCCATCGTAACGGCACGGCACGTGACGTCAAGTCGGCCGGCGCCGCAACGGCCTACGCAGCCACGCCTACGCAGCACGTGTCTGTCATTGGTTGGTAAATAAATGGCCATAACTTGGGAAGCACTTGCGGATTAATATCAAACCTTGAAAAGGCACATACTCAGGTCCCAGATATATACCTGGCAAGTTCAATTAGATCGGACAGTGGTTGTCGAGAAACAGCGGTCACAACACACACACCACACAACACACAACACACACCAACACACAACACAACACACAGATTGCTGGAATTATAGATGAATATAATGCTATGATAAGTAAACATGCTTTTCAAAATTCTCACCTTTTGTTGCCTTGTAGCCTGGAATTAAATTGCATTACGAGCGCTGTTGTTGTTTTTTTTTATTCCAGTAAGTGAAGTGTTCTGTGAATTGTCATGACTCCAGTCAGTGTCCTGTCATGTGAATGTTGATACTGATTGTTAAAAGAATGGTTCACCTTTACAGATGAAGCTGATGCAAGACAAAGAAATGGAGGACAAGAAGCAGTTGATAGAAGGAGGGGAGGAAAAGAACGAGGCAAATGAGGAACGGGAGGATGAAGAGGAATTGACACTGAAGGCAACAGAGGTGACAGGTGTACCACAATGTGACAATTTGTCCTCTCCACTCTCTGTGCCAAACTCTTGACGCATGCTGATGGCCTGAATCTCTTACTGTATCAAATATGGGAGAGAGCGGGAGAACCTCCCCAAGTTGCCGAGAAATTGTCGATGTCCCTTCATCCCACTGAATTTGTAGCCTCAACCTCATCCTTTCTGATCTTGAAATACTACTTTGAGAACAGAACAGAACCTCCTTCAAGTCTGTCTCCTCACAACCCCCTCTTATTAAACCTTCACCTGCACATTCCAAGAAATTGGGTTGTTAACAGAAATGGGCAGTAACAGCCTTTTGCTGTTCTTTTTGAGGTTTTTTTTTCTTGATGATTGTCTCGAGTCTATCTGAATGACTTCACATCTCAATCCCTCCTCCCCGTCTACAAGAGGTGTAGTTTTATCAAATTTTTGGAACATTGTAATCATGTGATTGCATGCTGCTATGGTCTGGAGACTTCTCAAACTTCTCTTTCACTGATTTTAAGTTTTCATGACCAAGCAAGCCATTTACAATGAGGGATATAATAAATTCATTCATTGTGTGATCTAAATGAAGAGCTTGCTTATTAAATAAAGTTTTCCTGCATTACCATTGATGAGGGTCACAAATACTGACAATTGATATATTGGATCATTGAAGGGAGGACCCTGTTGAGGTTCCAAACATCTGCAGCCCCTTGCTTCTGCATTAGACATTTTATGAGTGACATGAAAAGACTGCTTTGTTCGTGTTGCTAATTATTCATCAGTTATCATTAAGTGAGTTTTAGCATGTGTTTGTAACCCCCAATTATCATCGACCAGAATCAGATATAGAAGCAGGTCCTCGTCACCCAAGACCTTCTTGTCTGTCTTTTCCCGAACTGTATTTAACTCTCAAATAACCCCATTTTCTTCTCATACCGTACAACTCCACTTCAACATAGCACGTCCATGTGAACTACTGCGAGCCCCAACACACACTCTGGCGAGATGGTGCGTCCACGTGTGCTACTTCAATGTGGTGAGAGTACATGTGCGACACTCCCATGGCATGGGGAGGGGAGAGGCCACTGCGTAAATTATTCGGGGAGGGGGGAGGAGAGGGTGGGTCTGGCTACACAAAGCAATGATGCTCGCATGCACCCGAGGCAAAGAGATTCCAAGGTGAGCTCATGCACAAGAGACCCAGGGAGATGTATCAGAGGGAGAGAGACACCTGGCATGCCAGACAAGACATGACAAACCGGTTGAAAAGGGTTTGCAAGGTGAAAAGCCTGTGAACTGTCGGAGCTGATGTGGCAGAGTGCCTGCAGACCCAGAGGGAGGAATGGTTGGCCGATCACACAGTGCGGTGACCTGGTGTAGTGGTGCAACTGTCCATATGTTTCACACACACACATACACACACACACCATGAGCAGAAGCTCAAGGTACACACACCATGATAGAAAAAAACCAAAGGAACCCTTTTATTCTTGCACTGGTTGAAAGAGCTCAAAACTGGAAAGTCCATTCAGGAATGTCTTGCATGCACCTGGCACTTAAACAAAAGAACAGAGTAAAATGAGTTCAACAACTTATTGGTTTATTCAAAAGATACAATGGGGTAAACTTATCATGGATCATACGAAGATAATTTTAGGCTAAGGAATAAAGTGCAGGCTGTTCAGTCTTGTTCCGGTTTTAAATTTTTTATTATTACAACCAAACTAAAAGAGATACAATGATGTGAGTTTTTAAATTTTTTTGCATTTTGTCACATGATTCATAAAGTTTCTTGTGTTCTTCAGTACACCTCAACATGTGCACCTTTAATGGCATGTAGTACATCCCAGCGATAATCCACTTATTGGCCAATATATCCCTCGTCACACTGCTGATATAATTGGTTATCCTTGCACGAAGTGTTTAAATGTCAGAAACAGAGGTTTGCAAAACAACCCTCGCCATACCCCCACAATAAGTGTAAGGGTGTCACATCCCGATGTCACATCACATCTTAAACTTCTTCCCCACTGCATCCAATCCATATACTGGGAAAGTTCTCAGTTATAAATGTTGCACTATCTGCACTTTATATGTGTGAAGATGCAATCTCTTGTGTATAACTTTGTTTTTTTTAAATTTTATCTTGTTGCTTTGGATTAATTTGAAGCAACTTTTACTTTATAATTGTTTCTCTCCGAGTAGCATTTTCGTGTTTTGGGAAGGGGACAGACAGACAGCATTTGCCTATACAAACATATATATATATATACACACACATACATACACACACATACATACACACACATACATATACCTAGCAGTGACCTACGGAACATCCACAAAATGTAAAATGTGACTTCAATTCTGCAACCCACCCCCTACAATCCTCCCCACCCCCTACAAGTCACCAACCTCCTCCTCCCAAACCCCAAGTCCTCAACCTCCCCCTACAAACCTGAAGACTTCAATCCCCTCCTCCCCCACCACTCCTCCAACCCCTCCCCCCTCACCACAAATGCAATTCCTCAACCCCCCTCCTCACCTCCCACAACTTCTCAACCGCACTCCACAGAACACAGAAACCTGCGATCGATCAAGCAACAGCACATCTATTTACTTATTAAATATGCACATTAAGTCCCTTAGTTTCTGAGTGATTTGAGTTGCCCTGATCGCAAATGGCTTTAATTATAAATCAACCGTTAAAGGACAGATTGGCTTTGGGACGATTAGCGTCCACAAGGAAAGCACCCCGCGGCTGGCGTGGTGACCACTCGGGCTCGAACTACCATTTGGGTGGTGGGTGTGAGGGAGTACCAGCATGTCGCTTAACTGGCTCAGAGGTTCCACTGAAGCATGGTAGCGCCTGCCTCGGCAACTTGTTTTACACACATCATTATAAGTAAATATTGATGGATGTTTTCTTTCACAATGTCATGACGTTCCCGGAATTTCTCGGACAAAGACCTTTGTAATGACATGGGTTTTCTGGTTCCTCATCAAATCATTTCAAAGGAAATTGTCGGAAACAGACGGCTGTTCACTCCTGAAAAAAAAAATCCTGGGTTTGAAGCAAAAACATGCCCACTGTCTATGTGCATATCAAACACGTAGTGGTTATATAACTCAGACAGATTCCAATTCCATTTACCAAAGGCCTGAAGTTTAAGGATTGAAGTATAAAGCCTATACCTACTGCGACTTTCACAAGGCCCATGACGCATATCGGCTCCAACCTTTCGATATTTGATGATCATTTTAACAGTCAATTTGATTGTTTTACACTGAAGGGAAAACTTATAGGGAGGGCATGGAAATTGTGAATATGACCTCTTGGAAGACATCTCTAGCTTTGTATAGCATCAACATGGCAGCTGTATGAGGGTTTTTTTCGGTTTAAATTGTGGGTGGAGTCAGGCCAGCTGTCCAATCAATTAGTGGAACAGAATGTTACACACAGACGGATGGACGAAAGTAATATATATATATATATATATATATATATATATATATATATATATATATATATATTTGAGAAGAATACATGCATTATACCAGTCAGACAGCTGAGGGGGTGTGTAGCATTGGGAGAAAAAGTCTCATATACGTTCTACTTGTGAATGTTTTTCCAGCTGTGGAGGAACTCTGGGAAGGGTTTGAAACAACAAACAGCTTACCTTGGGTAGCCTTTCATGGTTGCTTTATGCAGCTTCTTTGGCTCAAAGTGCAGGGGAGGAGTCAATTTATTTATATAATCTTAGCCACCTGAGTTTAATTGATTAGGTGAGAGCTAATTAATATTTCTAAACCCCCTTTATAAATATTTTAATATAAACTGTTGGCGAATTCGCGCCCAGCCGGCGTGCGAACGGCCACGTGACTCGAATCGCGGCACGTCGCCACCCGGACGGACAATTCAGTCGTGACCCTCCGGGAACTATCGCCCGGAGCCAGTCACGGGTGGGCCTTTCGACCTCACCACAATCGTGCATCGGCCACCCGCGTAGGATAGGGTTGTTCGCCAAACTCGACCTACCTAAGTACCCACGCGGATGGTAAACCGGGCGATTGCACCTCGCCGCAGGTCGACTCCGGACATGAGCCGCTTGGGCGGCCCGTTCCGTGCTATCGGGATAACCGAGCGGTGTTATCGCGACCTGGACGGTTCAGATTAATTACCGGGCGTATTAAGCCCACTAACGAACCCTTACGTGAAGCAAGATGGAGGGTCAAACAAAGGAAAGGACGCAGCGAAACGGGGAACAAGTTCACACAAGCACGTTTATTTCACACACAGACCAGACGAGCACGGAAGGCACGTATTTACAGTCATACAGTAATGAAAAATGCACATAAAGCAATAGCACAAAGAAACGTGCAGAGCTACAACCGAATACGCGTACACACGGCAACACTTAAACAGTTCTACTTTACGAGACACTGCGCCACAAGATCCATACAAAAACCCCGAAAAGAAATGGTGACTTCCCTTTGGGCCGTCGAGTCCCTCTCCCACGTCCGTCGGCGTCGTCGCGCCTGCCGCAACTCCGATCCCTGGTGTGGTAGGCGAGTCCTCTCCGGCGTGCCTCGCGCCGGCATGTTGGCCGCTCGACGCCACGGACGGGGTTTCCGGCGCTATCCCAGCGCGGATAGAAGGGGGAGGGGAGGAAACGTTGTTGCTCGAGGTCGCCGTGTGGGGGAATGGCAAAGGCTCCGTCCCGCCAGCGGGGTCTCGGGACGCACCAACAGAAGACCAGGCCAGCGGCCACCACGAAGAGAGAGACGAAGACGAAGAGAGCAGAGCCAGAGAGAGAGAAGAAGACGAAGTTAGCAAGAGCACCCCCAAAAGCGCTCCGCCCGTGTCCGACTTTATCGCGCGGGACTCCGCCCTTCCGCCCCGCCCGTGTTCGGCCCGCCTTCCTTCGAGCTTCTTGGAGAAGCCTCTCGAAGGGGGCGTGCCTCACGCTTTCCTCCACCCGCTCCGTCCGGGGCCGGGGGAGTCAGTTTTTGGCTCCGGGCCAGAGCATTATTCCCCAAAATCAGGCCCCACCTTTACATGACCTCTGACCTTTGACCTGCATCGCTCTTCCTCCACTCCAAAGCGCGGGGAAGTCAGACGGGAAAAACAGGCGGGAAAAGCCCACCGAGAGTCCTTGTTGGTTTTTGTTTGTGCCTCCGCGGAGATCGTAACCGCACGGAGCCTGTTGAATGGCGAGTGGCGAAGATGTGGTAGCGTAGATGGTGGAGGTGGCGTGGTTGCAGTGTGGTTGGCGCTGTGATGGGGATGGCGTGGTTGTTGAAATGTTGTATGTTTGAAATAAAAGATAGAAAAAGAAAACGCCTAACTCAAAGGATCGCAGCCCGAATGGATCACATAAATTCCCTCTATACAACGGGTTAGGGCTAACTACACATGCACCTATCAAGATATCTCACCTACGGGTCCTGAATGATGGTTTGCGAATTTCCACAGCCGCAACAATATATATATATATATATATATATATATATATATATATATATATATATTATACATATATAATATATATAATATATATCATATATATATATACATAATATATATTACTATATATATATACATATATATATATATAATATATATAATATATATAATATATATAATATATTATGTTAATATATATATATATAACAAAGGCTACTCACATCTCCTGTGAATGGAGTGAATAACCAATTGGCTCTCACCTAATCAATTAAACTCAGGTGGCTAGAATTATATAAATAAATTGACTCCTCCCATGTTCTTCTACCCAAAGAAGCTGCACAAAATATACATGTATTTATATATATATATATACATATATCATAGACTCCAATAGAGAAGGACTGGAACGTCACGTTCTCGGGGTTTGTAACTTGAGTCTGAAGGATTAACTTGAGTCCGGGGCTAAAACATGACTTTAGAGGCTAGAACCGAATTTCGTTCCAAAGAGGTTTTTGAGGACGGCGTTCAGAGCCATTTTCCACCATGATCTCTTCCAGGGGTCACAACCATCAGAGTCGGGCGTCACTTCGAATGGTCATCATAATTGTTTTTGTATAGTTATAGTCTCTTATTATGACCCTGTACTGA
>CM068966.1:31316690-31331549 GCA_035128595.1 Eptatretus atami | reverse complement strand
TTTTTGAAGGACGGCGAGTTCAATAGTGTATTTTCAACACACCTGAGGTCATCTTCAAGGTCATCAACGTCATATTTCAAGGTCAAAATTACTGAATTTGGTATTTTTGCCGCGTTTTTGTGTCTATACCATAAACGTGAGAGATGGCTGATTGTAATAAGATGCAAGTGTGTAAGGCTGCAGAGACTTGATATTTATTGTCATATATTCGTATTTACATAAGTACAGTGCATAAGGCATGTATCAGCAACTAACTACATCTGGGTACTATTACAACTAGTCTATGGTTCTATCAATAGTGGAGAGTTTTCTTGTCCTCCTGAGGCATCCAAAGTTTTCCTTGTCACTTATACAATTGAGGACATGAGCTTTCCAATAGAATGTTAGCTAAAGTAGTACATGCAGCATTATACTAGCTAAGGTGCACATCTACAGAGGATAACAGCTCAGCAAAATGAAATCGGCAACTGCATTTAGTCTTGTCATACACATTAATCATGGCATTATGCTACAAAAAACGGTTGACATTTGCACACTTCAATCCACCTCTATTCAAATTTCCTAGAAACTTAGATGCACCAATCGTTACCGATCTTCAATCATCAAATTCTTCCTGCCAACTAGTGCTATCGCCCATAATTTTATGAACAAGGTGTCCGCGCCACCATAAACTACTTTATGACTTAAGGCATCGTCAGACCCCAAGGATCTGAGTGGTCTTGAGTGATAATACTCTGTCAAATGAGTTCACAGTTCGGTCATTTCCTGGATTTATGGGAAGTTGTAACAGTTCTTGTCGGCAATCAATCACACGATGAACTAGATTCGGGCATAATGGTCATGCTTAATTGAGTGTTTCAAAATTTTGACAATTTTTAGCTGAGCCGGTGCAGCCAATATAGTCAACCTACGTTCAATTTGTAGTAGAAGCTTTCGCAACCGCTTCTTGTGCCTGGCTTGTGCGCGAAAAACCTGTGTTGCTACCCACACAGAGCCTTCATCTGCAAATATAGCAGGAAGAACGGTGTAGTCCCAATAGTCTTTGACTTCTTTCGCCAGAAGCACATTTGGCAGCATTACCAACATTATTACGGGTGTTGGAACTAGCAGTGAAGGCTATTGCGACAGTTTGCTAGAGAATTTAAGTGTGCTCAGACATTACGAACCCTCACACACCTGCCCCATAGTTCCTGCCATGCGCTAGGTAGAATAACGTTGGCAGGCTCTTGCTCCGAGCCTGAAGTGAAACTTTGTACAGTCGCTGTCCAAGGCTGTCCTGGATTACGTCGCGCAGAATGGATTATCTGAGAAACGGTCCTTTTCACGTTCATCCAATGCTTGAACGCAAAACTCACTCATTATCTGGGTGGGAATGGATGTGCCCTTCGCTGATGCCCAGTGAATCGCTGAAAGGTCTTTTAAAGTCAAGCGACGTCTGTCATGAACACATTTGGCCAATACCAATGGTACCCCTGGCATTGAAGGGGCTTGGGAGAAAACAGCGTGTGGCGTCAGCTTGGTATAAGCGAATAGGAGGCTGCGGGTCGAACGTTCTATAAACCTTCTGAATATCACTCATCAGTAACTTTTTGTACTCATTAACACCTCTACGACAAATGAGACGTGGTCTTGCATCAACAGTAGCCATGTTGGCGAACAATTTTTGAAGATGGTGCAAAGTAGTCTACACTAATACATAGATGCTCTTGAATTGACAGCACTTGGCAACTTCTCTGTCCTCCAAGTTTTTGAATAATAAACCACTGCGGTGTGGTCTTGGCAATTGTTCAACATATCAAAGAAATCACCGTACCGCCAGCACGCCAACACGTAGACAAATGCTGATGCAGCTTCGATAAGGAGTTTCCTTCACTGATCGGCAGTAGTTTTGCAGGGCAAATGCGTATGAATATAGCATGGGACCACACCGAAAATGCAGGCAACTTCAACACCATAGCAATGTGAAAGCAAGCATTTATGTTTTCACTCACCTCCTGCTGCATTTTGAGATATCCTAAACAACATGCCTTCCAGAAAATCGCAATGTCTCGACAGCTTTACCTCGTAAACATTAAATTGAACCAAAATGGCTGCGGGATGTGGGGTTGTGTAAGCTGGTCGAACAAAGGGTTTTTGAGGTTGGGAGTCCTGTCTGAGTACTAGCAAGCATCTGTGTTTTACCTCTTTTGTTGATGGTAGAAATGATTAAGACCGGATCGACGAATTTCATTTTGTATGCACTGGTGATATGTTGTGAGCCTGCATTGCCGGTAAACCTCATAGTATCAGTATCAATCGGCGATGATCAAGAGGTTTGAACAGAATAAGATGCAAGCTGCGACAGAAGGAAGGTGAAATGAGGAAGCTCGTGTTCCTCAGTCATCCCAACAGCGCTGGCTTATACAAGCGAAGAATTTTCCCTTGCTGTGCATAGAAATAGATGTATTAACCTGTCAGTTATGTGATCTAATCTGGGACCAATATTGAGAGCAAGGCTCGTTCTTCCTGCAAAGGCCAAAAGTCGGTTTGGGAACCATCCAATGCCACATCTTTCTCTTTCGTCAACTCTATTCAAGAATAGAAATCCAAGGTGAATGAAACTTGTTGAGAAATGAAAGAATCTTGACAGTTTGTCCAGTAGATCAGTTCTCTTTTGATAGGTATCTAAGGTTTCTCCCTGGTCTTTTATGACGTTAAGCCAGGAGAAATAGGAGCTGACATTTTAAGCAAACAGAAGTGGTCGAAAATCTTTGATATTGTCTGCAAGCCCTCATCTAGCTGCCTGCATCTCCTTAGCTCTTGATTCTGACGTAGAAGATGATGTTGGGCGTGGGGCTGAGGTCACCTGCTTCAAAAGCTGATTTCGGTACTACCAGGAACTATTGATGGGGGTTCTTTGGTCGGTTGCCACCCCGAACTGACATCGCAATCACAATGGAATGTGTCTCACAAATAATATAATCCTCCTTTAAGCACCTCAAATCTTTCTTCTCATTTGTCATTGCCAATATCCATTCCTCCTCTCCTAAGGATCTTTGGAAGGATATGACCTTTAACATAAGGCTCCCATCATAAGGTGTTCCTCTACAACCAAAAGCAGCTGCAACGACTGGCAATATTGTCACCAAGCAAAAACAACACAAAGTCTGTGACGATCACCAGCCTGGACAGCTCTGAAAGGAAACAAACCAAACATACATTTTAGTTAACGATGATAAGAAAACAGCAAGTAGCTGCAGTAAGGTGCACAATGTCATGTTTGTTATAGACTTTACAAAAGTTTTTTCCCTAATGAGTTAGACACAAAACGGGGCAATAAAATACCAAAATTCAGTAATTTGACCTTGAAATATGACCTTTTGAACCTGAAGTATGACCTCATGTGGTGTTGAAAATCGACACTATGAACTCGCCGTCTCAAAAACCTCTTTTTGGATCCCGAATCGTTCTCTAGCCCTTCTAGAAGTAATTTTAGCCCCGATCAAAGTTAATCCTTCAGACTCAAGTTTACAAACACCCGAGAACGTGACCGTTCCCAGTCTTCTCTAATTGACGTCTAGATATATTATATATATATATATATAATACATGTATATTTTGTGGCAGCTCTTTGGGTAGAAGAAACATGGGAGGAGTCAATTATTTATATAAATCTGAGCCACCTGAGTTTTAATTGATTAGGTGAGAAGCCAATTGGTTATTCACTCCATTCACAGGACGATGTGAGTAGCCTTGTTATATATAATATTTATATATACTATATATATATAATATATATTATATATATATACATATATATAATATATTGTATATTAATTGTATAATATTATGTTATATATATGTATATATATGTATATAATATATTGTATATATAATAAATGTATATATTATATATAATATATATAGTATATATATATGTTGCGGCTGTGAAATTCGCAAACCATCATTCAGGACCCGTAGGTTGAATATCTGATAGGCGTGCATGTGTAGTTAGCCCTAACCGTTGTATAGAGGGAAATTATGTGATCCATTCGGGCCTGCGATCTCTTTGAGTTGGCGTTTTTTTCTTTTTCTATCTTTATTTCAATAATCAACATCAACAACAACGCCATCCCCATCAACAGCGCCACCATCACTGAACCACGCCACCCTTCCACATCTACTACTCACATCTTCGCCACTCGCCATTCCAACGCAGGCTCTCGTGCGGTACGATCTCCGCGGAGGCACAAACAAAACAACCAACAGGACTGCTCGGTGGGCTTTTCCCGCCTGTTGTTTCCCGTCTGACTTCCCCGCGCTTTGGAGTGGATGGAAGAGCGATGCCAGGTCAAAGGTCAGAGGTCATGTAAAGGTGGGGCCTGATTTTGGGGGAATAATGCTCTTTTTTGGCCCGTGAGCCAAAAACTGACTCCCCCGCCCCCCGACGAGCGGGTGGAGGAAAGCTGAAAGGGCACGCCCCCTTCGAGAGGCTTCCCAAGAAGCTCAAGGAGGGGGGCCGAACACGGCGGCGGGGCGGAAGGGCGGAGTCCCCGCGCGATAAAAGTCGGACCGGGCGGAGCGCTTTGGGGGGTGCTCTGCTAAACTTCGTCTTCTTCTCTCCTGGCTCTTGCTCTCTTCGTCTTCGTCTCCTCTTCGTGGTGGCCGCTGGCCTGGTCTTGCTGTGGTGCGGTCCCGAGACCCCGCTGGCGGGGACGGAGCCTTTGCATTCCCCCACGGGCGACCTCGATGCAAGCAAGTTTCCTCCCCTCCCCCTTCTATCCGCGCTGGATATGCGCCGAAACCCGTCCGGGCGTCGAGCGGCCAACACGGCCCGCGCGAGCACGCCGAGAGGACTCGCCTCCACACAAGGGATCGGAGTTGCGCGCAGGCCGACGAGCCAGACCGGACGTGGGAGAGGGACTCGACGGCCCAAAGGGAACGTCACCAATTTTCTTTTCGGGGTTTTTGTATGGATTGTGGCGCAGTGTCTCGTAAAAGTAGAAACTGTTTAAGTGTTGCCGGTGTATCGCGTATTCGGTTGTAGCTCTGCATCGTTCCTTTGTTCTAATTGCTTTATGTGCATTTTTCATTACTGTAGGACTGTAATACGTGCCTCCGTGCTCGTCTGTCTGTTGTGAAATAAACGTGCTTGTGTGAACTTGTTCCTCCGTTTCGCGCTCCTTTCCTTTGTTTGACCCTCCATCTTGCTTCAACGTAAGGGGTTCGTAGTGGGCCTAATACGCCCGGTAATTCATCTGAAACCGTCCAGGTCGCGATAAACACCGCTCGGTTATCCCGATAGCACGGAACGGGCCGCCCAGGGCTCATGTCGGCAAAAGGTTTCCCCGAAAACACCTGCCGGGCGAAGTTTTTGGGGGTTTTGGCCAATCCCCCCCCCGCCCCCGGTTTACCATCCGCCGTGGTACTTAAGTAGTCGAGTTTGGCGAACAACCCATCCTACGCGGGTGGCCGATTGGCCAACGATTGTGGTGAGGTCGAATAGGCCCACCGTGACTGGCTCCGGGCGATAGTTCCCGGAGGGTCACGACTGAAATTGTTCCGCCGTGGGCGACGTGCCGCGTTCGAGTCACGTGGCCGGTCGCACATCCGGCGGCGCGAATCGCACAGTTATATAAAAGATTTATAAAGGGGGTTAGAAATATTAAATTGCTTCTCACCTAATCATCTAAACTCAGGTGGCTAAGATTATAGTAAATAAATTGACTCCTCCCCTGCACTTTGAGCCAAAAGAAGCTGCATAAAGCCAACCATGAAAGGCTACCCAACGGTAAGCTTGTTTGTTGTTTTCACCAACCCTTCCCAGAGTTCATCCACAAGCTGAAAAACATTACAATAGAAACGTATATGAGACTTTTTTCTCCCAATTGCTACACACCCTCAGCTGTCTGACTGGTATAAAATGCAGTCATTCTTCTCATATATTATATATATAATATATTATATTAATATATATATTTATATATATATATATTATTACTTTCGTCCATTCCGTCTGTGTGTTAACATTCTGTTCCACTAATTGATTGGGACAGCTGGCCTGAACTCCACCCCACAATTTCAACCTCGAAAAACCCTCATACAGCTGCCATGTGATTGCTATACAAGCTAGAGATGTTCTTCCAAAGGTCATTTCAAATTTCATGCCCCTCCCTAAAGTTTTCCCTTCAGTGAAAACAATCAAATTGACTGTTAAAATGATCATGCAATCGACGGTTGGCCGCCGATATGCGTCAATGGGCCCTTGTGAAATCCAGTAAGGTATACGGCTTTATATCTTAATCCTTAACTTCAGGCCTTTGGTAATGGATTGGAATCTGTCTGAGTTATATAACCCAACTACGTGTTTGATATGCACAGTAGAGTGGGCATGTTTTTGCTTTCAAACCCAGGAATTTTTTTTTCAGGAGTGAACAAGGCAGCCGTCTTTTTCCAACAATTTCCTTTGAAATGATTTGAAATGAGGAACAGAAAACCCATGTCATTTACACAAGGTCTTTGTCCGAGAAAATTCCCGGACCGTCAATGAAATTGCTGAAAGAAAAATCCACAATATTTACTTATAATGAGTGTTAAAAACAAGTTGCCGAGGCAGGCGCTACATGCTGTTCAGTGGAACCTCTGAGCCAGTTTAAGCGACATGCTGGTACTCCTCCCAACCCACCCCCAAATGGTAGTTTCGAGCCCGAGTGGCAACACGTCCAGCCGCGGTGCTTTCCTGTGGACGCTAATCGTCCCAAAGCCAATCTGTCCTTTAAACGGTGATTTTATAATTGAAAGCCATTTGCGATCCAGGGCAACCAAATCACTCAGAAAACTAAGGACTTAATGTGATATTAATAAGTAAAATAGATGTGCTGTTGCTTGATCGATCGCAGTTTCTGTGTTCTGTGGAGTGCGGTTGAGAAGTTGTGGGAGGTGAGGAGGGGGTTAGGAATTGCAATTTGTGGTGAGGGGAGGGTTGGAGGAGTGGTGGGGGAGGAGGGATTGAATGTCTTCAGGTTTGTAAGGGGAGGTTGAGGACTTGGGGTTTGGGGAGAGGAAGGTTGGTGACTTGTAGGGGTGGGAGGATTGTAGGGGGTGGGTTGCAAGACATTGAAAGTCACATTTTACACTTTTGTGGATGTTCCGTAGGTCAACTGCTAGTATATCGTATGTGTGTGTATGTATGTGTGTGTATGTATTGTGTGTAATATATATATATATGTTTGGTAATAAGGCAATGCTGTCTGTCTGTCCCCTTCCCAAAACACGAAAAATGCTACTCGGAAGAGAAAAATATAAATAAAAGTTGCTTCAAATTAATCCAAAGCAACAGGATAAAATAAAAAAGAAAATCAAAGTTATACCACAAGAAGAATTGCATCTTCACAACATTTAAAGTGCATATTAGTGCAACATTATAATGAGAACTTTCCCCGTATATGGATTGGAATGCAGTGGGGAAGAAGTTTAAATGTGATGTGACATCGGGATGTGACACACCCTTTACCTACTATTTGTGGGGGTATGGCGAGGGTTTGTTTGCAACCTCTGTTTCTGATCATTAAACACTTCGTGGCAAGGATAACCATTATAATCAGCAGTTGTTGACGAGGTATAATTGGCCAATAAGTGATTAGCGCTGGGATTACTACAGTGCCATTAAAGTCACATGTTTGAGGTGTACTTCGAAGACCACAAGAAACTTTCCTGAATATGTGACAAATGCCAAAAAAAAATTTAAACAACTCACATCATTGTATCTCTTTTAAGTTGGTTGTTAATAATAAAAAAAATTTAAAACCGGAACAAGAACTGAACAGCCTGCACTTTATTCTTAAGCCTAAAATTATCTTCGTATGATCATGATATATTTACCCCTTGTATCTTTTGAATAAAGCCAATAAGTTGTTGAACTCATTTACTCTGTTCTTTTTGTTTAAAGTGCCAGTGCATGAGACATTCTGAATGGACTTTCAGTCTTGAGCTCTTTCAAACCAGTGCAAGAATAACAAGGGTTCCTTTGGTTTTTTTCTATCATGTTGTGACCTAGCTTCTGCTCCTGGTGGTGTGGATGTGTGTGTTGTGAAACATATGGACAGTTGCACCAACTACACCAGGTCACGCACTGTGTGATCGGCAACCATTCCCTCCCACTCTGGTCTGCCAGGCAACTCTGCCACATCAGCTTCCGACAGTTCACAGGCTTTCAACCTGCAAACCCTTTTCAAACCGTTTGTCATGTCTTGTCTGGCATGCCAGGTGTCTCTTCTCCTCTGATACATCTCGCCGGGTCTCCTTGTGCATGAGCCCTCACCGTTGGAATCTCTTTGCCTCGGGTGCAATGCGAGCATCATGCTTTGTGTACGCCAGAACCCACCCCTCCTCCCCCCTCTCCGAATAATTTACGCAGTGGCCTCTCCCCTCGCCCATGCCATGGAGTGTCGCACACTGTACTACTCAACCACATTGAAGTAGCCAACGTGACGCACCATCTCGCCAGAGTGTGGGTGTTGGGGTCGCAGTAGTTCCCTGGACGTGTATGTTGAAGTGGGAGTTGTACGTAGAAGAAGAAATGGGGTTATTTGAGCAGTTAACTACACAGTTCGGAAAAAGACAGACAAGAAGGTCTTGGGTGAACGAGGACCTGCTTCTATACTTCTGATTCTGGTCGATGATAATTGCGTTACAAAACATACATGCAAACTCACTTAATGATAACTGATGAATATATTAGCAACACGACAAAGCAGTCTTTTCAATGTCACTCATAAAATGTCTAATGCAAAAGCAAGGGGCTGCAAGATTTTGGATACCTCAACAGGGTCCTCCCTTCAATGATCCAATATATCAAATTGTCAGTATTTTGTGAACCCTCATCAATGGTAATGCAGGAAAACTTATTTTAATAAGCAAGCCTCTCATTTAGATCACAACATGAAGAATTTATTATAATCCCTCATTGTAAAATGGCTTGCTTGGGTCATGAAAACTTAAATCAAGTGAAAGAGACAGTTTTGAGAAGTCTCCAGACCCATGCAAAAGCATTGCAATCACATGATACAAATTGTCCCAGAAAATTTTGATAAAACTACACCTCTTGTAGACGGGGGAGGGAGATTGAGATGTGAGTCATTCAAAAATAAGACTCGAGAACAAACATCAAGAAAAAAAAAACCTCAAAAAAAGAACAGCAAAAGGCTGTTTACTGCTTTTCCTGTTAACAGACCCAATTCTTACGCAGAAGATGCAGGTTGCAACCGGTTTATATCAAGACGCGACAGGTTGTGGAGGCGCTGACCAGAATCGCCTCTGTGAAGTAACGGCATCATCTCTGTGTTCTGTATCTCAAGTAGTATTCAAATAATCAAATGAGGGGATCGAAGGGAGCGGAAAGAAAGGATAGGAGTTGAAGGAGCTACCACAAACTCTCAGCTGGAAGGTGGCATGAAGGGACAACCACCAACCCCTATATGGATCCCGAGATCGTGTCTCTAGCCCTTCTAGAAGTCATT
This sequence comes from Eptatretus atami, assembly GCA_035128595.1. Classification (NCBI taxonomy): domain Eukaryota; kingdom Metazoa; phylum Chordata; class Myxini; order Myxiniformes; family Myxinidae; genus Eptatretus; species Eptatretus atami. The sequence continues at coordinate 31,322,052 of CM068966.1, read as the reverse complement.
TTAGCCCCGGACTCAAGTTCATCCTTCAGACTCAAGTTACAAACCCCGAGCATGGGAGGTTCCAGTCCTTCTCTATAGGAGTCTGTGATATATATATATATAGAATTTTTTTTTTTGTCCAACATTTAATTGAACAACAAATGACTCAATGTTTCGGGGTCAACAACACGCAAATAGACATGCCTCTGCTGACCTTTCTCAAGAATAAAGGAAATATTTCTTAAACCCCTTTTTCAACCCGAAGAGGTGTGGGAGCCAAGGTTTTTCTCGTCTTTGTCTTATCATTTCCCCCGTCTTTACGCTGTCATATGAATGAGTTAAGATAAACGTGACAAGCCGCTGCAGATCGTATGCTTGTGGGTTTCATAATTGTATAGTGACTTGTGAATTACTGTGATACATGCTTTTCTCTTCCCTGTTAATTCTCTTATGATTTATTAAACCTGTTTTCACCATCGATGTGTTAGTCTGGCATGTCAGTCATTAATTGGAATTATAATCCTGGCGTGAGTAAGTCAGTGGCCATTGGGAATCGGCACCAAACCTCTATAGGAGGTCTTTTATAAAACTACACCAATTTGTCTTGGGTGCAATCGCTTGGCCCCATCCTATTCGATAGACGAACCAGCTGTTGTGATAGATTCTTGTTAAGTTTTCTGTACACCGAAAACCAAAGCAAAGATCTGTTCGGCTTTCCCGGCGGAGAGCATATAGTCTCTGAGGACAACCCATCACAAAATTGGTCATTGGGCAGGTAGTGGATTAAACCACCCGGCGGTCCACGATTACATTGGTTGCTCAGGATTGGGATCAGGAGACTGGTCTGAATCAGGTGAGTGTTAAATCTTCATGTTCTTTTCGTCTTCTTCTTTAAAGGCCAAAATTATTCCCACATTCTTGTGGGGTTGGCTGGGGGAAGCTTTCCTCAAGTCTTTCACGAACCAGCTAGCTCGGCCTGACATTCGACTAAAGTTAGGGCAGAAATTTGTAATTTAGCCATGGTGCCAGTAATTGCTTGCCTACTCTTTGTGAAGGACACTGTGGGATCTTAAATCCACCAACAAATGCCAGCAGATGGAACTCACACCACTTATGCTTCCAAGCATGTACCACATTCAATGCCAAGAACAGGTAACATAAATATCAATACCCAATTGTGTCTCTCATGCATAATTGAGGTCTGGCAGCTGAGGGAGTGTGTAGCATTGGGATTCTCATGTATGCATTGTTACGGATTTGGAAGCCTTGTGCACACAAACAGACAGCATTCCCCGCAGTTCAGTTCTTTCGATAAGTATGTGTTTGTAGTTAGGGTCCCGTCCCTTATGTCTTATGGGAATTTCATGTGTGCACTGCGGGTTTCTTTTATAGTCAGATTTTTTACATCTTTAAATCTTCCTCCAGACAAGTCAATCCTCCACATCTCCGCACCATCGACTCCATTGCTCACGTGTTTTTGGCTGAAGGCGTGGGCGGAGCCTCCATCACCTCAGATCGAGGCTCCGCTCCGAGGAAGGGCATGGAGCGTTTCCTCCAGCCAATGGGCGAAGGGCGAGCAGTGCCGAGGCGCTCCGGCCAATGGGAGGCCAGAGTGCCGAAAACTACTACAGAGCCTCTTCGGGGGGCGGGCCTCCAAGACGCACCGTCCAATCAGGAGGCTCAGGGCCGACTCCGCCCCAGCCAGATGAAGTGTTCGCCCCGTTCAAAAGGGAGGAGAGTGTGAGTCATCGTGGCCATTTTGCTCGAGGAAGAGCGTGAGAGCAGTGATCGTGGCCATTTTGCTCTAGGAAGAGCATGAGAGCAGTGATCGTGGCCATTGCTTTTGGTGTGGCGTCGTGGCTTGGTCTGCGAACGTGGTCTGCGGTCCTTTGCGGGGCTCTCTGGTGGTGGTGGTGGTCGAGCACGCCAGGATCATGGCTCGGTGGATTCCGGGGACGTGGTTCGATCCCACGTGGTGGGTTGGATCGGCTGTGACCGCACGAGGCGGGAAGTACCCGGCCAGGCTCGTTCCCCAGCTCGTCCTTCCCTTCCGAGCCAGGGTATCCAATAAAGACCCGACGGGGTCCATTTATTTAGAGTTGTGTGTCGGTGTGTGTGTGTGTGTGTGTGTGTGGCGCCATTCTGTTTGGTAAGATTGCTTTAAGTGTTTTATTTTTCATATACATGCATTTTATTTGGTTGTAACTCTGCCCTTGGTGTCTCCCTTCCCGATTATTGCCCCATTATAAATAAACCCCCAATTGTTAAATGTCCAGTTCGTTGCCTGTCGTTTCTACCATTGACCAGCACGGTGCGGTATTGTGAATTGGGGAGGCCGTGTGCTGTTAAGTTGTCGTTTGACCGACAGACTTTGGTAATTCCGCTCGGTTACACCGACCGAGGTCGCTAGAGCGACCCGGTTCGACAGAGTCCGTTGAGGGTGTGACTTCCCCGGTATTTGACGACGTGGGTACTTAGGTGTATTGAAATTTGGCTATTAACCCCACCCACGCCGTCAGAGAATTGCGGCACGGTCCTTAATGACCCTTGACCTTCGGAGTTTGTCTAGTCACGACCTAAATTCCAGGTGTTGGGTGGGAGATGGCTCTACTGCTCCATCTGCGCGGTCGCTCCACCACCGAACCCCGCACCACAACAGTATTACTTGTGACTGTCTCCTGTAAAGGAATCCAGGTAGGGTTTGAAACAGCAAAGGTTACCTGTTAGTTTTTCTTGGTTGATTTATGCAGCATTCTTTGGCTAGAAGAGCTGGGGGTTAAGTTGTACACACACACACACACACCAAACTTATTGAGCTCTTCAGCTAAGAGGGTGCTCTAACTACATTGATACAAATAGCAAAAACTGTATGGTGCAAACACCTGGACATGGTGATGAAAAAAAAACAACGTTTGTTGCCAGCGTTGCATTCACACAAGCATAGCACTCAATGGAACCTCCACAAATCACTCAACACACATAATCACCACATTGAATCCAGAATCACAGGCAGCCATGTTTGTACCCCGGCAAGACAAAAACAAGACTTAAAACAAAGATATACAACACCAGATAACGAGTGAATAAAAGGTCAGCACAATAAAATTTTTGCTGAAAGTCAGCACAATAAAAACACTCCTCAATTGACGCCCCCTCCCCCCACACCAGGCATATGACCGGAAACAAATGGCTGCACCTCGGAAATAAAAGCAGACATTTGTTGAGGCCTGGGGTCTACTGGCTTGAGGAAGCTCGCTGGAAAACAGGTGAAACGTCACTTGAGACCGGAGCTGCTCTTGCTTGTTTTTTTGTTTTTTTTACTGGAATAGTGTTACGAATCTGGAAGCCTTGTGCACACAGACAGACAGCCGTTCCCATAGCTTAGTTATTTCGATAAGTGTGTGTTTCTAGTTAGGGCCCCCTACCTGTGTCAAAAGGGAATTAAGTGTATGTGCTACGAAGTTATTTTATAGATAGGATTTTGACATCACTTACATCTTGAACAACAACACACCTTCACCTCGCTTCCTCACACCGACGCCATTGCCTACGTGCGTTCGACCACGTACGTGGGCGGAGATTTCCATCACATCAGATCGAGACCACCCAGGAAGGCAGGGGCGTGCCCCTTGTCCAATCTGGCCACAGAGTTCGACTTTCCCATGACACGCCGGCCAATGGGCGGCAAGCGGATCGCCTGAGACGGCCCGGCCAATCGGGAGGCCGCCACGAGTCGCCTGAGAACCGACCGTCGAATCGGAGGCAAGCGGACCGCGCCCGAGAAGACGACGAAGGAACAGAGACCAAACAAATTGCGCCCCGTCTTCTCGAGCGTGTGTTCTGGTTCGCTTGTCATCTCGTCGCTGGCGCTGGTCTGAGCACATCTCGTCACTGGCGCTGGTCTGAGGACATGTCGGCGCTGGCGCTGGTCTGAAGACATCTCGTCGCTGGCGCTGGTCTGAGGACATCTCGTCGCTGGCGCTGGTCTGAGCACATCTCGTCGCTGGCGCTGGTCTGCGTCTGGCGGCCCTGGTCCGTCTTCTGGCGACCGGAGCTCTGGGAGGGGGGTGGACGCCCAGCCGCGCGCTCGCGGCCAGGTAGCCTGCCACGTTCTCGTCCCTCAGCTCGACTTCCCTCCGAGCATAAAGACCCATTTTGGGTCCCCAGTTTCTTTGGTGTGTGCACTGTCTGTGGGCCCATCTTAAGTAGGAACTGTTAAGTGCTTGTGCTGTACATGATTTCATTTCTTTATAGTCGGTTTAACTCTGTTCTTGTGTGTTCCTTCCCCACCTATTGTAAATAAATATCCATTTGTTGAATGTATCAGCTTGTTTCTGTGTTTTCTTCATTGGTTTAACACGGTGCGTGTTGGGGAATTCAAAAGGCCGTTGTTGCCGTAGTTGTGTGCATTTGGACCGACGGGACCTCGGTAACCATCCGCTCGGGTTACGCATGGGTCAAGCACGGAAACGACTCGTCCCGTTCGAGCTCCATCGAGGGTGTGAATACTCGGTAGTTCGCCATGTGGGCCTCTAGGTATTTTGAAGTTTGGCAAATAACCCTGTACACACGTGGTTGATTTATTGACGATTCACGCTGTAAGGCAGTGGTTCTCAACCTTTTGGAGCCGCGACCCCCCAAAAAATTTAAGTTGGGGTCCGACCCCCTCCCGACTCACACTTGAAACACACTGCAGTGACGTCACGGAGCCGTAAAAAATCCACAGTGCCTGGAGCACATTGGTCAACACCTAGGTACTGCCAGCTGTTAAAACTAAACAGAACTAACTAAACTAAACTGGCATCACAAATTAATTATTTACACTCTGATGTAAACACAGTAAAAACAGCCAGCCACGTTCATAAAAAGGCTTCTGTAATTGCAAAAGAGCGGTATGTAGCCTATTTATGCACGGGACACAGACTGGAGATTGAGCGACCCTCTGCTGCAGACAGAGGTTACCATCACACATGACAGCTACCAAGACGTACACAACCTTGCATTACTGACCAAAAATATACAAAAAACAAAACAAAAAAAAACTTAAATAAATTTGGCTTTAAGTACAGTTTTAAATTTTATTCAAGATCCGACAGCACAACTCATTGTGAAGGAGGCAACGGGACTGCTTTACAAGCTGATGGCAATAGGCTATTATCATTCATTCTCATATGCTGGGACCTGCAAAACAGCTTTAAGCACAGTGCAAATACCTTTCAGTGTCCCTACAGGCTTATTATTCTCAGTTCATTCACAGTCCTTATAACAGTTATGCCTGTTGTAGGCTTGTAGCCTATTACACCGGTCTGCGTCATTTCAGAGGTCTAGGTTTTCTCAACGGCTCCTATATGCTTTTTTGCATGCTGAATTTAGAAATGTATCT
>CM068966.1:31300715-31314779 GCA_035128595.1 Eptatretus atami | reverse complement strand
CAACCACTAGGTGGAGCAGTAGGGTCGGCTCCACCGAAACACCCGGAATCTAGATCGTCACCCTCGGATAATTCCGAGGGTACGGGTCTTACAGCAATGGTTTTCAACCTGGGGGTCGCGAGATTGTTTTCGGGGGTCGCGGGAAGGTTGTCTAAACAAATAAACAAATTCATAAATATTTCTTGAAAATGATTTTTCAAGTAAATTCCATACCAATGTTATAAATGTAGTCATTATGAAACAGATTTGAGCAGCAAGTGAAATTAGTGTGTGTGTGGTGAGAGAGAGAGAGAGAGAGAGAGAGAGAGAGAGAGAGAGAGAGAGAGAGAGAGAGAGAAGAGAGCGCACAGCACAGTGGCCGGTGCTGAAAGTCAATGTTAGCGCTAGCTAACTACTGCAAGGTGGCTGAATATGGATCGGTGGCTTGTCAAAAAACGTCTGCCAGCTCAACATGCGGACCAAGACGACACATGTGAAGGTGGGCCAACTGTTACAAGTTCAACGTGAAAAACGTAAGGCACCGGCGGCAGATTTGGCCTCCAACAAGCATCGGAAATATCAGACTGACTTTCTGCAGTACGGATTCACATGCCTAGCCAAAAATGAAGTGGAATATCCACAGTGTGTTCTGGGTTCAGAAGTGCTTGCTCACGAAAGCTTGAAACCAGTGAAATTGAAGAGACATTTACAAACCAAACACCCATCCTACATTGACAAACCATTAGATTTTTTCGTCGTAAGAAGGGAGAACTACAGAGCCAAAAGACGACTGTACGTGAGCACTCTACAATCCCTGTCAAAGCCCTGTTGGCTTCATATGAAGTGGCATACCTGGTTGCTCAATCCAAAAAGCCCCATACTATTGCAGAGAGCCTGATCCACCCAGCAGCGATTGCAATGACCAGAGCTATGCATGGTGAAAAAATAGCTAGCACACTTGAGACTATTCCACTGTCGAATGACACAATGGCGAGGCGCATTGGTGAAATGGCCAACGACATTAAAGAGCAGCTCATTGACGAGTGAAGAAAAGTGGAAGATTTTCCCTCCAAATTGACGAAACAACGGATGTTTCCAGTGATGCACAGTTACTTGTTTTTGCAAGATACAGCTACAGGGGAAAATGTACGAGGATATGTTGTTTGCTCGACACTTGAAGGAACTTGCACTGGTCGTGACATTTTAAACAAACTGGACAGTAAAATGCGCGAGGAGGGGCTAAGTTGGGAAATTGCATCTCTGTGTGTACAGATGGAGCTGACGCCATGCAGGGCAAGAAGGGGACTGAAAGCTAAAGTTTTGGAAGTGGCGCCGCATGTCAAATTCACTCATTGCATTATTCACAGAGAGGCCCTCGCCAGCAAGAACCTCGAGCCACAACTCCGCAATGTTCTCCAAACAGCAATTAAAGGTGAACTTCATCAAATCCCATCCGGTGAATACCAGACTGTTTGCCACACTCTGCCAGGAAATGGGATCGGAACACGAATCTCTACTATTTCACACAGAGGTCAGATGGCTATCACGGGGAAAGTTTTAACCAGACTGTTTGAACTGCGTGAGGAGGTTCGCATTTTTCCTCTCGGATTGCGGCTCCCCCCTCGCTGACCACCTGACCGACCCCACATGGGTTACTGACCTTGCCTATCTGGCAGGCATATTTGATAAACTGAACAGTTAAACTTGTCTCTCCAAGGCCCAAACACCAATGTCCTCACGCTTTCTGACAAGGTTGCAGCGTTTACTAAGAAGCTTGAGCGGTGGACAGCGCTAGTCGAAGAAGGCAGTGTGGAAATGTTCCCTGAGCTCGAGGACTTCATGGACAAATTTGACATAAGCATTCAACAATAAAAGGACTTATTGCTATCACCTCAGAAGCCTGCTTGGCCACTTCAATAGGTACTTCCCAAAGAACACCCCAGAGAGAAACGACTGGATACGCCAGCCTTTCATCACCTCATCTGCCCGACACCTGAGTAGAGGAATAATGGGGTTCTGAAGCATCCATGCAAATGAATGGGAAAATGGGGTAAACTCTATGAATTAAACCCTGAAAACCTCAAAACAGGAGACTGATTTCTCCCCCTCCCATACAAATGTATAGGGAGAACTCTCTGACTCGAGCCCCATCAGGACAAAAAGAGGAGAATTATTTTCTCCCCCTCCCATACAAATGTATAGGCTAACTTTCTGACAACCCCTTTAAAAACATTAAACAGGAGAATGATTTTCTCCCATACAAGCTCGTGTTAAATTGTCTCAAGACCCCCTCTGACTCTTGGTCCATGGGGTCAAAAGAGGAGATCGATCTCTTCCCCATTACTTACTCCACTCAAAGAGTGATCCACCGAATATTTTTCCATGTTCTATTCGAGGTAATAAATTAATTTTTCTATTACATTCATCACCATCGAGTATATTCACAAATACTATTTTAGAACTTAGTTCTTGGTTTATGTGTCTTTGTTGAGCAGAAAAAATTGATGAACTTCTCTCAATGCTCTTGTTTGACCACCTCCTGAGCCACATATCATTTTTAATAAGCTACGCCCACTTTCCATAAGCCACGCCCACTTTTCATAAACCCCGCCCACTTTTACTAAGCCCCACCCTCTTTTGTGAGACAAAACCTCCTCTTACATCATTTCCAGTTAATCTCTGACTCACAAGACTTGCCTGGACTTGCCAGGGAATCTCCAAAGGAAACCACACCCACCAGTCTTTCTATATAAAGGCTTGAAACCCAGACTGAATTTAAACATCTATCTATAATTCCAGCAATATCTGTGTGTCTATGTCTGTATGTGTGTTTGTCTGTGACCGCCGTTTCTCGACGACCCCTGGTCCGATCTAATTGAAACTTGCCAGGAATATCGCTGGGGACCCGAGGATGTGCCTTTTCAAGGTTTGATATTAATCGGACAAGCGGTTCCCAAGTTACGGCCATTTATTTATCAACCAATCACAGGACACGGTGCTATGACATCACTATTGACGTCACAATTAATGTATTTTTTTTTGCACGAATGACGTCAATTCTTCTTCTTCTTCGTTTGATATGACGTCACAATTGACGCTGGGACCTGAGTATATGCCTTTTCAAGGTTTGATATCGTTCTTCATCCGTTTCAGATGTTTCCCAAGTGTTTCCCAAGGATTGAAAGCTGTTTTTTTTCCCAAGGTTTGAATTAATTGTTCAAATTATTAATTAATCCAAGGTTTGAATTTTCCCAAGGGAAACAGCTGTTTCCCAAGGGTTTGAAAGTTTTTTTTCCCAAGGTTTGAATTAATTGTTCAAATTATTAATAATCCCAAGGTTTGAATTTTCCCAAGGGAAACAGCGGTTTCCCAAGGTTTGAAAGTCTTTATTTTTTATTTTTTTTGCACGTACAGCCACGCACGTAGGGGCACGCACGTATTTGTGTGTCTGTGTGTGTGTGTGTGTGTGTGTGTGTGTGTGTGTGTGTCTGCGACCGCTGTTTCTCGACAACCACTGGTCCGATCTATTTGAAACTTGCTAGGAATATTGCTGGGGACCTTAGGATGTGCCTTTCAAGTTTGATATTAATCGGACAAGCGGTTCCCAAGTTACAGCCATTTATTTGCCAACCAATGACAGGAACACGGTGCTATGACATCACGATTGACGTCAGAATTCTTTTTTTTTTCTTTTTTTTTGCACGTACGGCCACGCACGTATGGCCACGCACGTACGGGCACGCACGTACGGCCAGCATGTACGGGCACGCGAGAGCGAAGGAACGGCCTGTGTGGTTGTTGTTTCTGGTATGCAGTTTGAAATTATTATTTTTTTGTTGCACGACGGCACGCACGTACGGGCCCGCACTAGTATTTTAAATTTTACTAAGAAGGACTGCTGTGCTGAGCTTGAGTGGGATGACTTTGGAGTTCCTTGGAGTTCTACTAACTTTTGTGGAACTAAACCTTCAAGTTGATGAACTGGATTCAAACCTCTTATCTATTGAGGTAAGATTTTCTTTTCCTATTTACAGTTTGATTTAAGCATATAATCATTAAATCACTTAATTAATACATTAATATTTCTCTCACAGGAAATTGTATCAGAAATACAAAATGAAAAATACTCTTGCTTTGCCACAACTTGGGGCGAAATTGTGGTTTGATTGAAGAACTTATGAGCGAACAAGACCCACAGAACGAGCTCAACCTTGATGACTCAACCAAAGAGTTATACCTTGGAGACCCGCAAAATCCTGAAAAAAGAGTTTTACATCGATGGTACTCATTGTGAGTTTCGAGACAATACCCACTGACAAGTTATACCTTGATGAGCCAGAATAAAAGTTTTACCAAGAAGACTCACAAATTTCAGACATTTTGAAAAATGGAGTTTCCTTGATGATCCACAGTTATACTATGTGAGATCTATCACCGAAACCCATAAAAATTGAAAATGGAGTTTCCTTGATGATCCACAGTTTACTATATGAGATCTATCAACCGAAACCCATAAAATTGAAAAATGAAGTTTTCCCTGATGATCCACAGTTATACGATGTGAGACTTATTGCAGAAACCCACAATATTTCTGGAAATTGTGGTTCTTCCTTGGAGTCTTGGATAGATGGTTATATTTTTGGAGACTTGAAATGTGGGTTCTGGCTTGATAACTCAGAATGTGATACATATCTTGGAAACTCAACAGGAATGTGGTTTGTACCTTGGAGACTTGGAAGTTGGGGTATTTTGGAGACTTGAAATGTGGTTTCTATCAAAGACTCTTGGAGATCTAAACCCATCAATGTAGTTCTTTGTTGGATGGTGCTTGATGAGAGAAATATCAAGAAAGTTCTGGGAAGAAGTGTAGGAAGTCTTACTCCCCTTTCGACTTCAAACCTGAAAGCCTTAAAAGACAGAATTGGAAGAAGAGAAAAAAAACCAAAAAATATATATTGTTAGTTCTGGGAAGAAGATGCAGGAAGGTTCTTACTCCCCTTTCTACTTCATCAAACTTGAAAGCCTTAAAAGACAGAATTGGAAGAAGAGAAAAAAACATTAAAAAATATTGTTAGTTCTGGGAAGAAGATGCAGGAGGTCTTACTTCCCCTTTCTACTTCATCAAACTTGAAAGCCTTAAAAGACAGAATTGGAAGAAAAAAAAAACATTAAAAAAAATATTGTTAGTTCTGGGAAGAAGCAGGAAGGTTCTTACTTCCCCTTTCTCACTATCAAACTTGAAAGCCTAAAAAGACAGAATTGGAAGAAGAGAAAAGAAAAAACAAACATATAAAAATATATTTGTTGAAAATACTATACTATAAATTCCAGCAATCTCTTGTGTGTCTGTGTGTCTGTGTGTGTGTGTGTGTGTGTGTGTGTTGTGTGTGTGTGTGTGTGTGCGACCGCCGTTTCTCGACGACCGCCGTCCGATCTGATTGAAACTTGCCAGGAATATTGCTGGGCCCGCGGATGTGCTTTTCAAGGTTTATATCGATCGGACGAGCGTTCCCAAGTTATGCCATTTTACTGCTTTTTCATGTTTGAAAGGTGTATATATGGCGCTGAAGGTGTCGTTCTACCTCTCACCTTATCATGCCAATTTTTTCCCAAATTATTAATAACGGACGAATCACCGGTCCGATCGGATTGAAATTCCCAGGAATATTGCCGGCGACCCGCGGATGTGCCTTTTCGAGGTTTGATATTCGATCGGACGAGCGGTTCCCAAGTTACGGCCATTTATCTGTCAACCAATGACAAGACACGGTGCTATGACATCACGAATGACGTCACAATTAATGTTTATTTATTTATTTATTTTTTTTATTTAATTTGCACAATTGACGGTCTGATCTGATTGAAACTTGCCAGGAATATTGCTGGGGACCCGCTGATGTGCCTTTTCAAGGTTTGATATTAATCGGACAAGCGGTTCCCAAGTTACGGCCATTTATCTATCGACCAATGACAAGACACGGTGCTATGACATCACGAATGACGTCACAATTAATGTTTTTTTATTTTTTTGCACGATTGACGGTCCGGATCGGATTGAAACTTGCCAGGAATATTGCGGGAACCCGCTGATGTGCCTTTTCAAGTTTGATATTAATCGGACGAGCAGTTCCAAGTAACGGCCATTTATCTGTCGACCAATATCTGCGGAGAGGGGGACGGGAGAGGGGGAGAGAGTGGGGCGAGAGAGGAGGGGAGGAGAGGAAGGGCGAGACTTGGGGGATAGAGGGGGGCAAGAGAGGGGGAGAGAGAGGGGGCGAGAGAGGGGGCAGAGAGGGGAGAGAGGGGGGTGGAGTGGGGGTGAGAGAGGGGGGATGAGAGTGGGGGCAGAGAGAGGGGGGGAGAGAGGAAGGGCGAGACGAGGGGCGAGAGGGGGGGGAGAGAGGAGGGCGAGAGAGGGCTGCACATACTGGCACTCACCTACAGGCCCGCCCTACGGGCCCGTACTAGTTTAAATAAAAGATATTAAGTTGGGCAGGGTTGGGTTGGAGTTGGGATTTTGAATGTGAGGGTTAGGGTGGGTAAGGGTTGGGTTGGGGCTGGGATTTTGAATGTGAGGGTTAGGGTGGGTTAGGGTTATGGTGGGTTCGGGTTGATTATGCTCCCTGTTATTATTATCACAACACACACACCAAAACACACACACACACACACACCACACACACAAGTTAAGCCTTGAAAATGTAGTTGAGGATTCTATGTTTGGGGTTCACAGATCTAAGAACGTCCCCATTGCACACAACACACACCAACAGACAAAGTTAAGCCTTGACTGACATTCAGTTGAGGATTCTGTGTTTGGGGCATCACAGATCTAAGAACGTTGGACCTTATAAGCCAAGGACTGTACTATTACATCAACATTTTAAAAAGCTCATTGTTCCATCGTTCAGTAAAACCTTTTTCAAAATGAGATTTCAACCTATATATTCTAAGATATCACCACTTTGAACTAAGGTTTTCTGACATTAATCTCTTTTTTCATATTTTAATTTTGTAAATGTTTCTGATGGTTTCGTATTCGTTGACGTGTGAATCGTGTCATTATACTTATCTACAATATCCTGAATAAAGAGAACCATTGTTGAGAACGGAGTTGTGTGAATTTTTTTATATAGTCTCTCTTTAAAGTACGATTAAAGCGCTCAATACAACGGCTTTTCCTTCATTAAAGGTACTGTATAATGTAATGCTGTTATTTTTTTAGAATTCATAATGTCTTGTTATAAACTTCTACCCTCATCAGTCCACAATTTTTAGGTTTTCTCTTACTTTTTATTAAATATCTGTTGAAAGGCATAACATAAGAGTATTACCTGTTTTGTTTTTTAAAGGACAACCCACGCATATCTACTCCTCAATCGATAACGGTTAAAGCATACTTGTACCCCTATCATTATGTGAGTTCAATCAAATCAGCGGACCAGATTAATCAACTTCCTTGGAATAAACCTTCCTTCTATGAAATTTGTGATTATTGGTTTATTGATATTCATCAGCAATTGTTCTTCAGTCTTAAATGACATAATTAGACCTATAAATTTTTGAATTTCCCAAGCCCAAGTTTTAATTTAGTACTGATCATCTCTTCACGATGAACCTATCAACTTTTCCTCTCAAGGTTGGATTTTGTATCAGAGCAAATTATATAACATTTCTCTATCGCTATCATGCTTTTCTTCAAAGTTGTGGTATTCCCATATTATAAATCAATATCATGATCGTCATTCATCAACAACTCCATTGATGGGCTCACTCCAGGATTTAGGAGTTGCCTCTCTATCTTTTATCCAAGTTTGTGCCTGACCACAGAAAGAATACCCTGGTAGATGTAATTCCCCTGGTATTCCAGTAGTTTTAAATTTACTTCTGATAAAAACTTTGTATATCTCCTCCACGTTTGTGTTTGGAGATATAAATTGACTCTTTTTGAAACCACAACATCCGACATTGTCCTTTTTTTTTGTATAATCTATATTTTACTTTTAAAATATGAGATATTTTTAGTATTAGTATTCTTTTTAACATTTGAGACAAATATACTCATTTTATGAGAAAATTCCAACAGAGTGCAAAAACCTTTTTAGTTTCCAACATGCACATTTGAATCTTAATTTTATATTTATTAAAAACAAATAAAGATCCTCGAAAGTCATCTTCTCACTCTCCCCCTCCCCTCCTTTATTATAAGAAAAAAAAAGAACTAATAAAGTCACACAAATATCTTTCCCCTTGAAACGATGTCAAATAAGTATTGTGTCGAAAATATTTCCTAAATAGAGTTGTCTCAACTTGGGGTGGGTGGGTTTGTGGTTTTCCTCTACCGGTAGTGCGTGTGAGATTTAATTTATTTTCTGTAATACCTCCAATCTTTTTTATTTTTAAAATAATCGCCTCACTCTTCTCCCTCTGCTCGCAGCCGATACCCGGCCCACAACAATAGCACGGTAGATGAAGTTATTTTTTTGATTGAATGCTCATTTTTCTTTACGATGTACGAGTATACGTAATCCTAACTGCCCCAATCTTATAACAGTGAGGCATGCTTGCACAGTGAAATCAAATACTCAGGTGCATCCTACATGCAGACATTATATATATAAGCTTTCTATATTTGATGAAGTGGTTTGTGAAAGAGCTTTATATTCAAGAGCATTAGATTACATTGATATGCAAGGCAAAAGACAAACTAAAATGTTGCGTAGTCATAATTAACTTAATCAAACACTGACCAAAAAAAAAAAATAGAAAGAAATGTGACCAAAATGCAATATAATTGAATACGCAAATATTTCAAGTGTGCTATCATTACTACGTTTACTTAGTAATTAGTAATATTTAAAACATATCGGTACTTATGCACATCATCGGTCAGAGACATACACATAGGAATCACTTGTAATTGCTTCCTTTCTAATGGATAAAGTCCGGTCTTCTTTGACTGTTTTAAAAGCCCGCCTTTCCAGAAGGGCGGACACGAAAAGAGCACAAAACTATAAATAATAAGTAATACTTTCTCAAAGCAATATAAAAATATATAATAGTACATGGAATATTTTACTTTTTGCAATCAAATATTGCAATCGCTTATAACTGTACACTGTCCGGAGAGAGAAGGTCAAAGGACCACAAAACACACGTCGAACATTGAAAAGATCGAGCTCTTCACTGCACAACCTTCCACGGCCACTGCTTAAAGCAAAATTAAAAGCTTGGCGAGCACAGCTGTTTCTATCAATTGTTGCTGTACTGTGTAATAAAGCATTGTATTGCATGCATTATAGGCATGTAATTGGTCAAAAGAAACAAAGGCATGTTTGTGCTGTACTTCCCAATAGTTTGTCAATGTATCCACTTTCAAAATGAAGATCCCTATGTGAAGACACTAATGGAGTTTTTTTTCTTCTTCAACTAGATGCTTAGCTTTTGCTGGATGCTTAGCACATTTCTGGACATTTGTTATCCTCAACCCCCCTCCTCACCTCCCACAACTTCTCAACCGCACTCCACAGAACACAGAAACCTGCGATCGATCCAGCAACAGCACATCTATTTACATATTATGTTTTACATATTATGTAAAATATTTTACATATTATGTATTATGTACTACATGCTTTTTGCTGGATGCTTAGCACATTTCATGTCACCACTTCATAATGGTCTTTTCCCTCTCTTACTGCTGCTATTGTTATTGCCACCATGAATAGCAGCCATAAAATAGGGATAGAAGAACGTTTTGGATCAGCCATTATTACTATGAGTGCTGTAATCCACGTAGATGAAAAGACAGATGCAAAAACCCAGACTGGATCAGACCGGAACAACACGGAATTTTTTTTAACCGAGCCTCGGTTTGGATCAGTAGTTTGGAAAAAAAAACAAGCATTCTAGGAGCACTCTCACGAAAAAGCAACAGCGGATCTAACTAAGTTCATTTTGTGATGTATTTTTGTCTCTGCTTAGTTCATTGATCCTGGGATTTCACTAAAGCATTTTCTGTCTTAAAATGCTCGTGCAAAAATTTTACAGAGATATTTTCCAAACCCGGCTTGTATTGGTTCGGTTCGGAAGTGCCAAACCTGGCGAGTTGCAGTTCGGAAACCCAGTTCACTTGCAGCACTAATTCTACTACCAACTATAGTGCCGCATGGAACAGGTGGTTACCGGAACTACATTGGCAATTCCTAATGATGAATGATTTTCTGGATAACGAATCACAAGTGGGACGACATTATTTTTCTGCATAAAGACTACTGCACTGTATTTCCATAATTTGGATTTCCGGAGAAAAGAGTATGTGCCTCTATCAAATACTACCTTTTCACTGTAATGGTAACCGTGAACCTCCTTCTCACTCCAGCAATTTCTGCAAGAGTTCTGACGAATAGGGGGTACCTGCCACACATCCATTACACAGTTCACGAGGATTTTACCGACCGGGAAATAATATTTTTACAGCTTGAAAAGGTACTGCCGACTTAAGTTATGGTCTGCAGTGTTTGGAGCTTTTGAAAGACACGCACTAGCAGCGTCAGCTGCTACACTACGGCCCACAGCTCAACCAGGTAAAGTTTTTTTTGCGGAATCAATCCATGGATGCACTTCTGGCTAACACTGGCCTTCATTTTCACAGCACCTTTTGTGAAGAATAAAAGTATCGTAACAAAGCTAAGGACATGTACTTTGGCACTAAGCCCAAGGCACACAGTCCAACAAAGTTTGTCAAAGTAATATAGGCATGCTCTTCAGCCCAAAAGCCAAAGCACATGGTCAAAAAACACATACACACAAGCCCACCGACCCAGAATGCATGGTCCAACAATAACTTCGGATACCACTAGCCATCCATCTTATGACAGCATCTGCTTATTTACTGTAAATATATACATATATATATATATATATATATATATATATATATATTATATATTATATTAATAATATATATATATGAAGACCACAAGGGAAACCAGAGATGTCACTTTTTATAAATTTCAGGGTTATTGCACCTGCCATAGTTGGCAACATAAGGTTTCCTCTCACAATATTACTTTAACAAATAACAGGGGTGTCACATAATTTATATGGTATAAAGTTTAGCGCTGCAATGAAAAAACAAGTGTGGTCAAAGCTGAACAAGTAGAAACCCAGAGTTGTCAGTACTTTACTCCTGGTTATCTCCCTTTCATTCATGTTAACTGTTCCACCATAATATTCAGAGTTGAGAAACTAAAAAATGAAAGGTTGTAAAACTTTCACAGCATAAACTCTGAGCACTACAATGGCCTATTTGGTTATATCATGGGCTCCGTAGTTGGTGCATATCGTGGTTCAAGCCTGGTCAAACCTTTATTGTGACTTTTATGGGACCCACGCCGTGGCTTAATGGTTAGCGCGTCTGATAAGTCCATCCTCATTCGATGTACCACCGCCAATCAACCTGCTTAGGTATATGAGGGAGTCACATGAGGTGACTTCGGCTATCGCGGGGGTTTATCCTTGGTTTCCTCCCGGTTTTCCATCTATTAAGTAGTACGAGGTAAGAAATGGAGATCCGTCGTCATATAAGCGAAATACCCTTGAGTATGGCGTTGAACACCAATCAAACAAAAAAAGCAATGACCGTTTAATGTTGAAAAAAATAATCTGTGATCACCAAAGTCATGTAATGTATGCTAATAACCAACAAGCATGAATTTGCTACACATCCTGGGTTAAAATTGCATGGCAATTATTAAACAAGGAATAACCAGTGATGTCAGTTTGCAACATTGATTCGTTCTTTGCTCTTAAATTAATAACACAGAAGCTTGGCAAATGCTACATGCTTAAATTGATCGACCAATGATCACTCTTCCTTTTACTGGAAAAGAAATCTATATGACAGTTATTAAACAGTCCACCAAAGTCTTGAAACTTTGTTTTCAGTTCTTCAAAATTGACTTATCCTGACATCTCTGGTTTTCCCCTTGTGGTCTTCATATGTATATATATATATATGTATATACATAAATCCTCAGTTGTTTTCTTCAGTATACTGAACCTGTTAATTGGAAATTGTCTACTACACCACCAGACAGATGGCCTTCTGGTGTCAGACGTTCAGGATACTAAGCATTTAACCATTACCAAGAAGGTTATATGGGGATGGGGTAAACCTTTCCCATCTTGCTCTATTCTTGTATTGCATGTCCTTGAAGAAGTTTTAAGTAACTTTATTCAACAGTCGAGTAATTGCCTTCTATGTTTAGAGTTCCTATACTTTCTTTATAAGCAACATGCTTCTTTAATGGACTACATACCCACTTTCTTCAGCATCCCAAAGGAACAAGCATATAACTATGAAATTTTATCAAAAATTCTAAAAGTTGTCTATCAATGGTCAAAAACAAACTATTATTATGGGTTTTGTAGTTAACAATGCAGCTAGATGTGTGTGAATAGAGAATTCTACAAGCATGATAACCTTGTAACCAACTTCAGCAATGAAAAAAACGAGATTAAAGGATGTTGCAGTGCATTGCAAACTATTTTTTGTATTTCTCCAACAACATTTTGTAAAGGTCGTTTAATTTGGAAGCCACATTGTCCCATGTGAAGTGTTGCTCGACACGCTTCCTGCCCTTTCTACCAGCTTCTTCTCCCCACTTCGGGTTTGATAGAATGAAGTCAATCGCTTTGCTGAAGGCACCATGATCACTTGGCGGACACACGTAGCCAGTCTCTCCAGAAACAACAATATAACGCAAGCCACCGACGTCACTTGCCACCACCGGGATCCGACTTGCCATTGCCTCAACAGCTACCATCCCAAAAGGTTCATAAATACTCGGAACAACAAGCATGTTGGCAGCTGCGTAGTAATGTTTCAGCATCCCATGTTCAACTAATCCTTCAAACTTGATCACATCCCTTAAGTTGAGCTTTAGAACAATGTTCTTGAGGCGTTTGAGCTCCACGCTGTCTTCGTGTCCAGCTACTGCACCACCAACAATGAGAACGAGCAAGTTAAGTTGCTCAGAAGTCAAGTTTTTTGCAGCTTGTAGTAACGTCTCGATGCCCTTTCGAGGATCGAGGCGACCGACATAGAGCAGCACCTTTGTATCCAGTGGCACATTTAAGAGCATGCGAGCTGTGGTACGATCCGTCGTGCCAAACAGCCTTTGGTCTGTCCCACAAGAAATTATGGAAACATTATCCAGGGCACTCGTCATTTTTTTCAAGTGTGTCACTTCCTCAGGACTGGTGGAAACGATCGAGTTGGCTTTCTCAAGCACCTCCTTCTCAACAGAGATGCGGATGGTGTCCATTTCATCCAAGTCTCTCTTGCCCTTGAACTTTATTGATGCCAACGAGTGGAATGTATGGACTTGCAGGCTGCCTTGGATCTTGTGCAGCTTAAGACCAACCCACGCTGAAAGCCAATAGTTAGTGTGGACGATCGGATAGCAGATGCCGTGCTCTTTCTGATAGTGAAGGACTTCAAGGAGAAACTTGTGCAAGTGCTCATATATTTTCTCTCGTGGAATGAGCTCCTCAGGACCAGCAGTGACGTTCACCACACGATAGCCGAAGGCTGTGTCCACCACACCCTCTTGTTTGATCGTTGTTCTACGGGTGAATACATCGACTTGCCAACCCTCCTTCACCAAACCTTGAGCCACATGATGCAAATACACATTCTGTCCCCCAGCACCTCCTGCACCTGGTTGAGCCAGGGGGCTGGCATGCACCGAGATGAGCGCAATGTGTTGTCCTGACATTTCTGCAGATGCTCTTCTGTGTCGCCGTCTGAAAATGACAATGACAATGGATATAAATGCACATAATACAATAATTACAACTTGTACAATAGCTATTATGTATCAAAAACAATAATTACAACTTGTACAATAGCTATTATGTATGCATTCATATGATCATATCATGCTTCCGCAAGTAACAACTTTCATTTTTTTTTAAAGCAATATAATATTTTAGAGAATACTCCAACTATTTCTTTCAAATATCACCAACTCAAATTCAGATCATGTCACTCCACCTTGGACATGCTGCTTCTACTCT
>CM068966.1:31256372-31267857 GCA_035128595.1 Eptatretus atami | reverse complement strand
CAAAATACGGAACACTACATATATATATATATATATATATATATATATATATATATATATATATTCTGATACAGTTTGAATGAAGAGTAAAGGCAAATGTCTCTGGACTCAGGAAAAAAGACCCACTCAAACTGAAAGACAAAAGACGAAAGCCCCTTTGGAGAGAACTGCTCATTCAAAGACCAAGATGAAAAAAACGTACGGAAGACGAAACATCAAAGGACCATAAGACTTTGAACTGCTCGTTTTCCTCCTTATATTCCTTTCCTCCTCCCTCATACTCGCAACCCACAGCTTTCACATTAGCCTAACGTCCCTTCATTGGCGCAGGCTCTAAAGGGGGTGGTCGAGTGGCCTATGAAGCTGTTGGGAGGGAACGTTTTCTCGCTGTTGCCGCACCGGATTGGTGGAGCTGTGCCGGTGTCACGCCCGGGAGTGGCTTGGGGGTTGGGGATTGGGGCGGGGGGGAGGGTTGCCCCGCGGCCCCCTTCGCCCGCCCTGCCTTCCTCTCCTCTGCTCCCCTTCTGCCTCTTTGTCGGGTTGGCTTCAAAACTTGCTTTTATTACCCTGCGCTCACAAAGTGAAAAGCAGGGTTAAGCAATCAGTAGCGTACGTACGTATGACGTACGTCGTGTCTGCATTTTGTTAAGAGCGTACATCGAAAACCGTTCAGTGGAGGAAATTGAAACTTTACCACATGTTACATGACCATGTGATATAGCAGTCACTCTTTTGAGGTCAACATAGGTCAATTTTCTAAAATCCTCAATTTTCATCCGATTGACTTGAAATTTGAAGAGGATTTGCATATCAAGTCACTGAATTCAACCACCAACTATTTTTGAGTTCAGCATAGGTCAAAAGGTCAACATAGATCTAATTTCTGAAATCCTCAATTTCCATCCGATTGACTTGAAATGTGAACAGGATTTTCATTAAATTGACCATCATGTGTCACGTGGTCTGACAGCCATATTGGATCTAAGGGAAAATCTTTGAAAATCTTCATAGGAGAAACTGCTGAACTGATCAATGCAATATTTAACTAATTAATCAACTACCAATGGGAAATGTGCTTTGATAAAGATGACATCATCAGTCACGTTGTCCAGCAGCCGTATTGGATCAAAGAAAAAAACTTTAATAAAAAATAAAAGAGTTGGCTCACACCAAGTCCTGAAGAATGCACGGGGTATGTATTTGAAGAATACCATCGAGTTCACTTGGTAACTGCCTTTGCCGCTCCACTAAAGCATTGCTATTGCACTTTTTACTTCCACCACCGAAAGGGGTTATGTTTTCACCCCTGTCTGCTTGTCGTTTGTCTGTCTGTCTGTTTGTGAACGCGATATCTCAAAAAGTTATGGATGGATTTGGATGAAACTTAGTGGACAGTTTGGGAGTGCGACAAGGAAGAATTGATTCAATTTTGATGAAGATCCAAATCCGGATCCGGATACAAGAAGATTTAAAATTTTAAAAGTAATTCTTCACCATTGAGATATGGGGCCGAAGTAACATATGACAAGTGTTACATTTCAAAATGTTGTGGACAAGTTTTGACAAAACTTGGTGGATGAGTTGGTTAGGTAACAAGAACAAAGTGATCGATTTTGGGTCAGGTCCGAATCCATAATACAGCCTATCAGTGGGATATGAAATGTAAACTCTTCAGCCTGGTGGAGGTGTGTGCTCTACCTCGTGCCGTTCTCGTTACCCTCGCCGAAGGAGAGGGTGTTGCGTTTGGGTCCATTTGTTTGTTTGTCCGCACGGAACATTCGTGTTTTTCTCCGCAACCGCTTTTCGGACTGAGACGAAATTTTCACCATTGGTGCGACTACTCATGTTGAATGTTGCAATCATAACTAGAGGGGGAGCACTCGGTAGAGTGCAAAACCTCCGCCGCCAATACTGCTAGGTCACTCAAATGAACCTGATTCCTATTCATTCATTTGACTCAAACAGTGTCACAGAGTTATAGTGTGCAACTTTCCCTTTTACTTTTAACTTTTACATACTCAATTCATTCGTCATAACTAGATCCCTTGAGACAGAAATTGATTTACGTGGTATATCCACCTGAAGTTCCAAAATCAGCCGAATTATAATTTGGCATGTTTTGTTGGAAATCACTTATAAACATTGTAGAAATGCAATAAAAAATATCGAAATTTTGTTGAAAAAAAAATTGCAAAAATTTTTTGTTTCTCTATCAATTTTTTTTTGGGGGGGGGGGGGGGGTTGAAATCACTTATAACATGTAGAAATGCAAAAAAAAGAAATCGAGAATTTGTGAAAAAAAAGTTGCCAAAAAATTCTTTTTCTCTAACAATTTTTTTTTTGGGGGGGGGGGTTGAAAATCACTTAAAACATGTAGAAATGCAAAAAAAAAAAAATTCAAATATTTTTTCAAATTGCCGCCATAGCGCCCATATTGAATTTTGGACCAAGTCCCAAAATTCTAATGGCATGATCCTTGGACCAGAACCTAACCCCCCCACCAAGTTTTCGTCGAAATCCGTCGAGGAGTTTTTTCCGTAATACTGTTCATCAAGAAACAAACAAACAAACACACACATACAGAAAGGGGTGAAAACAGTAACCTCCATCCATCTTCGATGGCGGAGGTTAATTATGAAGTAATAGGTCATGTGGTGTGGCAGCCATGTTGGAAAAATGGTAAAAATTTGGACCTCTGTATCTCTGAAACCACACCAAGGAAAAAAAATGAAACTTGGCACACTGCAAGTACTCCTCATGGGGAATAAGTGCGATTTTTGTATGACATCATAGGTGCCTTTGTTATGACGTCATAATTGCATATGTAGAACGCTACATCTAATCAGTATGAACATTTTTGAGGATCATCTAGGGATAAAATGCTCCACAGAAGTAAATTTGATGATGTCATCGGTCACATGATTCAGTAGCCATATTGTTAAAAAAAATATTTTAAAAACCTTCAAAAATCTTCTCTGAAGCGGCTGAACAGATCAAAGTGAAACATTACATCTATGACCGCCTATCTATGAGGAACAAAAGTTTCACACATATGATGTCATAGGTCACATGGTTTGGCAGCCATATTGGAGTTACCCTCAAGCTTATAAAAATCTTCTCCAGAACGACTGGACAAATTTAGGGCAAACTTCACATAAATGTTTCCCAAGCCATGGGTGTACACGTTTGTTAAGGAATAATCGATAGGTTACATGATTTGGCAGCCATATTGGATTGAAGAAAAAATATTAAATAATGTTTTCACTGGATCCGCTTAACCAATCGATGTGAAACTTCACATTTATCATCTAGTAATAACGGGGACTACGTGTTTCCAATTTCAACTTGATTGGACACATGGTCTGGCAGCCAGAATTATTTGCTTTTTTTGATATGGGTTATTTTGGGTTTTATATTTTTTGGTTTTTTTGAATAAGGCTCACTTGGCTGTGCCTGGATGGGTTTGAGGGTAGAGGAGTAGCAGCTGAAATGTGAATCCTATCCAAGTTCATCCTGATGACTTCATCTTTGCTTTTTGCTTGTTTTGGGTTCCTTCTGATTACTCCAATATAAGACTTTACCCATTTGGTCTTCTCTTTGGTTTGAATTGATTTTCTTTTAATGTCATTCTCAATTCAATTGAATAATGGATAATGAATAATGATATTTTTAAAACGTCATGGTTCAGTGTCAGGTGTCCGATCAAAGCGGGGTTGCATCAAAGCGGAAGTCTTGGTACCCGGTCATCACTGCCAGCATTTATAAAGTGGCAGTTCTAATTATCTCATTAATTATGGAACATACCAGTACACAAACACCACACAAAAGTCCTGGCAAGGGTCTGTAATGTCTGATTGCTCTTTTTCTTGGTTACTCTGTAACTACCGTCACCTCTCTGTTAAAGAATGAGGCATGTGAAGATCGGAAAGTCAGTTATAATACATTGGTTGTGAGATGTCAAGGAAAGAGAAGGTAGAGAGGATGAAATAAGCACAAACTTATGCTTACTCACACTCGCAACGCACATCTATCCCCATATACACAATATAACTTAGATACTAAACAGAATAGTATGATATAACTAACTCCAATCCTAGGTGTATGTGCCTTTATTCTCCCAGGCGGTGCACAGAGTCATTACCAAGCTCACAACCATCACTATACGAGAAAAGGATAAATCCATAAGGGAGGGTGTCGATTCCGTTTTCTTAAATATATATTTTTATCATCATATGCATGTAAAGTTCCAATTTATTATATTGTTATCTGACTGATGATTTGATATAATAACAATAGCCACAAGGAATGTTCTTTTGATTGTGTTTTTGTGTAGGAGTATATTCGGATTTGGTGAAGCCTTTCAAAGTCAGCATATATCACGAATGGATGTTTGATGGTTTTACTCTTGTCTTTGAATTCTGTTCTCGAACCGCCTTTTGACTTTTTGATTACTGTTGCTGGATGATCATAGCAATAACTCGAATGTTGTTTCAGTTTTTTCTTTTGTGTGAAAGAAGTTGAGAAATCCTTTACAAGGATGTTTCTCTCCATTCCTATTGGATGTTTGAGATGATACTAATCTTGAAATATTTTTTTAACGGAAGCATAATGTGAATTTCCTTTCACGTCTTTAAGGGTGGCTGCATCCATTTTTAGTGTATAGGTGCTAAGGTCAGGTCAGGTATGGGAGCATGCGCTAGAGCAGCGCGTCGCTGCGTCCACTTTCCCCCGGTACTCCAGGGGCCTCCGTCTGGCCACCCCCCAGGCAGATGCCTGGCCCATCCCCATCTACTTGAGATGCTGATCAAGACAGGTGCTAAGTCATTGCAATAAGGCAGCCTCGGGTGGGAATCATCGCGTATGGGACAAGAGGAAATATATGTGTGCTGTAAGTTATTGATTCCTATCAGTATACATGCCGTCCAGGCGATCATGTTCCAAACATGCAACACATTCTTCTGATGCATACCTTTATTTGGGAAAGTGACAGCTCTGTATAGTAAAAATAAATAACCCTGGTTACATGCACGAAGCAAAAACATACCTAAGGCTTATAATTCAAACCACCTCACTGCACTGGAAAACGTGGGGACAGGAATACTGTACTGTAAATGGTGGAGACTTGTAATGACCCTCCCAACCTGGAGGTGGCGCTAACAGATACACATGTTACATAGAGAATTTGCGTCCATTTGGGGCAGGAGTGTGTGCCCCTTATGGGAACCACATGTTCAGGGTCTATGGAGGAAGAGGACCACCATAACTGGAATTCCCCCCCCCCCCACTTCTCAGGACAGAGGTTGCAACAATCGCTACCCTGAGAGGAACCTGCATTCCCAGTAGAGGCCATCACCCCAAACGGGAAACGCCATAACAAAAGGGTAGTGCAGGCCATCTCCCAAAGAATCCCTGTAGAATCCGCTCTGGTGTCTCCGTGTAAAAGTGGTGGCACCAAAGCGGGTTCCACAGCTGTGTCCTCGGGACATGGTCACCTCGTCTCAAAGACACGTCCGTACGTGGAACCTTCCTTCATTTCACTGCAGCCGATAAAACACTCCCTGGCGAGAAGTTCTTCTGTCTCCCTTGCCCAATCGACCACAGTTGGAGTTTATCATCAACCTATACCCAAGGTGGTGGATAACCTGAGTTGGAGGGTGCTTCAGAGAAAGCTGACTTCTGGTACTCCATTGCAATGTTTTTCCTGGTGAATATTTTTGTGGTGCTCTCTTTCATGTACTCGGATGTCAATCAAGGAGGTCATCTTGTGAATTGCATTTTGGCCTCTGCAAGACTTGCATTTATAAAGTGAGGGAAGGTGAACATTAGTAACATGGGAGGGGGGGGGGATACAAGATAGCTTTGTTGTGATCATGCATTGTTTCGGAGTACATAGAGGTGCAATATTCACGATTTGTGGGGTGTGGACTCTTAATGTTACACTTGGAAGATTATCCTCAAGGCACTTGATTTTAGCGACTGCTAAATGACGACGTGCTCAGAGAGCTCGGTCTCTATCTTCTTCTTCTTCTTCTTCTTTCTTCTTCTTTCTTCTTCTTCTTCTGACAAAACCCAATCTCGAGGACTCGGCTCTTGTATATACAAGATCCAGATCTCCTTAAATACTGAGCACATGTACACATCCTCACATAGACGGTGCCTTTGAGAGCGTCTATCATGAACTTTTAATATATTCGACATTTGCTTTAAAGTTTCGAAAAGTCACGTTACATTTAAAGATTATTCCTTTATCGTATTGTAATTTCGTAAATACATTTTATTTCGTAAATACACGATATATCGTAAATACGTAAATACTTATGACGGTTTCGCTATTGGCTTAATGAAGGCACGTGACGAAATATCGGAAGTTGTTGTTTGTTGTGTTGTTTTAAAAAAAAAATTTTTTTTTAGCTGACAAACCTTTAGGACGCTGCTCTTGGACACATTTGTCCTTGTTACTTGTATGATTGTCAGTTTCGGCCCAGTCTTTGCTCCTCTTTATGCTGGATTGCATCTGCCTGGGTGTTGCTTTTTCTCTTAACGAATACAAGTTGTAGGGCTGATGGGATAGCTTGGAGCTATGAACACTAACCAGGCTGACATAAAGGTATGTGCACTCACCTTTGAAATGTGCAACCTGGGAACCCCCAGCTATAAACTGCCACCTTGGTATTTCACGTGCAAGGTGATTAATGTGTGTGCCAGAGTTAGCGTCCTCACTGAAGCAATTATAAATTCCTGCCTTGACCTACTGCTTTGAGGACAAGAGCAAACCAGATAGTTTTAACCCTTGCCAAGAGACTGTTTCAGCAGCACCAGCGCCTTGTGAAGAGTATGCTCATTACCTGTGCCACCGAAGGTGAAGCAGGTTATGTTTTCACCCCTTTCTGTTTGTTAATTGCCGGAATCCTTCGGATTTCGGCAATTATGTTGTCGGTTGTGTGTGTCATTCTGTGTGTCTGTCTGTCTGTTTGTTTGTGTGTTTGTTTACCCTGTAGCAGCCAAACCGTTTCAGCGATCATGACCAAACTGGGTACAGACGTCGGCCATGGTCCAACTTAGACACTTGTCGTTTTTGGTGAATCTAGGTCAAAGGTCAAGGTCAAGGTCACCGAAAAACCGAAATTCTTATTTTCGCAATAACATCCGCCAAAATGGTCGTATCGACTTCAAACCAAATCCAAAATGTGCATCTTCCAATTCTGCATCCAACCGTGTGTCTCATTGGAGTGTCATACCAACACCCTTCTTAGCGGTCGGGATCGAAGGTCAGGGGGGTCGGGTCAAAACTTTCAAATTGTGATAAAAACGCCATACAAGTCCGATTGACTTCCAAGTTTTGATCATGACCAAACTAAGTGCTATAACTCATTAAACAGTAGCACTATCGACTTATAAGAACCAAATTGATTTCCAGGTTTTTGTTTTTTCAGAGATCATGGAGATATGACAAAGTTATCCGCAATTCCTTGCTCAACGAGCAATTTCATTTGTTTGTTTGTGTGCAGGATATCTCACAAAGTTGTTGACGGATCTTGATGAAATTTTGTGGACAACTTGGGTGTGTAACTAGGACGAACTGAATAGATTTTGGTGAAGATCTGAATCCGGATCTGGATCTGATAATTTTTTCAGTGATTCTTCACCGTTGAGAGATCGGGCTAAAACGATATATAGCACGATATCTCAAAAGGTTGTGGACGGATTCGAACGAAACTTGGTGGACAGGTTGGGTGTGTGGCAAGGACAAATTGATTCGATTTTGTTGAAGATCCGAATCCAGATCTGGATGCGAGAATTATTTAACTTTTAAAGTGATTCTTCAGCATTGAGAGATTGGGGAAAAAACGATACATAGCATGATATTTCAAAAATGTATTGATTGGGCCCAAAATGTTCCCGTAGATCAGGCATTATGTAGTGGAGGTATGCGTGCTACCGAGTGCCCTTCTCGTAAATAATGGTGGTGGTGATGTACAGAGGCCCTCCTGCCTCAATGACATTATAAAAAAATATCAAGGCAAATAATAAAAAAACTCCTTACTTAAAGGTCAATGGATGCCGTGAAAGTAAACCTTTATACTGCAGGGATGGAAATAAGCAAAGGTCAAAATTCTACTTGTTTCCGATGCAGCACAAAACTGCGGGGTAGCATCATTGGTTGAAGGCGTGGCTATGCAGCTGATGCAATGCCCTCTGTAGGTTAGGGCAAGAAATTGGAATTTGTTCATGGTACCGGCGATAGCTTGCCTACTCTTCATGAAGGACACCATGGAATATTTAACGTCCACCAACGAATGTCCGCATATGTGACGCCAAGTTTAACGCCCATCCGAGGGACGGCACACACATTGATGAATCACCCTGTGATGTAACCAAGTTTGAAGGTAAAATGTATATTATGTTCCATGCATGTCTTGCCTCATACGTATTTATCTCTTGCCTCAAGCATATTTATGATCCGCCCAAGTGTCGGGTCATCTGATCATCTCCACTGCAGTGTGCGAGAGAAACTGTTCCCCGGCCTTGCGGGACGTGTGCATGTATCTGAAAAGGCACGGTTTTTACCGACGCATTTGTTGTACCGTATTTTAAATTAAAGAAATGGTGATTTGAAACTCTGTAAGTGTTCATTAAACTGTGCGGAGCATTCTTGTTCAAGAATCAGGACACGTACGCCGTTCCAGGATTGTAAAAAAAACAACCTGATTTCACGCTTGTCTTGCCGCCGGCAGGGAACATAGCTGCCATGTCGAGCTTGCTTCAGACGCGGTCTGTCGCTGGCTCCGGTGGTTTGTCGAGAGCTGCCATGTCAAATTCGCTCCACACGTGGTCTGTTGCTGCTTCGTCCAACTCTTCCAGCTCTTCGCTCATGTTGAAGGCCAGAGCAGAAGCAGCCGAGGCCTCCAGCAATGATTGATGGCTGCACAGCAACAGAGTGATCTTGAGCAGCAACAGGTACAACAAAAGCAGCAACAAAGTGATCTCGAGCAGCAACAGATACATCTCGAACACCCGAAGCGGGAGAAGAGGCTGTCGTGGCTAAGTCCCATTTGGAAGCAATGTCTGACGCTCTGTGTTGGGGAAGATTCGACAACATTTCGGCAGCTGGATTACCTATACCTCTGGAGAAGGTGGGAGTACTGTTGTTTAGGAATGCCACGTCTCCGCCATCCATTCTATCAGAAGACGATACTGAGGGTATTCCACCGGATACCCGGGTACGTGCTGACCCAGCGACGTCACTCGAACCAGTGTCATTTCAGACAGAACCGTTTTCGCCATTCGTCAACGTTGCAGCAGCAACATCCATTGAGAAATCATCGACATTAAACGTGTCCAACAGGCAAGTTCTGTCTGCTCAGTATAACACTATGCCAACTCCTGCTCTATTGTACACAACTTACCAGACACCAACTAATGCCTTATACACAACCTTCGGGTCGTCGTTCTTCTCCAATGCTCTGTGTTGTGGTTGCACATCGACCTGCACTGTGTTAACGTGCCCCGTAGTGAGCTCGTGGGTCACAAATTTGGCTCCGGTTATGACCGCTCGGTCATAATAATTTTACCATGTACTGTATACTGTGTACTGTACTTCTACCATGTCCTAGAAGTTTGATGTCCTAGAAGTTTTACCGTGTACTGTGGGATTACAACCAACAACCAATGGGGTTATTTCTCACTAAATCCAACGTACCCCATACTGTACCCACATGTGCTGCGAGGACATACAACACACTTCCGGCAACAACAGTACCAGTGTGTAGCCATTCACTAATGGGTCAAGAAGTCAAGCCATCAATCATGCCAACAGTGATGCCTGCCATGCATGACTGTGTAAACTATCTGTCTCATCGAGACTTAGTTTCAAATTGGATTTCTGTGTTTGACGATAAGCCTGAGAAATTCAGGACATGGTGTGCAGCCTTCTAGAACATGATCAGAGGAGTACTGCTAGCATCCAATAAACAGCTCAACCTCATGGTTCAACATATGGCTGATGGTTCAGAATCCAAAGCACTTGTAGAGTGTCTTAACCGAGTCTATATTTCTAACCCTGATGTCGGTTTGGAGCAGGTCTGGAATCGCCTTCAAGAAAGATTCGACAGCGATGAAGCAGTTACACAATCATTGATGAACAAGCGGGAACTTATGCCTCAAGTCTCTCCTCGTGACCGCAAAACTTTGCAGAAGCTTAATGACACGATCGCGGAAATAGAGGTTCCCTTCCCGTTAAAAACGATGTTTCCCTTCCCGGACTTGCAGCTTTGGATATATCTCTGTTCCTCAAACCAATCATACCGAAGCTTCCACCTGTGACCTTGTGGATCGTTGGAGGATGGAGGCCTTCAAGTATAAAGAAACCCATAATGTCACCTTCCCGCCATTTTCAATGCTCGCATCCTTCATTTGGCGCAATGCAATGATTCAAAATGAGTTCAGTCTCATTGTTTCCTCGGGATATGATGACAGATCACGTTCTTCAGATACTAAGGTGAAAGCTCCACTCACTACGAGGAACAGAATATCTGCCTTCACTAGTGACACTTGTCCAAGGGTCAGAATAAGCAAGACAGAAGTCACGGGTGAATTGATGCCACAGATTGTCGAACAACTGACCGCTGCAGTCGCGTCGCCTTCTGAAAATCAGCACACTCATCATCAAATGGAAGATCCGCAACAATTCTGTCCTATTCACAGGACCAAACATCCTGCTGCACATTGCAGAACATTCAAAACAAAAACATTGCAATACAGACTCATCCTTCTTAACCAATGGAAATATATGTACCAGATGTGCTCTTTCAGTGAACCATTCACCAAAGGAGTGTCAAGTAAGATTATGGTGTTCTCACTGTGACAGTACCTGTCATTGCTCAGCACTTCATGATGCCAGTTGTGCTACCTTCGATGGACCGGCAGGGAGGCAATTTATCAGGGACTCCTAAAACCCTGAGAGAGTGTCGCTTGGACCTTGAAAGCATTTCGAAGAGCGACTCTCAGTGATTATGAGGTGTACGGACATATGTGATGGTAGTGGATCCAGAGGAAGGCCTTATTCCAAAAACAGTCCTGTGAATGTATTCATCACTACTAATCCTGAAAACTTTATGCTTTTTTTTGATGACCAGTCAAATCGGTCTCTGGGCTGCAGTGAACTCTTTGACTACTTCAACATGCCAAATAATCTAGTTCCCGATGAACTCAAAACCTGCTCTGGAACTATGGCAGCCAGTGGTAGACATGTCAAGAATCTCGTCATGAAATCTTTCGATGGAGTCATCCACCTGCCACTCTCGGAGCTAACCGAGTGTAAGGCTATTCCTTGTAATTCCTCATATGTGACACATCCAAACTCTCTCTTCCTCATATGTGGTGACTTCAATAGTCATCACGCCAGTTGGTAGGGTGTGGGTACCTCTCTCACCTGCCATGGCACTGCAGCAAAAGACTTCTGTGACTCATTGGGACTGACTCAATC
>CM068966.1:31232261-31253594 GCA_035128595.1 Eptatretus atami | reverse complement strand
AAAGTCCCTGTAGTGTCCATCTTGTTTACCCTGTATACACTGCCCATCCCTCTCCCTTGCACAGATATTCTCATGTCTCTCTTCTAGTGTTTGTTCCTTCCCTCTCCCACCCCTCTTGTCTCCTGCTCCCCTTGTTGTATGTTCTTTGTGTTCGCTCTCATATGAGCCTTGGCAGTGCATACAAAAAAAAATAATTCCTCCAAGATTCCAACACCGGTGGTCACAAGGCTCCACTCACAAATATATCCATTCACTGATATGTTTCCTGAACCTGACCCAGAAGCGACCATCTTGCTATTAATTGGACGAGATGCTCCTCAGCTACTTAAGGTCAGAGAATCATGGAATGGACCACCTCGTGCTCCGTGGGCACAGCGTATGGACCTTGGATGGGTGATAATTGGCGATGGATGTCTGGATGGCATCCATAGCCCTGAATGAGTGGAGGACTATCATACTCACATTGTCAACAATGGAAGACCATCAGTCTGTTCACCATGCCCTAATCACATCACTGTCGAGGACGTCATCCTACCACGTCATCACGTACCTTCAGGTCAGTTGTTCGGAAGATCCTGCGACCACAGAGCCTATGACGACGGGGTCAGCAGTGACATCTTTCAGCGAACAAGGAATGATGATAAGCCGGGTCGCTCCATAGAAGGCAACCATTTTCTTGCGATCATGGAGGACAGATTCATCGGGAAGGACAATGGCAATCGGGTGGCTCTGTTACCCTTCAGAGACCATGTAAAACTTCCAGACAATCGACTCCTTGCAAGCTTCTGTATAAGAAACCAGCCCTTAAACAGCAGTATGTGGACTTCATGGCTAAACTCTTTTCCAAAGGACTTGCTGATTCTCTTGAACCAGGAACAGAAGCAAAACGACCACTATGGTATCTTCCTCATTTTGCTGTATTCCTTCCACGCAAACCTGACAGTATTCATGTGGTGTTCAACGACAGTGCTACCTATTGTGATGTTTTGCTAAACAAGGTACTACTTCCTGGTCCAGACCTCGTCAATCGTCTCCTCGGGATATTAGTACACTTCAGACAGGAACCCATCGCTATCATGGCCAATGTAGAGCAAATGTTCCATCGTTTCTATGTTCGTGAGCATCACTGAGACTTTCTGCGATTTCTCCGGGATTCCGAACTACACATTAAACCCACTTTGCCTGCTGTAAAGTTGGTTAACGATCTGGAGTTTCGTTCCTTAGCCATATTAGCGAACGAGCATGAACGTTCATTGGGAACACAACGTTTCTCGAAGTGGAAGTTCAAGACAACGCCTCTTTGTGCACCACCAGGTGATTTCTGTCGTCCTCCAGAGATCTTCAGATATCAGTAGTGATGTGCACAGGATTTGGCGAATACCTTCTGGTCATGATGGCGCAAAGAATATCTCCCAACCCTGCAGCCCTGTACATGGTGGATAGTTAAGAACCACAACCTTTGTGATATCGTTCTGCTGAAGGTGAATGCGCAAAGGAACGACTGGCCTTATGGACATGTGATTGGGATATTCCCCAGCACAGACTGTCGGGTTCGAAAAGTGTGAATCCACAACACGAAGGACTGCAAACCCCATGTCTACCAGCGACCTGTAACTGAGGTAGTACTGCTTATACCAGCGGGAGAGTGAATTTTTTCATTGTTTCTATCGATTGTGAATTTCATATTCTCATGTTATCTTCCACGATGTCCCTATCCGTTATTCATCGTCTGGTCCATGAATTTAGTGACTGTATATGATGTACTATGTGGTTCGTTTATTTCATTTTTGATCATGTTCAATGGCAATTTGCAAATGTTTCGAGCCAAGGTGCCTACCTGGTTCTTGTGCTCACGTAATTCTCTTTGCTCAAGTCAATTGCTGGAGTGGTTCATATACAACCAGGCGAGGAGTGTGATGAAACCAAGTTCGAATGTAAAATGTATATTATGTTCCACGCATATCTTGCCTCATGCAAATTCATGTTTTGCTTCATGCGTATTCACGTTTTGCCTCATGCGTACTTATGCTCCACCCATGTCTTTCTTCATGCATATTCATGCTCCACCCATGTGTCTCGCCCTCTCCGCTGCAGCGGGCGAGAGCGACACTTCCCCGGTCTGGTGGGACGTGTGCATGTATCTGGAAAAGGCAGTGTTTATACCGACACATTTGTAGTCCTGTCAGACCCCACTATTCGCCGAAAATACCCTGAATACATTCCCGGAAAATACCCTGAATAGCGAATCCATGAATAGCGGGGCATTGTTTCAATGGAAAAAGGGGGGATAGGTTCCTCACGGTTCTGATTAATGAAAAAATGCACGAATGGCAAATCAGCGAGTGGCAAAGTCCGCGAATGCCACGCATTGTTTCAATGGAAAAAGGGGATAGGTTCTCGCGGTTCTGATTAATGAAAAATGCACGAATGGCAAATCAGCGAGTGGCAAAGTCGCGAATGTCACGCATTGTTTCAATGGAAAAAGGGGGGATAGGTTCCTCGCGGTTCTGATTAATGAAAATGCCACGAATGGCAAATCAGCGAGTGGCAAAGTCGCGAATGTCCGCATTGTTTCAATGGAAAAAGGGGGATAGGTTCCCGCGGTTCCGATTTCATCGGGGAAACTTTTAAAAGTTTAAAGTCTTTTAGATTGGATTTGTTTGTTCCATATGTCTACCCACAGAAGCCACACTTTGTCCTCTCACCAGCTGATCCAGCAGATCCACTTTGTGCTCAGGCTCATCACTTTCTTCTGCTTTTGGCAGTCGACTCACTCTGGCACTGGTTTTGCACTTGGGAACCATGTTTGATCAATGAGCAAATTAGTGGAACGAGAGGCAAAACATCGGTCAAGGCAGTGGGATAAGAAGAATGTTTGAGACTCAGGAACACTGCAAACACGCTGCGGGAATTGTGGGTAGCTGTGGGAGGGGTGAGTAATCTACCATTGTTTGTTTGAGGATGTTGGCAAATGGAATGTTTTACCAGATGTACTCAACTGGGGCCTAGAAGTAGATGTGGTGAAGCATTTATTAGCTCGCCTGTTTGAAGAACAGAGAGCTATAGCGATACCCCCGGCGTGAGCGTGAGCGTCAGCTGTGAGCGTGAAAATGTTAAAGTTTTTGGTGCAAGTTATTTTTTCCTTTCTCATGTTTTTATCTACCACACTATTTTTATACGCCCGAATATATATATATATATATATATATATATATATATTATATATATATATATTATATATATATATATATATATATATATATATATATATATATATATATCGGGGCGTATTATGTGATACCGTCGTCCGTCCGTTCGTCCGTTCCTGTCCGCACTCTAACTCCCAAAGTTTTCAACTTTCACGTTTCATATTTGGTACATAGGTACAGACTGTGGAGACCGTGTGTCGCGACATACGGTCGTCATCTAAAGTGGTTGCCATGGCAACCAGGATGCTGTTTCTCCATCGTTCCTGTCCGCACTCTAACTCCCAAAGTTTTAACTTCACGTTTCATATTTGGTAATAGGTACAGACTGTGGAGACCGTGTGTCGTGACATAGTTCGTCATCTAAATTGGTTGCCATGGAAACCAGGATGCTGTTTTCCATCCATTCCTGTCCGCACTCTAACTCCCAAAGTTTTCAACTTTCACTTTTCATATCTGGTACATAGGTACAGACTGTGGAGACGGTGTGTCTCGACATACGTTCGTCATCTAAAGAGGTTGCCATGGCAACCAGGATGCTGTTTTCCATGTAGTAGCACAATTCTGTATATCCTTCTTGGTCGGGCGTATATTGTGGCTCACTTGCGCTCTTGTTACTGATTACAATATACGAATACATATATTGCTTTAAAATTATTTGGATCAGACTTCACTGCAATGGTTTATAAAAAATATTAATTATTAGACTAGTCTTTTAAAAACGATAAATGTGTAAAACAGGCGAGCATTGGGTGGCTTTGACACCAACTCTGGTAATTATGCAAGCGTCATGCTAACATTTTACTCGCAGGTGTCAGATGTGATGAAACATTTTAATTGTGTATCTCACGGGAGGGGGAGGGAAATATCTTCAACAGCTCATCATAGATTCTGTGAAGCGTTTTAATTACTTATGCAAGGGTCCATTGAATTTTACATTTTAATTATGTAATTTGTGGAGGGGGGAAGAAAACATCCTCAGCACTCATCTCGTAATACAGGGTGTCCCAAAAGAAACCTAGGGATTTAGAAATGAAATAACATTTCTGTTTTTAATAATTTATGATTATTTTTATACAAGAGAAATTTAACAAATGGAGATAAATTTGCTTATTTTTGAAAAATGATGCAGCTTAGATGTCCTCAATTTTCGGCTTCACAGAGACGGCTCTTTCACAACAGCATTTTCCATAACAGCGGACAATAATTCTGGCTGCAGCTTTGAATTTCTGCACAGATGTAGTCCTTGAGCCGCTGAATTGTATGAGGCTTATTGATGTATAAACGCTCCTTTAGGTAACAACAAAGAAAAAATCGGGAAGCGTCAAGTCAGGAGAACGTGATGGCCAAGAAATTTCTGAATTCGCGAATTATTCGGTGTCCATGCTCTTTGGTGAGAAAATTGATCGATGAAATTTTAAATAAAATTCCACGATTTTGGTTCTTTGTTCAGTTGTGAATTTTTCCATGGCTAATTTCCAAAATATGTTAATCTAAATTCTGAAAAGAGAAAAAACGAATTATTAAAAACAGAAATGTTATTTAATTTCTAAATCCCTAGGTGACTTTTGGGATACCCTGTATATTCCGTAAAGTGCCTTCATAGTGGAACAGCTCGGTTACAACATGCCTGGTGGAAGATTAGTGTTTTAGAACTGTTACATATGTGACTCGTGGAAGATATGTTTTTCAATAATAGCATAATACAGTGTGTACATACGCTCGTTTATAGCGTGGCTCATAGAAGAGATGTTTTAGAACTGTTTAATGTGCACACGGCTTGTGGAATCCTTTTTTCATCCATGAAAACCGCGAATACGCAACACGGGGCCGTAAATGTGAAAGCGGTTGCATTTTGTAAACCGTGAATATGAGGGGTCTGCAGGTAGTGAATAGCAGGGTCTGACTATTGTAAATTAAATGAAAGGTGATTTGAACTCTGCAAGTGTTGGCTAAACTGCCTGGAACATTCTTATTCAAGAATCGGGACACTTAGGCCGTTCCAGGATACATCCTACCTGTGAAACACCGGGATGACATATTATAGCTGGTGTGATTCAGATCCAGGCTAAACGGCTTAGAGGTGAGTGTGCACATTGCTCGGCCATCCTGTCAGCTTAGAGTATAAATAAAGTAGAAAAAGAAACAAATCAGAAAATAGGTAAAGATAGAAGAAAAAAAAAGGCAGGAGAGGGGCACAAAGAAAAGCGAGGAAAGACAGGAAATACTAGAAGGGCACTTGGTAGAGCGCATACCTCCACCAAGTTGATTATTTATGCTTTGTATCCACTGATAGGCAGGATCGAGATTTGGACACGAACTAAAATTTAATCAGCTTGTTCTTGTCACCTAACCAACTCATCACCAAGTGTCGTCCGAATCCGTCCATAAATTATTGAACTAGAAGGGCACTCGGTAGAGCGCATATCTCTGCCACGTAATGCCTGATCCACGGAGAACATATCGGGCCAAATACATTTTTGAAATATCATGCTATACAGTAAGTACTACATCGCTTTTTGGCTCTATCTCTGAATGGTGAAGAATCACTTTAAAAATCAAATAATTCTCGTACCAGATCCGGATTTGGATCTCACCAAAATCGAAACAATTCGCCCTTGCAACACACCCAACGTGTCTACCAAGTTTCCTCCGAATCCGTCCAAAACCTTTTGAGATACCGTACCATGTATTAGTTTAGCCGATCTCTCAATGGTGAAGAATCACTTAAAAAATTCTCGTAGTCGGATCCGGATCCGGATGTTCACCAAAATCGACTCAATTCTTCCTTGTTACATACCCAACCTGTCTACCAAGTTCTGTCCGAATCTTGCAGCAACGTTTTGAGATATTTTCTTCACAAACAAATAAACAGACAGACGTGAGTGAAAACATCACCTCCATCACCCTTCGGTGGGCAGAGATAATGAATGTGTGGCACAGTCCTCTACATCATTAGCGTGGTGAGATGAAGCACTCACAAGGAAGTAAAAATTCAGTTGTGAAAAGTCCTCAAACAAATAAATTATCAATCAGCGAAGAGATATCCACAGATAATTGTGATTGATCTTGGTTTGGACTGGGGCATACATGGTGTTTATGAGCCCAAGTGTTATCAATAGATTGACTGCAATGGTATTTTGGGGGTATCGTACAATCTTGAAAAGGAAAGAATGAGGCAGATGCAAACAATTTTCACCAGAGTCAATCAGCTCATCTTGGTTATTCAACACTGGCCAGGTGTTGCTTGTTCTTCAAAGAAATACTTTTTTGTGGCATACATTATGGGCAGATCCAGCAAGACAACAAATGACCCCCAGGCAAGAGGCATCTACAACGCCCCTCTCCGTTTGTTCAACTTTTGAATACCTTAGTAGGGTGTAGCAACAGAGATGGGTGGAAATGAGGACAGGGAGAGTTTTTGTTGGTGACGAAATGATTAAATGTGTTGATTCTTCATTCTACAGGAAGGATTGTATCCATAGAGTTGTGTACTGTTTTGAGTTTAGACGGAGTAGGAGTCAGGGATATTGAAGGAAGGTTAAATGACATCGTATCAATGTCACGGCAGAAAGACATCGCTTGGGGTACACGAGTAGCAAACTACATCGGGAAAGTTTCCTCAAAGGATTTGAAAAAACTTCTTCACCCATTCCCTATGGGAGTGGCAGGAAGGGTCGTGTTATTATCCTTGCTGGGGTATATAGATTACAGTGGATCTAGACTCAGGTCCTTCGGCTGTGGGGTCACGAAAAGGATGTAATGCTTCAAGAACGTCGGGTATCCTCAACAGCAGTTTTGGTGTTGACAAGCTTGGTGTTGACTTAATGGTTAAGGTGGCTGGCTTAAGATCTTAGAGTCTTGACTTTAAGCCCCTGTCGTCCCGTTAAAATAATACCGGGTGGGTTGACTCAGCCTGTCATCTTTTCGAGGGATCTTCACCAAAATCGAATGAATTTGTCGTTCTCACACACACAACTTGTCCACCAAGTTTCATCTAAATCTGTCCACAACGATTTGAAATATCATGCATATATCGTTTTGGCCCTATCTCTCAGTGGTGAAGAATCAGTTAAAAAATGATTGTAGCTGGATCCAGATCTTCACCAAAATCTAATCAATTCGTCCTTGTCACACACACACACACACACACAACGTTCCAGCAGATTTTGTCCGATACCGTCCATAACATTTTGAGATACTTTGCTCACAGACAAACAGACAGGGGTGAAAAAATAACCTCTGTCCTTTGATGGTAGAGGTAATGATATTTGATGAATCCTCACAAAGGTTTCCTTGCATTGCAGCTCTCCAAACAATGTCCACAACCAGGCAGTAAACATCACTTCAACTTGAAGGGCACTGGATGGAGCGCATACCTCCGCCACGTAATGCCTGATCTACGAGAACATATCAGAAACCATACATTTTTGAAATATACAGCTACCCAGTACTATATCGTTTTTGGTTTAACAGTTTTTGGGGTTTTTTTTGGGGGGGCGGGGTTGTCGTTGTCACACACCCGAACGTGTCCACCGAGTTTCCTCCGAATCCGTCCACAACTTTTTGAGATATCGTGTTATATATCATTTTTATCTCGATCTCTCAATGGAGAAAAAGCACTTTTAAAATTCTAGTAGTCAGATCCGGATACGGATCTTTCACCAAAATCTGATCACTTCGTCCTTGTCACACACCCAATCTATTCACAAAATTTTCGTCCGGATCCGTCCACAACTTTTTTGAGATATCCTGTACACAAAGAAACAAACAAACAGACAGAAAGGGGTGAAAACATAATCTGCTTCACATTTACCTTCGGTGGTGGAGGTAATAATGCAGATACAGTATTGTACATTATTGCAAGGGACTGAATGAACGATGCATTTGATTGAAGACCGATGCCAAATTGGTGAAATGGTATCGTGGGAAAGTTCCTGCCACCTTCAGTCCTGGCCAGCCGGTTTGTGAAAGACTTGAGGCAACAACTTTCACCTGCCGACCCCTCATGAGAGTGGGAATAACAGGGTATTGAAAAGATAAGTAATAATAGTTGTGATTAAATATGACAATACAGGCAATACAAGTTCCCTGTTTTCCAGCAAGTTATAAACGAGTGTGACATCACAGAAACTGCATGTTTTGCATCAGGAGAAGAATTCATCCCTGCGAATGATCACATATAACTTTCAGAGTTACCTTCTTAGTTATCTTAGTTATCTGTACAATACACACTCTCACAGGCTTAACTTTCAGAGTATCAAACACAAATTAGAATTGACATTTTGAATGAGCCAAACGTAGAGGATGTTGTGCAAATGTGTATTTAAACTTCACAATGCAATGCTGTCAGCTCTTAATGAGAAAGCACAGCAATGTAAGGTGTAAAGGTACCACAAATAAAGAGATTACCTTTTAAAACTTGTGATTTGCTTCTGTGGCTGCAATAGAGGACCTGGTAAAGTTTGCATTCTTAAATAGTCGACGCAGGGGTGTGGACTTCGTTGACAAACAAAACAATTCATCGAGTGGAAAAATACAATGAAAGCAAGAGAATATTAAAATAAGTGCAATTTATCTATTCCTTTGGAGGGCAGGAAAACCACACAGATACAGTATGTAATTATCCTGACCCTCACTTTCAGACCTTTCATATTGAACTCAGTCAAGACAAATGTTTTAATATTTGAAAATTTATGTGTGAAACTTCCTTAATTGGCACTAGAATGGCACTTGGTAGAGCGCATACCTCCACCAGGCTGAACAGTTTACGTTTTGTATCCCACTGATAGGTCGGATCTGCATGTCGATATTAACCAAAATCGAATCAATTTGTCCTTGTCACCTACTCCACTCATCCACCAAGTTTCGTTCGAATCCGTGCATAATTTATGAAATATCGTGATATATATATATATATATATATGCAGTATTAGTGTGAAAAAATACACCTGCACACACACGCGCGCACACACACACACACACACACACACACACACACACACACACACACACACAGTCTGCCGAGCAGGCACGCAAACATTGACCATGATCAAGCTTGCAGTGTGTGTGAGAAGATTCTGATGGTATCCAAAGACTCAATAGCTCAGTGGGCTATCACCATGTAAGTGATGAGGTCCTTCGGTTTGAGTCTGGATTGAGTGAATCTTTTCGCACTGGCCCAATGCAAGAACTTATTCCTGTTTCCTACTCAAATACTGTGGTGTGTGTGTGTGTGTGTTGTGTGTGTGTGTGTGTGGTGTTGTGTGTGTGTGTGTGTGTGTGTGTGTGGTGTGTGTGTGTGTGGTGTGTGTGTGTGTGTGTATATATATTGTTAGGGTTGTGGAAATTCGCATTACTCCATAAAGGGTCCTCAGGTGAGATATAATCGGTAAGATTCATGTGTAGTTAGCCCAAACCCGTTGTATAGAGGAAATATATGTGATCCATTCGGGCTGCGACGCTTCAGTTAGCCGTTTTTCTTTGGCTATGTTAATTTGGTGCAAGAACAAAAACCAACAACGCCTGTGGGATTTTCCCTTCTGCTTTTCCCGCGCTTTGGCAGGGGGAGGGGCGATTTGAGCCGAGGTCAAAGGTGAAAAAAGGTGGGCGACTGATTTTGGGGGAATAATTCCCTGGCCCGAGCCAAGACTGACTTTCCCCTCGCCCCCCCCCCCCGCACGGCCGGCGGGAGGGGGGAACGAGAGGGCACGCCCCTTTTTGGGAAGCTTCCAGAAGGAAGGTGGAGCCAGAAACGGGGCGGGGCAAAGGGCGGAGCCCCGCGCTACAAAAGGGGCGGACGAGTTGGTCTTCATGTTGGTCTTCTGGTTCATGGTCGTCTTCTGGTTCGGGTCGCGAGCTTGTTGTTCCTGCTTTGATCCTCGCGCGAGCGTGGAGAATAGCGCAAACAAACCCCGTCCGTTTCCCAAAACCCCGTCCGAGCTGTCGGGCGGACGACGCGAGCTACGCGCGGCACGAGCTCGGTGCACCACGCCGGAGAGAGCTCGCAGACTGCGAGAGGAGTCGGGGCCAGGCGCGACCAGGCCGACGGTCGTGGGAGGAGGACTCGACGGCCCAAAGGGAAGTGACCATTTTCTTTTCGGGGTTTTGTATGTGGTGTTTGTGGCGCCAGTCTCCATAAGTAAAACGGTTTAAGTGCTCGTAAAGAATAATTGTATTCGGTTGTAGCTCTGCATTGTGTCCTTGCTTTTATATGTGCACTAGCAGGGATACCCGTGCTCCGCACGGGAATCCTGTGGATGACGGTGGATCTGAGGAGTATATGTCACAGTTAATTGTAAAATTGTAGAGGCTGCACCATTATTTATTTTTTTTATCATCACCACTATAATATTATATTTTCCCCGCCATGTTTTATATGCAGAAGACTCGAGTTCAAAAATGTTAAGATTTATTGCCGCATCAGATAAAAAACCATAATTTCTCAACAATGTGAGGCTGGTTTCATGTCATCATTTGTGACTTAATTTATACGTCGGGCATAACCCAGCCTGGCCAGCGTATTTGATTTATTTACGTCTGTTATCCTGAAACGTCAAAATTATAACTGTTCTTGAAGTAAGAATTGGGAGACGTGTATTATGAAACGGCATACCTCTGAACGCCTCTGTCGCTGTTGCCGTGCGCGTGCAGTTCGAGAATTCAAATTTGTTCGCTTTCGCAGTGACATAATGTTTCGGGTTTCAAAGCTGTTATAACAGGAGGAGAATGTGTATGTTTAAAAAGTCAACGAATACGAACATTTTGTATTTCAAAAAACCTAGCGTTTTTACCATGAAGCCTTTTGTTACGATTAATACGCCGGCGCACTATTCAAAAGCCATTTTTTTTAATGGAATTGTATTTTTTTTTTTATATATGTATTTTTCATTTTTATGGAAAGCTACTTAGCGCATCCTGGAGCGAATGTTAGGTCTATATGTGTGTAAAGTTTCATCAAGATCGGTTCCTGGTCTAGGAGCTTATTGGTTACAAACAAACAGACAGACAGAAGGATGCCATTTATATAGTAGATGAGCAGATATATCAGCAGTAAGACGACACTCTCTCTCTCTCTCTCTCTCTCTCTCTCCTCTCTCTCTCTCTCTCTCTCTCTCTCTCTCTCGGCAGCTGACTCCGCTTGCCTGGCTCTTTCATGAGCAGATCGATCAGCAGTTAGCTGTTGCCCGTGCGCGTGCAGTTCGAGAATTCAAATAACAGGAGGAGAATGTGTATGTTTAAAAAGTCAACGAATACGAACATTTTGTATTTCAAAAAACCCTAGCGTTTTTAACCATGAAGCCTTTTGTTATGATTAATACGCCGGCGCACTATTCGAAAGCCATTTTTTTTTCTAATGGAAATTTATTTATTTTATTTATATATATATATTTTTATTTTTTTTAATATATATTTTTTTCATTTTATGGAGAGCCACTTAGCGCATCCTGGAGCTGAATGTTAGGTCTATACTGTGTGTAAAGTTTCATCAAGATCGGTTCACTGGTCTAGGAGCTTATTCGTCACAAAAAAACAGACAGACAGACAGACACGGACAGAAGGACTGCCATTATATAGTAGATTACTGTATGACTGTGAATACGTGCTTGTCTGTGTGTGTGCAATAAAAGTGCTTGCTTGTCCAATTGTTCCCCCGTTTCGCTTCGTCTTTCCTTTAATTGAATCTCCATCTTGCATCACGTAAGGGATTGGTAGTGGGTTTAAAGCACCCGGTAATTAATCGGAACCGTCAA
Source organism: Eptatretus atami (assembly GCA_035128595.1). Taxonomy (NCBI): domain Eukaryota; kingdom Metazoa; phylum Chordata; class Myxini; order Myxiniformes; family Myxinidae; genus Eptatretus; species Eptatretus atami. Next base: position 31,241,635 of record CM068966.1, on the reverse strand, counting down.
GGCCGCCGATAACTCCGCTCGGTTATCCTTAAATACGGAACGAACCGCTTAAGCGGTTCGTGTCCGGAGTCGGCCTGTGGCGTGGTCCCATCCCTCGGCAGATACCTGTGCGAGTACCATAGGTATATCGACTTTCGGGATTCACCCTATCTCGCGCGGGTGGACTGCGGACTGGGTGGTGGTGGGGTTAAACCCCACCCGTGACTGGTTTCTGGCGGTAGTCCCAGGAGGGTCACGACTGAATTGTCCGTTTCGGTGGGCGAAGCGGCCCCATTCGAGTCAAGCGGCCAGGCGGGCCAGAATTCGTAAACAATATATTATAATATATATATATATATATATATATATATATATATATATTGTTGTGGATTTGAAAGCTATCGCAACTCAACATTCAGGTCCTTTAGCTCAGTTATATCGGTAAGTACATGTTGCCAGTTAGGGTCCCGACCCTGGTCTAATGGGTACAGGCCCGTCGCTAGGGGGGGCATTTGGGTGCAATGCCCCCCATGGCGCATCTGGTGCCCCCCCCACTTGTACGCCACCCATTTATGCCCTGTTGCACCCTGTGAACTCCTTGCTGTTTAAGAGTTCACCTGTGTGAACTAAAACCCTTATTCCAGATGTTCAACGTGGTGAATAATAAGGCCTTCTTGGATAAACTGTTCTTTAATAATATCCTTCTTTGAATAACAGTCAAGAGATAAGTGTGCGCTTGCCAGCGCATCTCCAAAGCAATTGGCAAGACAATACAAGTCCAAGCCCACAAGATAAAAGATAACGCAAGCACCAACGCCAGCAGCCAAGACGACAGACAGCCGCAACATCTCGTGTCGAATGTCGATGCTGTGGGTGGTTATAATATATCGTGGATCATTTAGTTTTAAGGAATAGCCAATCAGCGTATTCGATATGGAGGCCCTATTAAGTAGGTTACCTGATTGGTTGTAAGTTAGGTATAAATGTATATAGTCATAATATGATAATAGGAAGAAGGAAAAGACATAAATTACATAATTAAAGATGAAGTGCACCGCGTGACCTTCACAACCCTCCATCTTACAAAGTAATTTTCTCTTAAAAATGTGTGTGTGCAATCATCGTGCTTACATTTGAAATTATGCAGATAAAACCTGTTTTGGTGCATGCATCATTTAATAAATAAAACCGTCAAATGTCACGAGTCATGAGGGACGAGTCACGGAGAGCGCTAGCTAGCAGCAGTAGAAAAGACATGGATATACGAAATGGCTAAGAAAAGGTTGTGGTTGTGGTTGTGGTCAACACCCGCCGTATATACGAAAATGGCTAAGAAAACGAAAAAGGTTGTGGTTGCGGTTGTGGTTGTGGTCAACACCGCCGGGTCGGCTGCTTTGTACTTCTGATATTTAAGTTAAATGTTTGTGTTTGGTGCTTTGCATATCCCATATCTAGTGCTTTGTGCATAACCTTACCTCTGTGTAATTGACTGCTTTAAATGCGGACTTTGTGGAATCTTCAGGCTGGTCGTATTTGCTGTTGATAGTTTGACGTGGTGATCGCAGGTCATAGCCGACTGTATGTTATTTGAAAGTTCACTGATTCCGCTGCCAACCTCCCCCATTTAGTCATTTGTATCTCTGGTATATTAATTTTATAATGCCAATTCTTGGCAACACTTTGTATAAGTGCACCTGAATTGGTGCCAATTGTGTAATCATTGAATATCTGCATTGTGAATGTTGCCAGTTTGTTGCGGCTCTCCTGCATTCGAATAATTTTATGCCAAAACATCGGACAATATTAAATCTAGCTGAGATCATTTTGGTTAGTATGCGACGGCAACCTCAGTATAGATGCGTCAATGCTGATGAATACAATAGCATACCGGGTTATCAAAAAAATTAAATATTATAATTGTGCCCCCTCATCCAGTTCATATGCCCCCCTTAATACTAGCCTGGCAACGGGCCTGAATGGGTAATTAAATGTTCCTGCGCTGTGAAGTTGTTTTATAGTCAGGTTTTCTTTTATTTTTACACCACCAACTACATCATCGACTCCACCGCCGACCGCACCGCATCGCCCTCGCCTTCGCTTCACTCCTGTCACCATGCCACCGTGGCCCATCAGCAGGGAGCCGGCCGTCTCCGGGCTCCGCCTCTGACCCTGCACCGTCCGCCATTAACCACGCGGTCTGAGGAGAGGCCGTATGCGGAGCCACGAACGCCCCCCCTCCCCCGCTGGAGACTCCGCCCAAGGGAGGGAGTGCCCCACCCACCGCGCACCTGTCCAATCGGGAGGGACGAGGAGTCATATGGGGCCTCCGGTCCAATGGGAGAGCAAGTGGCGAGGAGAGAAGGTTCGTTGAGTGGGAGGGGGAGATAAGGTGTGTTCTGAGGAGATTTTGTCGTCGTTCGTTCCCTGCTTGTTTTCTCCCGCTTTTTTCTTCCTGCCCGGCTCATCACCTTGGCTTCTGAAACGACCTGTCCCGGCCCCAGAGCTTCATGTCGTCGCCTTCCGCCTGGCTGGGACGGCGACACCAGTCTCACGACCAGGGGACGTCCAGCTGCGGCGCTCCTGGCCAGGTAGCCAGCTACCTGACCCCCAGCCCGACTGTCCGAGCTGGAGGTCCCAAAAAGACCCAGGGGTCCATTTCTGTCTGGGTGTGCGTGTGTCTGTTTGTGGCACCAGTCTTGCAAGTAGTAAAGTTGCATAAGTGCCTGTGCTGTATATTATTTTGTATTTCTTTTATTCGTATAATCTTCCTTGCGTGCTCCCGAACAATTCCCTCATTATTTGCAATAAAAACCCCAATTGTTAAATGTACTCAGCTCGTGTGTCGTTTCCTTCATTGGCTGAGCATGTTCGTGCGTGGTGAGGGATTAGTGACCATTGCCAGGGTCCCAAATAACCAGGCCGGCGGAATTCGGCGATATCACCGCTCGGCTACGCACACGGGACGGGCCGCTTAGTGGCTCGCTTCCGTACGAGTTCCGCCGAGGGTGAAGTACCCCGGTAGCTGGATCACGTGGGTACTTTAGGTAAGTTGAAGTTGCAATTACCCTACCCACGTGATCTCCCCATTGGCATATTTCAGTCCAAAACACACAGGACCCGTCGACCCGGACTTACCCAGGCGGCGATCTGTAAATTCCAGGCGATCGAGCCGAGACGGCCCAACTGCTTCATCGGGGGTCGTGCGCGTGGCACGCGCCCGGCGGGAAACCTCAACAATAATAATATAATATATATATATATATATATATATGTATACTTATATATATACTGCATATACATATATAGTTTTTAGCGCTATCACTTAATAGTGAAGAATCACTTTTAAAAATTCTAATAGCCGGGTCCGGATCTTCACCAAAATCTAATCAGTTCGTCTTTGTCACACACCAAATTTGTCCGAATCCGTCCAAAACTTTTTTGAGACATTCTGCACACAGACAGGCATAACAGACAAACGAGGGATGGCTACATAGCCTCCCTCCACCTTTGGTGGTGGAAGTAATGAAATTATTCCTCTGCAAACATACAGTAGTCCATGAGCCAGGCCAGATTATCGGTACCACCCTGGGGTGAACTAACACGAATGGTACTAAAATGTTTATAGAGTGACTGTAAATACATTAAGATATTGATAGCCTTCCCGCACTGGTAGCTTAGTCTGATTTTGTGATGCAATGGGGGTGCTACCATAAAAACAGATTTTCAGCGTGACGCTCGGGTTTTTTCCTCATTTTCTTTAAAATCAATCACACGATCAACGCGAAACTTTGGACACCTATGTAGAAATTTGATTCTCTACCAGAGTTGTTCCTAGGTATTTTTCAAATTTCCTCATATTTTGGGATTTACCCTAAAAAATTTAATTTTGGGTATTTTCCCATAAATCTGGAATAAATCCCTAAATATGGGAGAAATTGAAAAATATATTCTAACAGCTCTTGTAAGCTAATTTGATTCTCCTACAAGAGTTATTCTGATGTCCAGCCAGGCTTCAGCCTGAAAGGTGGAGCTGTCCCCAGGTACTACTGACATCGGAGTATCGCAGCAGATACTTGAGGCAGCTCAGGGCCATGGTAGTAGGCCAAAATATATACTGACTTCAGCCACCCAGACCTACAGATGCCCAGGATTAGAAGAGATGAGGCCGATGTCCAATCTCGTCCGTTCTCTCTCCCGCAAGATGATGATGGGTCTCTCCGCAAGACCAACAAGGCTGCCCTAGCAAGGGAGTTGAGAGGAATGTTTCTCCTGCAGAGGTGATCCCCGAGCCATCTGCTACCATAATTGATGGGATGAGCCTGGTCCAGAAACTGAAGGGAAACGACAAAACTTTTTCACAGCTTGCAGGCCAGCACTGAGTCACGTTGTCATGAGGGTGCTAAGAGCAGGCGCATTGATTGTTGTTGTTTGACGTCTACACGGAGACATCCATCAAAGATGCAGAACGAGGCCAACAGAAGTGCAGGCACAGGGATCCATTTCAAGAACATTCTCCTGGGCACAACATCCCAGCAGTGAGAAAGTTTAACTCGTAGTTTCCTCCAACAAGAAGTCTCATCAAGTTCCTGGTAGAAGAATGGAAAAAACGCACAGCCTGAAGTGTACGGACCATGTGGCAGGTTACAGACATGCCAAACAAGGCTAATGAAGAAGAGCCCGGTAGCACAACAGTCAAGATTCCGAGTCTGACGTAGATGAATTGAGGAGGAGTAATTGCCATAATAGTAAGTACAAAGCCCATGGCATGCTTAGTGTGTAATTTACAAGGACTTGTATTAAATTGTGACCAATTACTATATTCATTTTAGTGACATTTAGGCAATTCCTGTCCCAAATTTTGACATTTTAAAAATTTTTCTGAATTTTCGTAGGTGTGTCTATTCAAGAAGTGATAACGAACATTAAGCACCAGTGTGCAGGGCTATCAATATCAAAAACATAAACTAGAGAACATGTTAAGCAAGCTAAAAACACCTAAGAGAATTAGTCCCCGGGTGGTACCGATATCCCAAAATTCGGTCTTGCTCATGGACCTACAGTACTGTACCTATAACATACAATACTGTAGATCATCACTCCTGACTCAGCGATATAAATATTTAGTATTTTCAAGTGGGCTGGAGTGTTTAAAATTTGCACAACTAATCTACTCGAACTTCGAGTCTCGAAGCCACAATTGCAGAAAAATCGCAAAAACCGTCCAGAAAAGAAATATCCGCAATTTTTATTATTATTTTTTTTTTGTAAATACCTTGTTGATATATTTTTTAAAACATCGATATACCGCAACCTCGAAACATGTCCAATATAGACCACCCCCATTTCCTTTCCTTGTTCGAAGTGTATTTTGAGTCATTTAAAAATCAGTCTCTACTTATTGTGAACTCAAATCGTCATGAAGCTTAAATTTTTTATGTTGTTAATTGTTTTATTTTTTTCTCTGTTCATTGTATTTTTACACCATTTATGTTCTTCGTTTTCATCATGTCCCCCAATTTGGTTTAAAAATGGTTTTTTTTTTTGTATTTGTCCATTTTTTTTCATATTCATGTTTCACATTTTTGGTTTCATAAACCAACTGGATTTATCTGTTTCCATTAAATATTTTCTTTACTCTTAAATAATATCGTTGGTTTTTAAAAATAATGTTCAAATTGTATATCTTTTGTAACAGCTTAGATTTTGACCATTCCATGTTGATTTGTATTGATGTATTTTTTATTAATACCTAGTAAACAAATATTACCTTAGTCCTTGACTTCTTGTTTGGCCGTAGATTAATAGAATCAGAAAATTGTTTATTGAAGTTATTTTATTTATAAACTGTCATCAGTGTTTCACAGGACATGGTGATTCAATCATTTTGTGTGCCGTCAATCGGGATGAAAGTGAAACAGGCATCCTGTCTGCAGGCATTCATTGGTTGACGTTTTGCATATCCCACGGTAATCCTTCGTAGCGAGTAGGCGAGCTATCGAAGGCACCATGAACAAAATTAAAATGTAACTGGCAGTGGTAACGGTGCAGTGGGCTGCAAGCAGTGGTGATGGTGCAGTCGAGAGCCAGACATTGTTGATGGTGCAGCGAGAGCAAGGCAGTGGTGACAGTGCAGGCAGGGGTGACGTGCAGTGGAGCAAAGGCAATGGTGACTGTGCAGTGGGTGCAGGCAGTGAATGATGTGCGCGCGAAGCAGGCAGTGTGACTGTGCAGCAATGGTGATGGTGCAGCGAGAGAGGCAGTAAGTGATGGTGCAAGCGAGAGCGACAAGTGGGTGATTGTGCAGTGGTGTAAGGCAGTGGTGATTGTGCAGGCCAGTGGTGGAGGTTGCAGTGTGACTGTGTAGCGAGAGAAGGCGTGGTGAACGGTGCAGCGGGAGCAAGGCAGGAGGTGACGTGCACGGAACAGGCATGGTGATTGTGCAGAGAGTGGTGATGGTGCAGCAAGAACCAGGCAGTGGTGACAGTGCAACGCCTGAGGTAGTGATGACAGTACGCGCGGGAGCAAGGCATTGGTGATGTGGCATTGAGTGCAGGTAGTGGTGAAATATGGCAGCAATAGAGATTGGTAGAATGAAGTATGGGAACAGTTTTCGTTGGTGTTGAGACGATTAAAATGTATAGATTCTTCATTCTGCAGGAAGGATTGTTGACCATCGAGTTCTGCTGCAGTTTTAAGGAGCAGTTGTGAGGGACATTGAAAGGAATAGGGTAAAGTGGGCGATATCGGTAGAAATTAATTGTTGGGGGTCGGTGCGAGAACGACCACTAGGTGGGCGAAGGCTTTGCGTCGTCCTCCACCAAAACTCCCCGGAATTGTAAAGGTGTCGCCGGATAACTCCCGCGAGTCGGTGGGTCGTTTAACCGACCGTGGTCGCAATATTTTCACCGCGTAGCGTGGGTCCCTATTTGTCTATACCATTTACCTAATTGACTACCGTTGGGACCACGCCCTTGGCCATCTTGCTCGAACCGGTCAACTCTACGACTGCGGTACGAGTTCCAACTTTCGACTACCAACTGCCGGTTTCCGAGAAAGGGGTACTCCGTTTGCGGCACTGACAATGGTCGCTGGTTTGGTCCCAGTCGCACATGTGGGACTCGAGGTTCGGGGGGAGCTCGGGTGGTAGTGCGGGATCACGGAGGGGGGTCGGGGTCGCTTTTCCTTCCTTGTAGGAGGGCCAACACAGAGACACGTTTGCACGCCTCGACGACCTTCGTAATAGCAAAAAAACCTTTTGTGACAGCAAAAACCCTCCAAAACTCCTCCAAAAAGACCCACCAAAAACATCTCCAAGACCCAAAAAGCTCTCTCAAGAACCCACAAAAAAGACTCCTGCCTCCAAGAAGTGCTTGGGAATTTATGGACCTCCCCTCAGTGGGGAGGGGCCGTTGTTGAACAACCTCGCTGTCCGTCCGCCTTTGATTGGACAGGGTCCCCCACGGCATAACTTTCGCGGGTGGGCCTTGGCCCTAGCCGGGAAACCCAGCCACTCTTCCACTGCGGGTTCATACTTACAGTAACAGTATCAATGTTGCAACGGTTGTCGTGAAAGAGTTACAACGTTCGTCGGAGCCGAGAAACCGGAACCCGTGAGATCTTGCCTTGGCACGTCAGGGTGCGAGAAAGCAGCTGGTTGGTGGGGATCGTGATGGGCTGAGGGGTCATGCAGATGGGATGGTTTGTTTAGAATGGCTTGTTAGATTAACAACCTAACTAAAAAGAAAATCTGCAACGCACAGCCTTTGATTCTCCCACAGACAAAAGGAAGGGGCCCTGTCTCCATGTACTTAACGGAATAACTGACTCTTGGGACATCTGTATGTTGAATACAAATGGTTTCCAGATCCGTAACAATATTAATTAGAAATGATATAGAAAATTAATGAGCAGAGCGATAGCGTTAACCATGGCTGAAGAAATGGTGTCGGGAGGAAGGTTTTTGCATTTTAAGCAGTGGGAATCATTTTGCCAACAAAGAAGTGTTTCCGGAAATGATGGCCGATTTGTTAAATAGAAAGGGGGCAGCAAGGTTGCAGTGGGGAATTGAAGGAGAATTCAGGCTTTTATATGTCAGCAGAAGGGTGGAGATGTATTACGGAAGGAATTGATTGATGTAATTGGATGAGTAAGGCCAGGCAAGAAAATAGATTTCAGGAAGGGAAAAAGTTAAATATATTCTGTACAATGCAGGAGTTTAATAATAAGATGGAAGAGCATTGAGGCTACTGTAAGATACAAGGAGTATGATATAGTTTTTTGCAGTGAATGAGACATGGTTTAAGGAGGAAGAGTCCACTGGAGGACAAGGATTAGAAGGCTACAATGTGTAAATCGGTGGTGAATAGGAAGGAGAGAAAAGGAGGTGTAAGCAATCTTTGGTAAAGGACAGCATTGCATAGAGAAAGGGGTGAATTTGAATTAAGGGAAGGAATAAATGTTGAGGATTCTGTATGGGGGTAGATTAGATATGTAAACATAGGTAGGCAATAACCTCTGGGACTCTCACCTGGAAGCGACTGGAATAAAATAACAAGGGAACAACTGGGTGGCAATGGATGACCCACAAAATACCTCTGGGATTTTTTTCATGCCATCAAAAACTTGGTACATCACGGGTGATGAAGGCGAAGTGAAGTTTTCATTGGAATTGGTGTGTTGTAATTTCTAGAAGAAGCAAAATACCTCTGGTGGGGGCAACGTCCCAAAACCCCCTCACTCCCCCGATTGTTTTTTAATAGCCATGAACAAACTTTGCTACATACACGGTGATGGACGTTGTGGTAAGTTTCATCGAATTGCAATGTTAAGTTTAAGAGAAGAATTGAAAGTAATTTGTGGACGGGCCGTATGGAGGCCTGCGCCATTCCATAAGCTCACACGGACTACGTTCACGGGTGAACTAAAAACAGTAAGCTATTGGGTAGGATGTTTTTATCGGCTCTGGGTGAGGAGGAAGGAGGATACATGAAGAATTCAAAAAGGACAATGTGGTAAAAGGGAAAGAGTATTGATTATGGGGGATTTTTACTTGCCAGGGATAGGATTGGGTCCATGGAATAGGAAAGGGCAGAGTGGATGAGGATTCCTAGTTTTAGTCCAGGATTGCTTTTTACAACCATTTGTAGATAAGCCCAACGAGGGGGGGGGGGAGTGGCAAGTGTTGAAAACCTCCTTTTAAGTAACGATCCCATATGATAGAGAAAGGTGGAGGTCGGGGAGTATTTAGGAGCAAGTGACCATATCAATTTGTGTGCAAAGACTGTTGAGGGTTAGAGTTCCAGGTAGTATGGGTAAGGCTATTAATTCAGGAGCAAACCTTGAGGGTATGAGGGAGAGTTTTGTGAGAAGATTGGGAGACTCTAACAACAGGACAA
>CM068966.1:31213793-31232236 GCA_035128595.1 Eptatretus atami | reverse complement strand
CTTTTAGATTGCGATTTGTTTGTTCCATAGTGTCTACCCACAGAAGCCACACTTTGTCCTCTCACCAGCTGATCCAGCAGATCCACTTTGTGACTCAGGCTCATCACTTTCTTCTGCCTTTTGGCAGTCGACTCATCTCTGGCACTGGTTTTGCACTTGGGAACCATGTTTGATCAATGAGCAAATTAGTGGAACGAGAGGCAAAACATCGGTCAAGGCAGTGGGATAAGAAGAATGTTTGAGACTCAGGACACACTGCAAACACGCTGCGGGAATTGTGGGTAGCTGTGGGAGGGGTGAGTAATCTACCCATTGTTTGTTGAGGATGTTGGCAAATGGAATGTTTTACCAGATGTACTCAACTGGGGCCTAGAAGTAGATGTGGTGAAGCATTTTATTAGCTCGCCTGTTTGAAGAACAGAGAGCTATAGCGATACCCCCGGCGTGAGCGTGAGCGTCAGCGTGAGCGTGAAAATGTTAAAGTTTTTGGTGCAAGTTATTTTTTCCTTTCTCATGTTTTTATCTACCACACTATTTTTTATACGCCCGATATATATATATATATATATATATATATATATATATATATATATTATTATATATATATATATATATATATATATATATATTATATATATATATATATCGGGGCGTATTATGTGATACCGGTCGTCCGTCCGTTCGTCCGTTCCTGTCCGCACTCTAACTCCCAAAGTTTTCAACTTTCACGTTTCATATTTGGTACATAGGTACAGACTGTGGAGACCGTGTGTCGTGACATACGTTCGTCATCTAAATTGGTTGCCATGGAAACCAGGATGCTGTTTTCCATCCATTCCTGTCCGCACTCTAACTCCCAAAGTTTTCAACTTTCACTTTTCATATCTGGTACATAGGTACAGACTGTGGAGACGGTGTGTCTCGACATACGTTCGTCATCTAAAGAGGTTGCCATGGCAACCAGGATGCTGTTTCCATGTAGTAGCACAATTCTGTATATACCTTCTTGGTCGGGCGTATATTGTTGCTCACTTGCGCTCTTGTTACTGATTACAATATACGAATACATATATTGCTTTAAAATTATTTGGATCAGACTTCACTGCAATGGTTTATAAAAAATATTAATTATTAGACTAGTCTTTTAAAAACGATAAATGTGTAAAACAGGCGAGCATTGGGTGGCTTTGACACCAACTCTGGTAATTATGCAAGCGTCATGCTAACATTTTACTCAGCAGGTGTCAGATGTGATGAAACATTTTAATTGTGTATCTCACGGGAGGGGGAGGGAAATATCTTCAACAGCTCATCATAGATTCTGTGAAGCGTTTTAATTACTTATGCAAGGGTCCATGCGAACATTTTACATTTTAATTATGTAATTTGTGGGAGGGGGGAAGGAAACATCCTCAGCAACTCATCTCGTAATACCAGGGTGTCCCAAAAGAAACCTAGGGATTTAGAAATGAAATAACATTTCTGTTTTTTAATAATTTATGATTATTTTTATACCAAGAGAAAATTTACAAAATGGAGATAAATTTGCTTTATTTTTGAAAAATGATGCAGCTTAGATGTCCTCAATTTTCGGCTTCACAGAGACGGGCTCTTTCAACAGCATTTTCCATAACAGCGGACAATAATTCTGGCTGCAGCCTTTGAATTTCTGCACAGATGTAGTCCTTGAGCCGCTGAATTGTATGAGGCTTATTGATGTATAAACGCTCCTTTAGGTAACCACAAAGAAAAAAATCGGGAAGCGTCAAGTCAGGAGAACGTGATGGCCAAGAAATTTCTGAATTTCGCGAAATTATTCGGTGTCCATGCTCTTTGGGTGAGAATAATTGATCGATGAAATTTTAAATAAAATTCCACGATTTTGGTTCTTTGTTCAGTTGTGAATTTTTCCATGGCTAATTTCCAAAATATGTTAATCTAAATTCTGAAAAGAAAAGAAAAACGAATTATTAAAAAACAGAAATGTTATTTAATTTCTAAATCCCTAGGTGACTTTTGGGATACCCTGTATATTCCGTAAAGTGCCTTCATAGTGGAACAGCTCGGTTACAACATGCCTGGTGGAAGATATGTTTTAGAACTGTTACATATGTGACTCGTGGAAGATATGTTTTTACATAATAGCATAATACAGTGTGTACATACAGCTCGTTTATAGCGTGGCTCATAGAAGAGATGTTTTAGAACTGTTTAATGTGCACACGGCTTGTGGAATCCTTTTTTTCATCCATGAAAAACCGCGAATACGCAAAGCACAGGGCCGTAAATGTGAAAGCGGTTGCATTTTGTAAACCGTGAATATGAGGGGTCTGCAGGTAGTGAATAGCAGGGTCTGACTATTGTAAATTAAATGAAAGGTGATTTGAAACTCTGCAAGTGTTGGCTAAACTGCCTGGAACATTCTTATTCAAGAATCGGGACACTTAGGCCGTTCCAGGATACATCCTACCTGTGAAACACCGGGATGACATATTATAGCTGGGTCGGGATTCAGATCCAGGCTAAACGGCTTAGAGGTGAGTGTGCACATTGCTCGGCCATCCTGTCAGCTTAGATGTATAAATAAAAGTAGAAAAAGAAACAAATCAGAAAATAGGTAAAGATAGAAGAAAAAAAAAAGGCAGGAGAGGGGCACAAAGAAAAGCGAGGAAAGACAGGAAATACTAGAAGGGCACTTGGTAGAGCGCATACCTCCACCAAGTTGATTAGTTTATGCTTTGTATCCCACTGATAGGCAGGATCGAGATTTGGACACGAACTAAAATTTAATCAGCTTGTTCTTGTCACCTAACCAACTCATCCACCAAGTGTCGTCCAAATCCGTCCATAAATTATTGAACTAGAAGGGCACTCGGTAGAGCGCATATCTCTGCCACGTAATGCCTGATCCACGAGAACATATCGGGCCAAATACATTTTTGAAATATCATGCTATACAGTAAGTACTACATCGCTTTTTGGCTCTATCTCTGAATGGTGAAGAATCACTTTAAAAATCAAATAATTCTATCCGGATTTGGATCTTCACCAAAATCGAAACAATTCGCCCTTGCAACACACCCAACGTGTCTACCAAGTTTCCTCCGAATCCGTCCAAAACCTTTTGAGATACCGTACCATGTATTATTTAGCCCGATCTCTCAATGGTTGAAGGAATCACTTAAAAAATTCTCGTAGTCGGATCCGGATCCGGATGTTCACCAAAATCGACTCAATTCTTCCTTGTTACATACCCAACCTGTCTACCAAGTTCTGTCCGAATCTTGCAGCAACGTTTTGAGATATTTTCTTCACAAACAAATAAACAGACAGACGTGAGTGAAAACATCACCTCCATCCACCTTCGGTGGGCAGAGATAATGAATGTGTGGCACAGTCCTCTACATCATTAGCGTGGTGAGATGAAGCACTCACAAGGAAGTAAAAATTCAGTTGTGAAAAGTCCTCAAACAAATAAATTATCAATCAGCGAAGAGATATCCACAGATAATTGTGATTGATCTTGGTTTGGACTGGGGCATACATGGTGTTTATGAGCCCAAGTGTTATCAATAGATTGACTGCAATGGTATTTTGGGGGTATCGTACAATCTTGAAAAGGAAAGAATGAGGCAGATGCAAACAATTTTCCACCAGAGTCAATCAGCTCATCTTGGTTATTCAACACTGGCCAGGTGTTGCTTGTTCTTCAAAGAAATACTTTTTTTGTGGCATACATTATGGGCAGATCCAGCAAGACAACAAATGACCCCCAGGCAAGAGGCATCTACAACGCCCCTCTCCGTTTGTTCAACTTTTGAATACCTTAGTAGGGTGTAGCAACAGAGATGGGTGGAAATGAGGACAGGGAGAGTTTTTGTTGGTGACGAAATGATTAAATGTGTTGATTCTTCATTCTACAGGAAGGATTGTATCCATAGAGTTGTGTACTGTTTTGAGTTTAGACGGAGTAGGAGTCAGGGATATTGAAGGAAGGTTAAATGACATCGTATCAATGTCACGGCAGAAAGACATCGCTTGGGGGTACACCGAGTAGCAAACTACATCGGGAAAGTTTCCTCAAAGGATTTGAAAAAACTTCTTCACCCATTCCCTATGGGAGTGGCAGGAAGGGTCGTGTTATTATCCTTGCTGGGGTATATAGATTACAGTGGATCTAGACTCAGGTCCTTCGGCTGTGGGGTCACGAAAAGGATGTAATGCTTCAAGAACGTCGGGTATCCTCAACAGCAGTTTGGTGTTGACAAGCTTGGTGTTGACTTAATGGTTAAGGTGGCTGGCTTAAGATCTTAGAGTCTTGACTTTAAGCCCCTGTCGTGCCGTTAAAATAATACCGGGTGGGTTGACTCAGCCTGTCATCTTTTCGAGGGATCTTCACCAAAATCGAATGAATTTGTCGTTCTCACACACACAACTTGTCCACCAAGTTTCATCTAAATCTGTCCACAACGATTTGAAATATCATGCCATATATCGTTTTTGGCCCTATCTCTCAGTGGTGAAGAATCAGTTAAAAAATGATTGTAGCTGGATCCAGATCTTCACCAAAATCTAATCAATTCGTCCTTGTCACACACACACACACACACACAAACGTTCCAGCAGATTTTGTCCGAATCCGTCCATAACATTTTGAGATACTTTGCTCACAGACAAACAGACAGGGGTGAAAAAATAACCTCTGTCCTTTGATGGTAGAGGTAATGATATTTGATGAATCCTCACAAAGGTTTCCTTGCATTGCAGCTCTCCAAACAATGTCCACAACCAGGCAGTAAACATCACTTCAACTTGAAGGGCACTGGATGGAGCGCATACCTCCGCCACGTAATGCCTGATCTACGAGAACATATCAGAAACCATACATTTTTGAAATATCACGCTACCCAGTACTATATCGTTTTTGGTTTACAGTTTTTGGGGTTTTTTTTGGGGGGGGCGGGGTTGTCGTTGTCACACACCGAACGTGTCCACCGAGTTTCCTCCGAATCCGTCCACAACTTTTTGAGATATCGTGTTATATATCATTTTTATCTCGATCTCTCAATGGAGAAAAAGCACTTTTAAAATTCTAGTAGTCAGATCCGGATACGGATCTTCACCAAAATCTGATCACTTCGTCCTTGTCACACACCCAATCTATTCACAAAATTTTCGTCCGGATCCGTCCACAACTTTTTGAGATATCCTGTACACAAACAAACAAACAAACAGACAGAAAGGGGTGAAAACATAATCTGCTTCACATTTACCTTCGGTGGTGGAGGTAATAATGCAGATACAGTATTGTACATTATTGCAAGGGACTGAATGAACGATGCATTTGATTGAAGACCGATGCCAAATTGGTGAAATGGTATCGTGGGAAAGTTCCTGCCACCTTCAGTCCTGGCCAGCCGGTTTGTGAAAGACTTGAGGCAACAACTTTCACCTGCCGACCCCTCATGAGAGTGGGAATAACAGGGTATTGAAAAGATAAGTAATAATAGTTGTGATTAAATATGACAATACAGGCAATACAAGTTCCCTGTTTCCAGCAAGTTATAAACGAGTGTGACATCACAGAACTGCATGTTTTGCATCAGGAGAAGAATTCATCCCTGCGAATGATCACATATAACTTTCAGAGTTACCTCTTAGTTATCTTAGTTATCTGTACAATACACACTCTCACAGGCTTAACTTTCAGAGTATCAAACACAAATTAGAATTGACATTTTGAATGAGCCAAACGTAGAGGATGTTGTGCAAAATGTGTATTTAAACTTCACAATGCAATGCTGTCAGCTCTTAATGAGAAAGCACAGCAATGTAAGGTGTAAAGGTACCACAAATAAAGAGATTACCTTTTAAAACTTGTGATTTGCTTCTGTGGCTGCAATAGAGGACCTGGTAAAGTTTGCATTCTTAAATAGTCGACGCAGGGGTGTGGACTTCGTTGACAACAAAAACAATTCATCGAGTGGAAAAATACAATGAAAGCAAGAGAATATTAAAATAAGTGCAATTTATCTATTCCTTTGGAGGGCAGGAAAACCACACAGATACAGTATGTAATTATTCCTGACCCTCACTTTCAGACCTTTCATATTGAACCTCAGTCAAGACAAATGTTTTAATATTTGAAAATTTTATGTGTGAAACTTCCTTAATTGGCACTAGAATGGCACTTGGTAGAGCGCATACCTCCACCAGGCTGAACAGTTTACGTTTTGTATCCCACTGATAGGTCGGATCTGCATGTCGATATTAACCAAAATCGAATCAATTTGTCCTTGTCACCTACTCCACTCATCCACCAAGTTTCGTTCGAATCCGTGCATAATTTAATGAAATATCGTGATATATATATATATATATATATGCAGTATTAGTGTGAGAAAATACACCTGCACACACACGCGCGCACACACACACACACACACACACACACACACACACACACACACACACACAGTCTGCCGAGCAGGCACGCAAGACATTGACCATGATCAAGCTTGCAGTGTGTGTGAGAAGATTCTGATGGTATCCAAAGACTCAATAGCTCAGTGGGCTATCACCATGTAAGTGATGAGGTCCTTCGGTTTGAGTCTGGATTGAGTGAATCTTTTCGCACTGGCCCAATGCAAGAACTTATTCCTGTTTCCTACTCAAATACTGTGTGTGTGTGTGTGTGTGTTGTGTGTGTGTGTGTGTGTGTGTGTGTGTGTGTGTGTGTGTGTGTGTGGTGTGTGTGTGTGTGTGTGTGTGTGTGTGTGTGTATATATATTGTTAGGGTTGTGGAAATTCGCATTACTCCATAAAGGGTCCTCAGGTGAGATATATCGGTAAGTTCATGTGTAGTTAGCCCAAACCCGTTGTATAGAGGAAATATATGTGATCCATTCGGGCTGCGACGCTTCAGTTAGCCGTTTTTCTTTGGCTATGTTAATTTGGTGCAAGAACAAAAACCAACAACGCCTGTGGGATTTTCCCTTCTGCTTTTCCCGCGCTTTGGCAGGGGGGAGGGGCGATTTGAGCCGGAGGTCAAAGGTGAAAAAAGGTGGGCGACTGATTTTGGGGGAATAATTCCCTGGCCCGAGCCAAGACTGACTTTCCCTCGCCCCCCCCCCCCGACGGCGGCGGGAGGGGGGAACGAGAGGGCACGCCCCTTTTTGGGAAGCTTCCAGAAGGAAGGTGGAGCCAGAAACGGGGCGGGGCAAAGGGCGGAGCCCCGCGCTACAAAAGGGGCGGACGAGTTGGTCTTCATGTTGGTCTTCTGGTTCATGGTCGTCTTCTGGTTCGGGTCGCGAGCTTGTTGTTCCTGCTTTGATCCTCGCGCGAGCGTGGAGAATAGCGCAAAACAAACCCCGTCCGTTTCCCAAAACCCCGTCCGAGCTGTCGGGCGGACGACGCGAGCTACGCGCGGCACGAGCTCGGTGCACCACGCCGGAGAGAGCTCGCAGACTGCGAGAGGAGTCGGGGCCAGGCGCGACCAGGCCGACGGTCGTGGGAGGAGGACTCGACGGCCCAAAGGGAAGTGACCATTTTCTTTTCGGGGTTTTGTATGTGTGTTTGTGGCGCCAGTCTCCATAAGTAAAACGGTTTAAGTGCTCGTAAAGAATAATTGTATTCGGTTGTAGCTCTGCATTGTGTCCTTGCTTTTATATGTGCACTAGCAGGGATACCCGTGCTCCGCACGGGAATCCTGTGGATGACGGTGGATCTGAAGGAGTATATGTCACAGTTAATTGTAAAATTGTAGAGGCTGCACATTATTTATTTTTTTTCATCACCACTATAATATTATATTTTCCCCGCCATGTTTTATATGCAGAAGACTCGAGTTCAAAAATGTTAAGATTTATTGCCGCATCAGATAAAAAACCATAATTTCTCAACAATGTGAGGCTGGTTTCATGTCATCATTTGTGACTTAATTTATACGTCGGGCATAACCCAGCCTGGCCACGTATTTGATTTATTTACGTCTGTTATCCTGATAACGTCAAAATTATAACTGTTCTTGAAGTAAGAATTGGGAGACGTGTATTATGAAACGGCATACCTCTGAACGCCTCTGTCGCTGTTGCCGTGCGCGTGCAGTTCGAGAATTCAAATTTGTTCGCTTTCGCAGTGACATAATGTTTCGGGTTTCAAAGCTGTTATAACAGGAGGAGAATGTGTATGTTTAAAAAGTCAACGAATACGAACATTTTGTATTTCAAAAAACCCTAGCGTTTTTAACCATGAAGCCTTTTGTTACGATTAATACGCCGGCGCACTATTCAAAAGCCATTTTTTTTAATGGAAATTGTATTTTTTTTTTATATATGTATTTTTCATTTTTATGGAAAGCTACTTAGCGCATCCTGGAGCGTGAATGTTAGGTCTATATGTGTGTAAAGTTTCATCAAGATCGGTTCCACTGGTCTAGGAGCTTATTGGTTACAAACAAACAGACAGACAGAAGGACTGCCATTTATATAGTAGATGAGCAGATATATCAGCAGTAAGACGACACTCTCTCTCTCTCTCTCTCTCTCTCTCTCTCTCTCTCTCTCTCTCTTCTCTCTCTCTCTCTCGGCAGCTGACTCCGCTTGCCTGGCTCTTTCATGAGCAGATCGATCAGCAGTTAGCTGTTCCCGTGCGCGTGCAGTTCGAGAATTCAAATAACAGGAGGAGAATGTGTATGTTTAAAAAGTCAACGAATACGAACATTTTGTATTTCAAAAAACCCTAGCGTTTTTAACCATGAAGCCTTTTGTTATGATTAATACGCCGGCGCACTATTCGAAAGCCATTTTTTTTTCTAATGGAAATTTATTTATTTTATTTATATATATATATTTTTATTTTTTTTAATATATATTTTTTTCATTTTTATGGAGAGCCACTTAGCGCATCCTGGAGCTGAATGTTAGGTCTATATGTGTGTAAAGTTTCATCAAGATCGGTTCACTGGTCTAGGAGCTTATTCGTCACAAAAAAACAGACAGACAGACAGACACGGACAGAAGGACTGCCATTATATAGTAGATTACTGTATGACTGTGAATACGTGCTTGTCTGTGTGTGTGCAATAAAAGTGCTTGCTTGTCCAATTGTTCCCCGCGTTTCGCTTCGTCTTTCCTTTAATTGAATCTCCATCTTGCATCACGTAAGGGATTGGTAGTGGGTTTAAAGCACCCGGTAATTAATCGGAACCGTCAAGGCCGCCGATAACTCCGCTCGGTTATCCCTGTAATACGGAACGAACCGCTTAAGCGGTTCGTGTCCGGAGTCGGCCTGTGGCGTGGTCCCATCCCTCGGCAGATACCTGTGCGAGTACCATAGGTATATCGACTTTCGGGATTCACCCTATCTCGCGCGGGTGGACTGCGGACTGGGTGGTGGTGGGGTTAAACCCCACCCGTGACTGGTTTCTGGCGGTAGTCCCAGGAGGGTCACGACTGAATTGTCCGTTTCGGTGGGCGAAGCGGCCGCATTCGAGTCAAGCGGCCAGGCGGGCCAGAATTCGTAAACAATATATTATAATATATATATATAATATATATATATATATATATATATTGTTGTGGATTTGGAAAGCTATCGCACTCAACATTCAGGTCCTTTAGCTCAGTTATATCGGTAAGTACATGTTGCCAGTTAGGGTCCCGACCCTGGTCTAATGGGTACAGGCCCGTCGCTAGGGGGGGCATTTGGGTGCAATGCCCCCCCATGGCGCATCTGGTGCCCCCCCCCACTTGTACGCCACCCATTTATGCCCTGTTGCACCCTGTGAACTCCTTGCTGTTTAAGAGTTCACCTGTGTGAACTAAAACCCTTATTCCAGATGTTCAACGTGGTGAATAATAAGGCCTTCTTGGATAAACTGTTCTTTAATAATATCCTTCTTTGAATAACAGTCAAGAGATAAGTGTGCGCTTGCCAGCGCATCTCCAAAGCAATTGGCAAGACAATACAGTCCAAGCCCACAAGATAAAAGATAACGCAAGCACCAACGCCAGCAGCCAAGACGACAGACAGCCGCAACATCTCGTGTCGAATGTCGATGCTGTGGGTGGTTATATATATCGTGGATCATTTAGTTTTAAGGAATAGCCAATCAGCGTATTCGATATGGAGGCCCTATTAAGTAGGTTACCTGATTGGTTGTAAGTTAGGTATAAATGTAATATAGTCATAATATGATAATAGGAAGAAGGAAAAGACATAAATTACATAATTAAAGATGAAGTGCACCGCGTGACCTTCACAACCCTCCATCTTACAAAAGTAATTTTCTCTTAAAAATGTGTGTGTGCAATCATCGTGCTTACATTTGAAATTATGCAGATAAAACCTGTTTTGGTGCATGCATCATTTAATAAATAAAACCGTCAAATGTCACGAGTCATGAGGGACGAGTCACGGAGAGCGCTAGCTAGCAGCAGTAGAAAAAGACATGGATATACGAAAATGGCTAAGAAAAGGTTGTGGTTGTGGTTGTGGTCAACACCCGCCGTATATACGAAAATGGCTAAGAAAACGAAAAAGGTTGTGGTTGCGGTTGTGGTTGTGGTCAACACCCGCCGTGGTCGGCTGCTTTGTACTTCTGATATTTAAGTTAAATGTTGTGTTTGGTGCTTTGCATATCCCATATCTAGTGCTTTGTGCATAACCTTACCTCTGTGTAATTGACTGCTTTAAATGCGGACTTTGTGGATATCTTCAGGCTGGTCGTATTTGCTGTTGATAGTTTGACGTGGTGATCGCAGGTCATAGCCGACTGTATGTTATTTGAAAGTTCACTGATTCCGCTGCCAACCTCCCCCATTTAGTCATTGTATCTCTGGTATATTAATTTTATAATGCCAATTCTTGGCAACACTTTGTATAAGTGCACCTGAATTGGTGCCAATTGTGTAATCATTGAATATCTGCATTGTGAATGTGCCAGTTTGTTGCGGCTCTCCTGCATTCGAATAATTTTATGCCAAAAACATCGGACAATATTAAATCTAGCTGAGATCATTTTGGTTAGTATGCGACGGCAACCTCAGTATAGATGCGTCAATGCTGCATGAATACAATAGCATACCGGGTTATCAAAAAATTAAATATTATAATTGTGCCCCCTCATCCAGTTCATATGCCCCCCTTAATACTAGACCTGGCAACGGGCCTGAATGGGTAATTAAATGTTCCTGCGCTGTGAAGTTGTTTTATAGTCAGGTTTTCTTTATTTTTTCACCACCAACTACATCATCGACTCCACCGCCGACCGCACCGCATCGCCCTCGCCTTCGCTTCACTCCTGTCACCATGCCACCGTGGCCCATCAGCAGGGAGCCGGCGTCTTCCGGGCTCCGCCTCTGACCCTGCACCGTCGCCATTAACCACGCGGTCTGAGGAGAGGCCGTATGCGGAGCCACGAACGCCCCCCCTCCCCCGCTGGAGACTCCGCCCAAGGGAGGGAGTGCCCACCCACCGCGCACCTGTCCAATCGGGAGGGACGAGGAGTCATATGGGGCCTCCGGTCCAATGGGAGAGCAAGTGGCGAGGAGAGAAGGTTCGTTGAGTGGGAGGGGGAGATAAGGTGTGTTCTGAGGAGATTTTGTCGTCGTTCGTTCCCTGCTTGTTTTCTCCCGCTTTTTCTCTGCCCGGCTCATCACCTTGGCTTCTGAAACGACCTGTCCCGGCCCCAGAGCTTCATGTCGTCGCCTTCCGCCTGGCTGGACGGCGACACCAGTCTCACGACCAGGGGACGTCCAGCTGCGCGCTCCTGGCCAGGTAGCCAGCTACCCTGACCCCCAGCCCGACTGTCCGAGCTGGAGGTCCCAAAAAAGACCCAGGGGTCCATTTCTGTCTGGGTGTGCGTGTGTCTGTTTGTGGCACCAGTCTTGCAAGTAGTAAAGTTGCATAAGTGCCTGTGCTGTATATTATTTGTATTTCTTTTATTCGGTATAATCTTCCTTGCGTGCTCCCGAACATTCCCTCATTATTTGCAATAAAAACCCCAATTGTTAAATGTACTCAGCTCGTGTGTCGTTTCCTTCATTGGCTGAGCATGTCGTGCGTGTGAGGGATTAGTCGACCATTGCCAGGGTCCCAAGATAACCAGGCCGGCGGAATTCGGCGATATCACCGCTCGGCTACGCACACGGGACGGGCCGCTTAAGTGGCTCGCTTCCGTACGAGTTCCGCCAGGGGGTGAAGTACCCCGGTAGCTGGATCACGTGGGTACTTAGGTAAGTTGAAGTTGGCAATTAACCCTACCCACGTGATCTCCCCATTGGCATATTTCAGTCCAAAACTACAGGACCCGTCGACCCGGACTTACCCAGGCGGCGATCTGTAAATTCCAGGCGATCGAGCCGAGACGGCCCCACTGCTTCATCGGGGGTCGTGCGCGTGGCGACGCGCCGGCGGGAAACCTCAACAATAATAATATAATATATATATATATAATATATATGTATATTATAATATACTGCATATACATATATAGTTTTTAGCGCTATCACTTAATAGTGAAGAATCACTTTTAAAATTCTAATAGCCGGGTCCGGATCTTCACCAAAATCTAATCAGTTCGTCTTTGTCACACACCAAATTTTGTCCGAATCCGTCCAAAACTTTTTGAGACATTCTGCACACAGACAGGCATACAGACAAACGAGGGATGGCTACATAGCCTCCCTCCACCTTTGGTGGTGGAAGTAATGAAATTATTCCTCTGCAAACATACAGTAGTCCATGAGCCAGGCCAGATATCGGTACCACCTGGGGTGACTAAACACGAATGGTACTAAAATGTTTATAGAGTGACTGTAAATACATTAAGATATGATAGCCTTCCCGCACTGGTAGCTTAGTCTGATTTTGTGATGCAATGGGGGTGCTACCCATAAAACAGATTTTCAGCGTGACGCTCGGGTTTTTCCTCATTTTCTTTAAAATCAATCACAACGATCAACGCGAAACTTTGGACACCTATGTAGAATTTGATTCTCTACCAGAGTTGTTCCTAGGTATTTTTCAAATTTCCTCATATTTTGGGATTTACCCTAAAAAAATTTAATTTTGGGTATTTTCCCATAAATCTGGAATAAATCCCTAAATATGGGAGAAATTGAAAAATATATTCTAACAGCTCTTGTAGCTAATTTGATTCTCTACAAGAGTTATTCTGATGTCCAGCCAGGCTTCAGCCTGAAAGGGTGAGCTGTCCCAGGTACTACCTGACATCGGAGTATCGCAGCAGATACTTGAGGCAGCTCAGGGCCATGGTAGTAGGCCAAAATATACTGACTTCAGCCACCCAGACCTACAGATGCCCAGGATTAGAAGAGATGAGGCCGATGTCCAATCTCTCCGTTCTCTCTCCGCAAGATGATGATGGGTCTCTCCGCAAGACCAACAAGGCTGCCCTAGCAAGGGAGTTGAGAGGAATGTTTCTCCTGCAGAGGTGATCCCCGAGCCATCTGCTACCATAATTGATGGGATGAGCTGGTCCAGAAACTGAAGGGAAACGACAAAAACTTTTTCACAGCTTGCAGGCACAGCACTGAGTCACGTTGTCATGAGGGTGCTAAGAGCAGGCGCATTGATGTTGTGTTTGACGTCTACACGGAGACATCCATCAAAGATGCAGAACGAGCCAACAGAAGTGCAGGCACAGGGATCCATTTCAAGAACATTCCCTGGGCACAACATCCAGCAGTGAGAAAGTTACTCGTAGTTTCCTCCAACAAGAAGTCTCATCAAGTTCCTGGTAGAAGAATGGAAAAAACCACAGCCTGAAGTGTACGGACATGTGCAGGTTACAGACATGCCAGAACAAGGCTATGAAGAAGAGCCGGTAGCACAACAGTCAGATTCCGAGTCTGACGTAGATGATATTGAGGAGGAGTAATTTGCCATAATAGTAAGTACAAAGCCCATGGCATGCTTAGTGTGTATTTACAGGACTTGTATTAAATGTGACAATTACTATATTCATTTTAGTGACATTTAGGCATTCCTGTCCCCAAATTTGACATTTTAAAATTTTTCTGAATTTTCGGTAGGTGTGTCTATTCAAGAAGTGATAACGAACATTAAGCTACCAGTGTGCAAGGGCTATCATATCAAAACATAAACTAGAGACATGTAGCAAGCTAAAAACACCTAAGAGAATTAGTCACCCGGGTGGTACCGATATCCCAAAATTCGGGTCTTGGCTCATGGACTACAGTACATGTACCTATACATACAATACTGTAATCACTCACTCTGACTCAGCGATATAAATATTTAGTATTTCAAGGTGGGCTGGAGTGTTTAAAATTTGCACACTAATCTAACTCGAACTTCGAGTCTCGAAGCCACAATTCAGAAAAATCGCAAAACCGTCCAGAAAAGAAATATCCGCAATTTATTATTATTTTTTTTTGTATACCTTGTTGATATATTTTTTAAAACATCGATATACCGCAACCTCGAAACATGTCCATATAGACCATCCCCCCATTCCTTTCCTTGTTCGAGTGTATTTGAGTCATTAAAAATCAGTCTCTACTTATTGTGAACTCAATCGTCATGAAGCTTAAATTTTTTATGTTGTTAATTGGTTTTATTTTTTTCTCTGTTCATTGTATTTTTACACATTTAGTTCTTCGTTTTCAATCATGTCAATTGTAATGTTGTCATTTGTCCATTTTTTTCATATTCATGTTCACATTTTGTTTCATAACCACTGGATTATCTGTTCCATTAAATATTTTTCTTTACTCTTAAATAATATCGTTGTTTTTTAAAAATAATGTTCAAATTGTATATTCTTTTGTAACAGCTTAGATTTGACATTCCATGTTGATTTGTATTGATGTATTTTTTATTAATACCCTATAAACAAATATTCTTAGTCCTTGGACTTCTTGTTTGGCCGTAGATTAATAGAATCAGAAATTGTTTATTGAAGTTATTTATTTATAAACTGTCATCCCAGTGTTTCACAGACATGGTGATTCATCATGTGTGCCGTCAATCGGATGAAGTGAAACAGGCATCCTGTCTGCAGGCATTCATTGGTTGACGTTGCATATCCCACGGTATCCTTCGTAGCGAGTAGGCGAGCTATCGAAGGCAC
Organism: Eptatretus atami; assembly: GCA_035128595.1. Lineage (NCBI taxonomy): Eukaryota > Metazoa > Chordata > Myxini > Myxiniformes > Myxinidae > Eptatretus > Eptatretus atami. Next base: position 31,217,118 of record CM068966.1, on the reverse strand, counting down.
CATGAACAAATTACAAATTACTGGCAGTGGTAACGGTGCAGTGGGTGCAAGCAGTGGTGATGGTGCAGCGAGAGCAGACATTGTTGATGGTGCAGCGAGAGCAGGCAGTGGTGACAGTGCAGGCAGGGTGACGGTGCAGTGGAGCAGGCAATGGTGACTGTGCAGTGGGTGCAGGCAGTGATGATGGTGCGGCGAAGCAGGCAGTGGTGACTGTGCAGGCAATGGTGATGGTGCAGCGAGAGCAGGCAGTAGTGATGGTGCAGCGAGAGCAGACAGTGGTGATTGTGCAGTTGGTGTAGGCAGTGGTGATTGTGCAGGCAGTGGTGATGGTGCAGTGTGACTGTGTAGCGAGAGCAGGCAGTGGTGACGGTGCAGCGGGAGCAGGCAGGGGTGACGGTGCAGCGGGAACAGGCAGTGGTGATTGTGCAGAGAGTGGTGATGGTGCAGCAAGACCAGGCAGTGGTGACAGTGCAACGCCTGCAGGTAGTGATGACAGTACGCGCGGAGCAGGCATTGGTGACTGTGCATTGAGTGCAGGTAGTGGTGAATATGCAGCAATAGAGATTGGTAGAATGAAGTATGGGAAACAGTTTTCGTTGGTGTTGAGACGATTAAATGTATAGATTCTTCATTCTGCAGGAAGGATTGTTGACATCGAGTTCTGTGCAGTTTTGAAGGAGCAGTTGTGAGGGACATTGAAGGAAGGGTAAACGATATCGGATAGAAATTATATTGTTGGGGTCGGTGGCGAGAACGACCACTAGGTGGGAAGGCTTGCGTCGTCCTCCACCAAACTCCCCGGAATTGTAGGCTGTCGCTCGGATAACTCCGCGAGTCGGTGGGTCGTTTAACGACCGTGGTCGCCAATATTTCAACCGCGTAGCGTAGGGTCTATTTGTCTATAACACAATTTACCTAATTGACTACCGGGGAAACCACGCCCTTGGCACATCTTGCTCGAACCGGTCACTCTACCGACTGCGGTAGAGTTCCAACTTTCGACTACCAACTCCGGTTCCGAGAAAGGGGTACTCCGTTCTGCGGCACTGACAATGGTCGCTGGTTTGGTCCCAGTCGCACATGTGGGACTCGAGGTTCGGGGGGAGCTCGGGTGGTGAGTAGCGGGATCACGGAGGGGGGTCGGGGTCGCTCTTTCCTTCCTTGTAGAGGGCCAGCAGAGACACGTTGCCGCCTCGACGACCTTCGTAATAGCAAAAAAACCCTTTTGTGACAGCAAAAACCCTCCAAAACTCTCCAAAAAGACCCACCAAAAACTCTCCAAGACCCCAAAAAGACTCTCCAAGACCACAAAAAGACTCCTGCCTCAGAGAGTGCTTGGGAATTTATGGACCTCCCTCAGTGGGGAGGGGCCTTGTTGAACACACCTCGCTGTCCGTCCGCCTTTGATTGGACAGGGTCCACGGCATACTTTCCGGGTGGGGCCTTGGCCCCTGCCGGGAAACCCCAGCCACTCTTCCACGCGGGTTCATACTTGACGAGTAACAGTATCAATGTTGCAACGGTTGTCGTGAAAGAGTTACAACGTTCGTGGAGCCGAGAAACCGGAACCGTGAGATCTTGCCTGGCACGTCAGGGTGCGAGAAAGCAGCTGGTTGGTGGGGATCGTGATGGGCTGAGGGTCATGCAGATGGGATGGTTGTTAGATGGCTTGTTAGATTAACAACCTAACTAAAAGAAATCGCAACGCACGCCTTTGATTCTCCCACTAGACAAAAGGAAGGGGCCTGTCTCACATGTACTTAACGGAATAACTGACTCTTGGACATCTGTATGTTGAATACAAATGGTTTCCAGATCCGTAACAATATTAATTAGAAATGATATAGAAATTATGAGCAGAGCGATAGACGTTAACCATTGGCTGGAAGAATGGTGTCGGGAGGAAGGTTTTGCATTTTAAGCAGTGGGAATCATTTTGCCAACAAAGGAAGTGTTTCCGGAATGATGGCGATTGTTAAATAGAAAGGGGGCAGCAAGGTTTGCAGTGGGAATTGAGGAAGGAATTCAGGCTTTTATATGTCAGCAGAAGGTGGAGAATGTATTACGGAAGGAATTGATGATGTAATTGGATGAGTAAGGCCAGGCAAGAAAATAGAATTTCAGGAAGGGAAAAGTTAAATATATTCTGTACAATGCCAGGAGTTTAAATAATAAGATGGAAGAGCTTGAGGCTACTGTAAGATAACAAGAGTATGATATAGTTGCAGTGAATGAGACATGGTTTAAGGAGGAAGAGTCACTGGAGGACAGGATTAGAAGGCTACAATGTGTATCGGTGTGATAGGAAGGAGAGAAAAGGAGGTGTAAGCAATCTGGTAAAGGACAGCATTGCATCAAGAGAAAGGGGTGAATTGAATTAAGGAAGGAATAAATGTTGAGGATTCTGTATGGGGGTAAAGATTAGATATTGTAAACATAGGAGGCAATACCTCTGGGACTCTCACTGGAAGCGACTGGATAAAATAACAAGGGAACAACTGGGTGGCATGGATGACCCACAAAATACCTCTGGATTTTTTTTCATGCCATCAACAAACTTTTGGTACATCACGGGTGAGTGAAGGCTGAAGTGAAGTTTTCATTGGAATTGTGTGTGTAATTTCTGAGAAGAAAGCAAATACCTCTGGTGGGGGCAACGTCCCCATAAACCCCCTCACTCCCCCGATTGTTTTTTAATAGCCATGAACAAACTTTGCTACATACACACGGTGATGGACGTTGTGGTAAGTTTCTATCGAATTGCAATGTGTAAGTAAGAGAAGAAGTTGAAAGTATTTGTGACGGGCGTATGGAGGCTTGCGCCATTCCATAACTCGACACGGAACTACGTTCACGGTGAACTAAAAACGTAAGGGCTAATTGTAGGATGTTTTAATCGGCTCTGGGTGAGAGGAAGGAGGATACATGAAGAATCAAAAAGGACAGTGGTAAGGAAAGAGTATTGATTATGGGGGATTTATTAACTTGCCAGGGATAGATTGGGTCATGGAATAGGAAAGGGCAGAGTGGATGAGGATTCCTAGTTTAGTCGCAGGATTGCTTTTTAACGCAGTTTGAGATAAGCCCAACGAGGGGGGGGGAGTGCAGTGTTGAAAACCTCCTTTTAAGTAACGATCCCAATATGATAGAGAGGTGGAGGTCGGGGAGTATTTAGGAGGCAAGTGACCATATCATTTGTGTGTCAAAGACTGTTGAGGGTTAGAGTTCCAGGAGTATGGGTAAGGCTATTAAATTCAGGAAGGCAAACCTTGAGGGTATGAGAGAGTTTTGTTGAGAAGATTGGGAGACTCTAACAACAGGACAA
>CM068966.1:31164526-31177286 GCA_035128595.1 Eptatretus atami | reverse complement strand
CCGCCAACTCCTGGTGTACTCCCTGCCTACTTTACTATATTTCTTCATTCTCCTCTGACATCCCACTTCCTCGCCCAACCCCTTCTTCCTTATACTTTCCTTACTTCCTCTTCGTATCCAACCACCCCCAAAGTCTCCTTATCTCCTTTCCTCCTGCTCCAGATGTCACACCAATACCTTCCAAGCTATTCTCCCTCACCACTTCTGCTGTAGTTAGCCCAATCAATCCCACCCATCTTTACCACCATCCAACAACGTCTCACCTCCTCCCTAAATTTCACCGCAACAGTCTTCCTCCTTCAGCTATCCACATCTGGTCCTTGGTTCAGCCCTCACTCTCTTCCTCAACCTCACCTTCTAAAGTTCATCCTACCAGACCACCAAATCTGATACTGTCGAGCTACACTCTCCCCTGCCACCACCTTACAGTCACTAGATCTCTTATCAGGTTGCCAATAATTAATACATTCATATTTATCAAAAAATTAATTAAAGCAATATGACATTCTCCTGCTTAAGAATGTTAATCCACCTGTGGTGCACTTTGCCATCCACTCTTGCTATGTTTCACCCTGTGTTCCTCCTCTTCATGAAATACGTATTTACCACTTGCCATTTTTCAATTCTTTTTAGCAAACAATCTACCACCATTTGCGCCTTCCACATTCTCTTGTGAGACCTACCCTACCATCAACCTCCTCATCCCTTATTCCCTCCCCAAACATCCCATTGAAATTCCCAATCACCACTCTTTCATTCCTTGGATACACTCATCCACCACTTCATCTAACTCACTCCAGAAACCTATAACTCCATCTTCACAAACCCCAATATGTGGGGCATATGCACTGATGACATTCATCATCACCCCTTCAATTTCCAACTCACACCACACTCGGTTCAGAATCAACTCTCCTCACCTCCAAACCCTCTTGAATAATCTTCTTCCAGGCATTACCCCACACCAATTTTCGTCCCATCCACACCATGGTTAGAACAGAATGTTGGAAACCACCTCCAATGCTCTTAGCCTTATCTCCCACCACTTGGTCTTGCGTGTTACACCACAGTATGTCCACTTTCTTTCTCCATCATATCAGCCAAACTCTCACCTGCACAACTTCTACCCTTCCCCCTCCTCCCACTTGCCTCCGACTCTGCCTTCCCCGTTCTCCTTCTCCTCCTTCGCCCAGCAGTAGACAATTTTCCACTGGTTACCCTGCTGACCACCGGCAGGGTACCGGCGGCCGGTCGTTGTTAACCCGGCTCGACCGATCCGGTATGGAAAATTCGTTTGGTTGTCCGCCATAATGATTGGCATAGGTTTCTACGCCGGATGCCCGTTCCTGACCCGCCCCAACCCATGCGTCACTCTTACGACACACAGGATTATGTTACACCTATTCCTAACCGGGGCATTACACCGGGACCCAGTCACAACTGCGTAACTCATTTCGCCGGACCCTCGGAAAGGATGGAAGCTGACGTCAACCCCTGGTGTTTTCGACCTTGGTTTGTATATATATATATAACTATATACTATATATAATATATATTATATACTATATATATATATATATATAATATATATATATATATATATATATGATTGTTGCGAATTCGCGCACCCGCGACCGTGCACACGGGCCACTGACTCGAATCGCGGCACGTCGCCCACCGGACGGACAATTTCCGTCGTGACCCTCTCGGACTAACGCCGGCGAGCCAATCACGGGTTGGCCTTTCCGCCTCACGACGATCGTGCCAACGCCACCCGCGTGGGATAGGGTTGTTCAGCCAAACTCGACCTACCTAAGTACCCACGCGGATGGTAAACCGGGCGCATCGCACCTGCCGCCAGGTCGACTTCGACACGAACGCTTAAGCGGTCCGTTTCCGCTGCTATCGGATAACCCCGAGCGGTGTTATCGTCGCCTCACGGGTTTCCAATTAATGATCGGGCGTATCACGCCCACTACAACCCTTTTACGCAAGCAAAGATGGAGATTCACGAGAAAGTCACGCAGCGAAACGGGAACAATTCGCAACAAAAAGCCACTTTATTTACACGCACACAGACAAAGCACACATATACAGCCATTACAGTAATCAAAATGCCACATATATCAAATGACAGAGTTAAAACCGAATACGCGTACACACGGCAGACACTTATTACAGTTCTACTTTAGGACGCCGCCCAAAACACACAGTTACTCAAAAGCAAGAAAGCCACCCTCATAGGGCAAGAGGGCAGACGGGCCTGTAGGCCAATATTTGCGCGGGACCTTTGCAGAGCCGGCCAGGTCCGCGAGACCGGCGGGTCCGACCCGCGTCCTTTTCGACGAGCCGCAAAATGTCGCTGCGCGGCGGTGCCCCAATTCTTGAGCTCGCTTCGCGGTTGTTCCGGGCCCCCCAACCGCTTTCGGGAAAAGTACTTTATTTGGGTGGGAACGTGGCGGCCCCTTGTGCACTCTCTCAGCGCGGGGAAAAAGGGGGGGATGTTGTTGCCCGCGAGGAGAATGGCTGCTGCTTGGGGTCCCGCCGAACGAGCGGTCCCACCGCCGATCTCGTCGCCGACCGCCGTCTTCCCTGCCTTCAGACCCGAGCTCCTTGCCTCCTCCCAAATTTCTCCTCACACACGCCGCCGCTGCCACGACTCCGCCGATGACTCTGCCAAAAACTCTCTTGCTTTGCCTCGCCTCTCTTCTCTTCTTCTTGCACCCGACTCGCACTGCCGAAGTGACTCTCTGCTTCGTGCCTCTTCCTCTCCTCTCTGCACCCGACTCGACTGCCAAGACTCTCTTCTGCCTCTCCTCTCCTCTCTGCCACACCGACCCGACTGCTTATATTCACTGCCGTGCGCTCGGCGTTTATATCGGAGCCGGCAGGAGAACCAATATGCAGATTTCCGCATCAGGATTGAGCTCAGGGGCGGAAGCCACGCCTCGCCCATTGGCCCGATGTAAAGTGGGCGTGAGCATTTCCTGATCCGAATATTTTCATATATGGATTCCACACAGACGCGCCTGGAGGTTCGGGGCCAAAGCCGCTCCTCGCTTGGCTGATTGACGGATCAGAGTGGGCGGTGTAGCATTCCTTGGATACCGAATCTCTCTCGCGAAAGGCCGTATTTGCCATCGCGGCTCGTATGCGTATCGCGGAACGGAGCCCAAGACACGCCCCCGACGCTCAGATGTTCCACAGGTGGTTGCGGGGAAGTGGCCATAGCAGTCGAGAAGAGGTGAGCGGTGCTAAGGGTTTTGGTGATGGTTGATTGGTCTATGCGCGTTGATTCAAAATAAGAAGATACAGAAAAAACGGCCTAAACTTCAAAGGTCGCAGCCGAATGACATTCACAGAAATTCCCTCTAAACAACGGGTTTTGGGGGCTAACGTATACATGTACTTAAAAACGATACCTCACCTACGGGACCTGAATGGGGTGCCGAAATTTCCACAGCCGTAACAATATACTATATATATATATATAATTATTAAACATATATTACACACATACATACAATATAATAGTATACATTTACAATATAATTCAGGTGTCCCCACGGGCCTTGAACTCAGGACCTTTTGGGTCCCAAGCCACTGCCGCTAACCCACTCGCCACACCAGGCTGGTGGTATGACTTTGCCAAACTATTTTTTTTTAAACTATTTTCAAACTATAAAACAATTCAACATGGAATACTAATGACACTTGTACTTTTCAGGTCCCTACAAATCCTACCTTGTCGCCTCACCATGGCAAAGAGTGGCCAATTGGTCAATGCGCACGAGAATTTCATGGCTCGCAAAGACCAGGAGGGTAAACTTGATTTTAATTAACTCTGTGTGTTTAAGTATCACAGCAGTCTGTTACTTCAATGAATGATGATAATTCACGATTAAATACTTTCACGAAAATTCGCTGGAATGATGTGCAACATTCCTTACCGGCACGCGACATACTTCTGGAATAGTGCATGCACTTATGCTATTCTAATAATTTCTCGATTTCTATGGCATTTAATAGATAAACACCAATGCCCCCAAGCCAGTCGTCGTTTAACGAGACGCGAAGGAACGGCCTGTTGTCCGTTGTATTGAAAGTAATTGTTTTTTTTTGCCATGTACGGCCACGCCACATAACGGCACGCCAGAGCGAAGGAATGGCCTGTGTGTTGTTAGTTTCTGGACGCGTTGAAAGCTGCCATTTTGCGGTTTGCACGTATGGCCACGCCACCTACGGGCATCTGCACTAGTTATGCTAATTGGCCTTTAGCTACGCCATTACCAAAAAAAATCCTATTTTCTTGCTGTAACTGCTTACTATGCCAATCAAAACCTGACCAAAATGAGAGTCTAGACCTACGTTTTGAGGGTCAAGAAAAATGATAAACATATTTGCAAGCATTTTTAATTAATGTTCAATGTTACCGATGTTTTTTAATAAAAGTAGAAGTTAAAGTGCTAGTCTGTAACTCAATTAAAGAAACAAAGTCTATTCATACCTACGTGAACAAATTTCAACTCAAGCGCATAAACCTTTTTCAGGAATGCCCTAACATCTTTGAGGCAAAATCACATTGTATTCATGCAAGGAGTCTGATTCATTCATACTGTCTTGCTGGCATGCACACATTCACGTGAGCATCGTAATCCTGAATTCCGGCTAATCTAATTGGCAGCGGCGGTCTAGCATTGTTTCCGACATGCACAGGCTACCATCGCGAGGCAACTGACTGGAATCGGACCTCAAGTGCCAACATATGGGTTGCAGTCCTGATTCCCCAAGGTATCATCCCAATTTCAGAGGGCGGCATGTGAGCTCAGGTCGAATGGGCAGTGGGAATTTCCTCCATATTCATCGCTTGAATAGTTGTACTCTCCATCAAATGGAAATGGAGCGAATCACTTGTTGGGGCCATGGCTTCTGGTTTCCCCGTCTTGGGAAGAGAACAATAAAATGCCTGCTGCATCAACAGATTCTGTTCGTTGTGCAAACATTGATATATTCGCAGAACAAAGGTTTACTGAATATTTGATGGTTCCTCTGTTGATGTTCACCACATGCCCAAGTTCTTCAAGAATTCAGGTGCTCTTCGAGAAAAACCGTCCATGATGATCGTTTAGGTGTGATTCCAGCTAGGAGGTGGTTGTCACACCCAGTCAATGCGTGATATTGCCTAGCAAGGCATGCTGCTGAGCCTTCTTGGTAGTTTGTTCGAAAATTGCAGTCAATGGGTATATACCGCCGTTTCTTAATGTCCAAACATCATCCAGAGATGCTGCATTGCATACGGCGGAAAGTGGAATACCAGAAGCGGAGAACATCAGTAGCTCCCAGGAAGACAACAACAACTGTATTAACTGGCCGTGACGAGCGATTGCCCAAGCACCAATCTTGTGTCCGCTTCTTCATGTGTGGGATTTCAAGCGTTCCAAATAGTCTGTACCTTTTGATGACCTTGACCTCCGAGTTCCTCTCTAAATCCCCGGCCCAACTACAATTTCTTTACTTCCACGAGTTATACTGACAGGATGCCCAGCTACTCCAGGCCATTTAGCACAATCAAAGATATGTCTTGTGGATAGTCAAGATGAAGAGAACCACAGTTGGTTGCCTCGTCTTGCCATGCTGCCATTTGAGTTGCCCATGGAAGGTGATTCTTTCCATCAAGTGTTTCATCAAGGGCATTGTCAAATGTTATCACGCTTGAGTGGCATGAATTATTTGCCCTCTAACTGATATTGGCTCGAATGATGGCACCAGTTGCTTTTGTCCAATGATTTTGAGCAGAGCAGCTCTCAGCCAAGGAAAGTGGTCTACTTGCGATACAAAACGCTGTCGTTAAACCCACGGCAATGCCCCTGCCTTTTTAGAACAATCTCACTCTGGTCTTTTGACCGCGCTAAGCTTAAATGAAGAGTAACTTGCAAGACCAACAGTTTTGACCATTTTTTTCCACCACTGACCAGCTAACAAAGAGCGTTGTGCCCACACTCAGAACTCTGCTCTGACCAGGGTCTTCTTGTTCCAGGTATCATCTTCAAGGCACAATCTGCACTGGCACCTGACGATTCAGTCTCATAGCATAGTATAAACTCTCACGCGAATGCATGCTATAAGCATCTTCTTCACTTGACAGAGAACCCCTGTGTGTGTTCCTGGAGTTCCATCAGTCTCACGGACTTTCATAAGCACCATGAACAAGTGAAAGGAAAATTCATCCTGGACTACGTACTTAGGAAGTAATGTTGTAAGAATTTTGTAATTAACGTGATTTTAACCATCAATGTAAATCCTGTTTCTCAAATCAAAGCCACAATTCAATTCACTGTCCACAACGGAAAGTACATCACATCAGATAATTTTATGTAACTATAGTCTATGGAGTCCAAAGCACTGAAGATGGTATACATCCACATGATCTGCACTAAAGCGTAAGATACATCTAGTATTGTAGTATGCTTTTGTGAGAGTGGAGGGGGCTGTAAGCATTAGGCAAAAGGAACTCCAACTGCAATACGTTGTCTACTAGGTGAAAGCGATGACATATCATGGCAAAGTTGGGTGTTATCAACCCAGGTCCAACTTTTATCCATTAGCAAGACATCCTTCCTCAACATTTAGTCAAAGGACTCTTGGGTAAGAAGACAGCATACTGACAGGCCAATTTGACTATAAGGCATAAAAAATTAAATTTATAAAAGCACCAGCAACATACCAAATTGAGGCATACATTGACATATAATTATTTCTCCCCACAATTGCCCCCCTTTTCCTAATTTCAGGAAAAATTTGAATAATTATATTACACATATCACCAATACCCGTTCCTGGAGGAGAAAGATATCCGTCCACAAGTTTCAATTCAACAACGGCATGAGGCTCATATTTCAGAGCATGCCTGGGATAAACGACCATTATCAATGATGTCCCAGCCAGCGTGATGTGCAGTGTTTTCCATTTAATTCATGGCCTGTTCATCAGCATGTGTCAAATCGAAAGGACATGCTACCTTGAGGTCAGAGATAAGCAGGTCAGGGTGTACGATAGAGCACGGCACCCAAACGGGAAAACACAGTCGAGCACTCCTTGAGCTGCAGAGAAGGTATTCTTCGAGTACGAGCTTGGGCCAGACACTGGGTGAAGGAGACGAAAAGGCTCGAGAGTGACCAGAGATTCAGCCCCAGCAGTTTTGGCCTCGTAGCAGCAGTTTGATGCAATCAGGTTTGACTTTTCACCAAGTGAGCTGTGCACGTTGGATGCAGCCGCGATGGCTGCACGAGCCCCACCCCCACACATTGAACACATGTTGCAGATGATCCGCCATTGTACCCTTCAGGGCCTCGTCGTGCATTGAAGAACCACGCAAGTTGACGATTTATTTGGCAGAGCAGCAATTTGTGAGTGTGGGCTGAGGAATTCCTTCAGCTTGCCTGCTGCCTGGCCCCCACGCAACGGCGACGTTTAAGACTTGCCTGCTGTGGTTGGCGGATCCAAACCTCCTTCATGGCGTCATTTTTTTCTTTTTCCTTTCACCACATTGCTCATCTATCTCCCTCAGGGAAGGGGTATCATGATCCACATGTTGACATGCCCAATCACCCAAATCTGGGTTGCTCCCCATCGTCCAATCTTTCGGTGAAGTTCTTTCAAAGTTCATTGAACGAATTGCTTACACTGCAGAGTTCAAACTGCTCTTCAACACTCCGAAACAAACAAAATCAAGGTTAAGTACGATTAAACAAGCCAATCCATAAACCTCATGGCTCTGTATTCAACAGGCATGACAAGGTTTTACAAAGCATTCAACTTGCATTATATGTATATCAAATATTTTAGCCCTTTTCCTGTCTTCATTCCCGCACCTAAACGAACATGCTAAAATATACAGAATTCAGTGTATTGTACACTCAAAAACATTCCATCTTCAGTTTGCTATTTCCATGTTTAAAGGGCAACGGGTCTTTATCAGGGTTCCAAATTTGCAATCAATAATTATTTTCACCAAAAAAGATTCCTCAATCGCCAAAAATTATGATTAGCTACTTCTTTCAAGTCGATTTGCCACAGTACCATTTTAACATTCTATACTGCCTAACAATTCACAGTTTCATCACAAGTAGTTCCAGAAGCAACTGCCCATTATTTATTATTTATTTATTTATTTCCAGGAGCTAACTTAGCACTTCGCGTACTGAATTGAAAGATGGTCAGTCAGTGTTAGACAATACCTCAACCCTTTACTAAGTAACACGTAAAAAGCCACCACTTAAGCAAAATCACACAACCGTTGCCGACAGCGCTTATAAACAGACATGATTGACTCACGCTGTAAAAATCGCTAACAGCCTGTCCAATTTAAACAGAAGACAGAAACACAGGTAATATTTAAATTGGCTCTGTAGCATCATTGCACTCTTTTCAATAATATAATTATTTTATCCTTTTGTTATGTCTTTCTACAAATTGGTAGAGCATTTTATCTTACATTACAGTCCAGCAGTCAGTACCAGCTCCTAATCAGTGAGAGCAATAGCAGTTACAATACCTAATTCCATTATTGGATTTCATGATTGCTTGATTGGTCTCGCACTCTTCCAGTCATTCTCTCTAGTGGTTATGTAAATACCAGCTGCCTTTCCCTCAATAACTTGATTTTGCCTGCGTTAACTCTGATGATTCCTATCTGAATGTTGACCAATCTGTCGACTCAATTTAATAACGCAGACCCCTCAAACATTATGTAAATACCTTAACTTAATATTATTATCTGATTCATTCTCAGAACTTTTCCCTATCCTCAATTAACAGTTAACAAGGTCCATAGGTACAGTGATTAACAATATATATCAATAAATACAAGTTATTAATAACCTTTCTGTGATGATAAGCCAACATTACTCTGTCACTGAAGACCCCATACTGTACATTTAAATTAGGATTATCGGACACTTATATGATGAAAGGTTTCTCAATTTGTATCTCAAAACAAAGTTTTATCAATTATAACCAAAAGAACATGATGGTTCGTTCTCAATGAGTTCCTTTTTAAAATGCAGCTAGTCCGAAAGTAATAACCATTACCATACACAACCTCATGGTTTAACTGTTTGACAACGTCTGGTAAGAAGGTGTGTGAAAATATTCATTACACACAGTCAACGCACATTATTGGCTGCTACGATTGCTCGGTGTGTGCAAAACACACTGTGTTCTGGTTTTAGCTTATAATTCACAAAATAGGATTCCCAAAAATAATTCCAAAGCTAGTTTGCACATGTTCTTACATTAATTCACAGAGTAAATTAAACAAGAGATAGCTTGTATCATTTCGTCACGGCTGGATTCTTTGGAATCTTTCTCGCTCCTCAGCTCTGGCAAACCCCCCATGATGGAGGTCCACGCCGTTGTTGTCGTCATTGGCGTCATTCGAGTTGCCGAGTGCAGACCACCACTTTGGTGCAGAGCGTCCACTTTGGGGATTCAAAAGCTGACACATGGTTACAAATTCTCCAAACAGTTTAAAAAATACCAATGCTAACATTGTTATTAACCTGAGGAGCACCATTTCTTCATTGTCAATGGAACTGAAAATATCCGGAAAAATAAGTTAACCAATCCTCTCTCACCAAAACAGCAACTTTCCTGCAAGGTTATTAACCAACTCACTTTACTCAGCCATTCTAATCACGTCCTCTGACCTTTTTACAATACAATCATTTCCTTTATCAAACAAATAAAATACAGTTTTAACCTCTGTTTTTAAACAGTGTACAAAAATTGTCCAAATCACTTGGTCAATTGGCATCACGAGCGAAAGCACTTAACTCCCTCTTGACCTCCATCAGAGCATTCAGTTTCCCTTTGTTTGGTGTGCTCTCCCGACTCACTCAGCTGGGCTTCTCAAACTCCACCTTTGAGTACTTCCTTCCAATCCGCTTAAGGCTAAGCGCATGAATAAATGGTTACACTCCTATTTATATGGCAGTACCCGACTTGAGTGCATTTTTGAAGTCACAAAGCTACTACTGCGTCATGGAAATTTGGTTCATTGCACAGACGTGTTCCATTAGGACCTTAAATAAATCAGGTCATGCGTTCTATGATGTATAATTCTGAATTCTACAGGATTGTTTATTTTAATATACATGCCCAGTATTGGCCTTTTTTGTTCACCTTAAAATATGACATATATTAGGCACCCATGCAAAAATAAACAATATAAAACATTCTTATATGAAATTTCTCATCTAACTCAATAAGTTGTCCCACCGTCATCTGAGGAGAAAATCAGCATGTTGTGCGGTCAGTGGTGGATTCGCTGATATCTGCACATTCTGGCATCATTTGTTTATTTTTCTTGTTTTATTGCCCTTGTAGAGCACTGGGGACTATGAAATCCCAACAATGACATTAATATAACTAGTAGCGGCCCGCTAGGCGTGGCCCGTAGGTGCAGTGCCGTAGGATGAGTGCCAGATATGTGCAGCCTCTCTCTCTAAAACTCGAAAAAAGGCATCCCGCGCGTCCCCGCAATATTCCTGGCACGTTTCAACCGATCGAACCGTGATCGTCCGTTTTTATAATTTGGGAAAATGGCATGATAAGAGTTGAGAGGTGGAACGACACCTTCAGCATGCCATTATACACCTTTTCAACACTGAAACAATCAAGGTAAAGATGCCGAACTTGGGAACCGCTTCGTCAGAGTCCGATCGATATCACCTCGAAAGCCACATCTGCCGGCCCGGCAATATTCTGGGCAGTTTCAATCAGATTGGACCGGCGGTCGTCGAGAAACGTTGTCGCAGACAGACAGACACACACAACACACACACACAGAGATTGCTGGAATTATGTAGATTTATTTTCTCCCACAACTAACTTTTCCTCACTCTCCTCTGTGTCTCTTCATCGCAAAAACTGGCTGTGCTGCTACTTCGTGGGATCAATACGGATTTTTTGTTCTGATTTTCAACTGTCAAGAGGGTTGAAAGAAATTGAAAGGTCCCCAAGCCTGTGACTGAAACTTTTCCCTGATTTCCTCTTTCTTTGTAGGCACGGGCTAACATGGTTGAGATTCCTCAGCTAGCTCCCTTATTACCTGTTCCCCCATACATCATTCCAGAAGAATCATGTCCTTTGTCAGGCTGATTGATGGAGCTTTTGGCAAACCATATCATTAGCAAGTCTGTAATTTGCTCGGCTCCTGCTTTGTTTTAGAGGCTAGACCTGTTAAATGCGCTAAGGCCCTAGTACCAATTTGGCAAGTGGCCTAGGGTCTACAAAATTCTACAGCACTAGGCAATTAAGCGGCCCGCAGTATTTCCCTATGGTCACACAATTAGCCAGTCACATATGTTTTAGTTTTTTCGGGAGCCGCACGGCGTATTTAAAATTGTTGAGGACGAAAAACGGGGGTCCCGTCTCGTCATTTGATCCTTATGTCGCATGGTACCTTAGGCCCGTCCCTCGGCGGCCATAGAATTTTCAAGGCAGACGCAGTGCCCCCACCCAATGGCGACCGCGGGGACCGCAGGGGGGCCCTAAGGGCGAACGTGCGGCCCAGAGGACCGGTAACGGCAGTGTTCATTTATATTTAGTTTTTACCAGTTCTTTTGTTTTCGGCTTGTCGAATTGCCTATGGCGAACGTAGAAATGAAAAAAAAAAGTTATAACTCCGCGTTTATTAATTCCACGGTACCCCGTATGGCCTGTAAAAAAGATATGCCAAACGGCGATGGGCCACCTGAGCGCCCACCGCCAGAAACTCTCGGCGTCCGCACGTTTTTGTTCAATTTCAGAGGCGTACGGCCGCTGTAATCCTCGCCGATTATAGCGCAATTGACTTAGGCTTAGACAAGCAGATTTCGGCTTCAAGTGCAATTAGTGGCAATCACTCCTGGCCAGTCGAGGCCAACCTTGTAGTCAAGATGTAGAGGCCTTAAATTATTTCAACTCACTTGCTAGTCTCTGAGATCAGTCGTGCCTTCTTATTTGCGCATTTGAACAGAATGCCAAAGGCCCAGTTTGACTGGCTGGACAACCTTTTCGCAATGAACGCTATGTTACCACCTGGAACACCTGAACTGGCAACTGCTCCCTTGTTGAATACTCATGTCTGATCCTCTGAAGACGTTCTATTACTCTCTGTCCGTGAGTGGATAGCACATTCTGTGCCAACAAGAGATTACGGGCTATGCAGAATCTTAATGCATTCTAAAGGACCCAAATCCATTAAGTCTATATTTTTGGAGTCCCTCAGCTTCCTTCTGTGCAGCTAGCATTCCTGAGTGTTGTGAGTCCTCGTTCAGTTGTTGCACTCAGTTTTTTTCTGCTTTATGCACTTTGGCAGAAACTGCACAGGCTGTAGTTACAGGTGCGGCCCCTCAAGCTAATCACGGGATCCATTGAGCCTGCAAACAGAATGAATCATTACTATAGGCCTACACTTGCATTTTCTGTCAAACTGCAAATAAGAAGGCACGACTGATCTCCGTCATGACTAAGCAAATGAGTGATGAAATAATTTAAGCCTCACATCTTGACTACAAGGTTGGCCTTCGACTGGCAGGAGTGATTGACCTAATTGCAGCTGAAGCCAAATATCTGCCTTGTCTAAGGCCTAAGTCACATTTGCTCTACGGCGAGGATACAGCGGCCGTACGCCCTCTGAATTGACAAAAACGTGCGGCGGCCGCAGAGTTTCTGCGGTGGCCTCAGAGTGGCCCTACGCCGTTTGGCTATCTTTTAC
>CM068966.1:31139971-31150745 GCA_035128595.1 Eptatretus atami | reverse complement strand
CAACGTTTTGATAAATTATTAGTTTTAATGGCAAATTATTCAATTAGCGCCAACGTATTTTGCCTTTTCGCAAGGAAAAACACAACGAGAAGAGAAGATAAAAAACCCGTAATGGCGAACGCGGCTGAGGTTCTCTTTCCCCCATCGGCCACGCCTACGCAGCAACGTGTCCTGTCAATGGTTGGTAATAAATGGCCGCACAAGTGTCCTGTCATTGGTTGGTAATAAATGGCCATAACTTGGGAAGCACTTGTTCGATTAATATCAAACCTTGAAAGGCACATCCTCAGGTCCCCAGTAATATACTGGCAAGTTTCAATGAGATCGGCCAGTGGTTGTCCAGAACAGCGGTCACAGACACACACACACACAACATTGCTGGAATTATAGATAGATATCGATTTTTGGCATGTTACAATTTTATAGCCTGTTGCTTTGATCTATGCTCAAAGGACATTTCTAAGATGCATACAATGTGAACAATGTCCATTTATTTAAATGGTATAGTAGTGCATGTCCCAGAAAGTGCCCAAATTGTCAATTTGCAGCCATTTTGTTTATGCTAATTAGATGGTCAAAAACTCAAAATTCAGCTTGGACAGGCTAGTCGAATTCAGCATACCTTAATTATGTTAAAAAAGTCATGTTCCCAACTTTTACTAAAAAATGCTTCTGGGATGCACATTTCTCAGAAATACGTCGTCTATCCTGTATTTGTGCACCTCCAGGAGATGCTGTTATAACTAAGACGGTGTGAAGGTGTCTTCTTGCTTCGTTCTCCCATGTCAGACAAGGTGAGCCAGACGAGACAGCGGGTGTTTCAAGCATGTCATTGTCGACACCGCCCTTCAACAGCACGCTCTTCCACAGGTCCCCCTACCCCCCACATTGCCCTGGGGAAGAGGAAGAAGCTTCACCCTCTGCTCAGGTGCATTTAGTGACCATCACGCTTGCACTGCATCCACAATAAATGAATTTCTTTGGTCCAATATGAAAAACCAAAACATGCGTACACAAGCTTCTGTATTGTAATACATATTTATCACAACAAAACACAAGGCTTTTAGAAAAACAACCTGTTGTCACAGCACATGTTTTCAAACAGAACCCATTTCTATAAATAAAACAGTTACTTATAATGTCATACATTCTCATCACTCTTCCACGTGCAGCTTCGTCTCCTTTCAAATGCAGCAAATAGCAGTGGGTAACATGATTGATTTGGGTGTAGTTGTGCCAATGATGTAGTAGGTTAGAGCAGGAATTTGTCATTTGTTCAGGGTGCCAGCAATAGCACGCCTACTCTTCGTGAAAGACACCGTGGGATCTTCAACATCCACAAACTGAAGCAGATGGGAAGCCCAGTTTAACATCCATCCAAGGGATGGCACACACTGATGAATTGCCCTGCTTGCGAAACCCGGGATGACAGTTGATAGCTGGGCCGACATTTGAACTCCACATGCAGCAATTTATTTCAATGTTATTCGGTGTTAGGAAAGGACCCACAGAACGTTGCCTCTCACTTAAAGGTCAGACATACATTCCCTATTACCAAATTTCCTGAAGGAAATGTGTGTGTCCATGTTGTCTGAAACAAAGTTGATCGGTGTATACTGTTCCACATGCCATGTACCACATGTGGGTTAGGTCAAAATCAGATGTGTGTTATTCCAATGCCAGGGTCTTTGGCCAACAGGTAATACCGTAAATGTCGTCTGCCAACGGGTGAAGGTAGAAGAAAGTGGATAAGAGCACAGGGGGCTGTGAGAAGCTTTGGTAAAGTCTGTCGATGCACATCGCTCATCTTGTATGGAAATAAGTTGTACACCAAGACAGCTTCTCAGTTCAATATACTAACCTTAAATCTTCACAAAGTCATTACATCAGGCTAAAAGCAAAATTCACACGCAAATAAAAAATTAAAGTAAAACCACAAGTTTGACGGATACAAAACAATTGCCAATTCAAACCGCAATTGATCTTCAGCCTCTGATGAAACTCTTTCCAGGTAACGTCCCTAGAGTGAATTCTAATTTGCCGTCTCCAACACATGAAGCTCGTGGGAGAGAGTTTCATATCGGTAAGCAACGCGAATCGGAGCCACGTTGCTAAGGTTCAGTTCATTGCCAATGATTCCTTCCTTCTGATACCTCAATCCGAGGTACAGCTGCTTTTCCTGCCACACGGAAAATATGTTTGAAAATCAAAAGGCTTATTTCTAAGGATAGCCATCTTAATGTCTCCTCAAAAAGACGCGTACTTTACAAGAACAATGGAAAGAGACGGGAGGTCGAAGCTGGATCATTTTCCTGACCGTGAAATAGAATGCACTTTAGGAACTCGAAAGACAAGCATACTAGCATAGAATGAGTTTTAGTAGTGATCTATGAGGGGTTATACCAATCTAAACTATAGCCTCGGTGTTCGTTAACATATGCACCATTACCTTGTGCGAGAGGCCACTCTGACGCACACTGTTACTGGCGATCTCGCACAAGTCGCATGGCGTTAGCTTCCAGAAATGAGATGCCATCGCGTACTCTTCCAACAATGGGTCCTGGAAAATCATCTCGTACACATCAGGGAAACTTGACAGTCATAGCAATAGGAATTAGAATAAAATCAATTCATAAGGAAAGTAGCAACTTTATCACACCAACAGCAACTTTGATGCAAGACTTGCAATGTGCCGTGTCCACCATTACATTAAAATTTATATAATTTCAAATCAATTCCAGGTTTTTGTTGTTTTTTTAACCTGTGCATGCAGAAATGTTACACGAAATACAAACTGCACTTCTCTTTTATTTATTATTATTATTATTATTATTATTATTATTTTTAGCTCGCCTGTCGAAGAACAGAGAGCTAATAGCGATACCCCCGGCGTGAGCGTGAAAAATGTTAAATTTTTTGTATACGGAAAAACTCTCGACGGATTTCGACGAAACTTGATGGGGGGGTTAGGTATGCTCCATGGATCATGCCATTAGATTTTGTACTTGGTCCCCCCCCCCCAAAAAAAATTTGTTAGAGAATTTTTTTTTTTTGCATTTCTACATGTTTTAAGTGATTCCAACCCCCCCCCCCCCCAAAAAAAAATTAGAGAGAAAAAAAAAATTTTTGCACTTTTTTTTCAAACAAAATTTCGATTCTTTTTTTTGCATTCTACATGTTTTTAAGTGATTTCCACCCCCCCCTCCCCCCCCAAAAAAAAATTTGAGAAAAAAATTTTTTTTTTTTGCATTTCTACATGTTTTAAGTGATTTCCAACCCCCCCCCCCCCAAAAAAAATTTGTTTAGAGAAAAAAAAATTTTTGCAACTTTTTTTCAACAAAATTTCGATTTCTTTTTTTGCATTTCTACATGTTTTAATGATTTCCAACCCCCCCCCCCCAAAAAAATTGTAAGAAAAAAAAAATTTGCAACTTTTTTTCAAAAAATTTCGATTTTCTTTTTTTGCATTTCTACATGTTAAGTGATTAGGATTTCGACGAACTTGGTGGGGGGGGTTAGGTATGGTCCAAGGATCATGCCATTAGATTTTGGACTTGGTCCCCCCCCAAAACAAAAATTGTTAGAGAAAATATATAATATAATTTTTGCATTTCTACATGTTTAAGTGATTTCCAACCCCCCCAAAAAAAATTGTTAGAGAATTATAAAAAATATTAATTATTAGACGTCTTTTAAAAACGATAAATGTATAAACAGGCGAGCATTGGGTCGCTTTGACACCAACTCTGGTTTTAAGTCAGTTGGGGACGCAGCTAACACAATCACATATAGGCAAGGTCACCGGAAGTGAGACATTCTAGATCCTCGTGGTTATGTAATTACAGCAATTGCAAGATGTAAAATGTTAAAAATGCAGACAAATGTAAAAGCAACAACAAGGGGATAGAAGAAATTGGTGCAAATCTATGGTAAAACAAAGTGGAGAAACTTGTGTCCATTCATTGTGGTTTTGCAATACCACAAGGCAAAATATCCCTGTAACTTAGGCCAAATTGGAGGGGGTGGGAGGGCTACAAAGACCTTCAGCCTCTGGTGGAGACAGTTGATTCATATTGGCAAGTTTGCAAAATGTTTCTCAAAAGCCTTATCAACATCTCAAAACATTTTCCTGACTTATCTCTAAAGTACTCATCTCATCTGAAAGGACCATGGAACAAGGCCTGGCGTGACCACCCTTGACTTTGATCTCCACATTCCCAAGTCTATGAGGAAAGCCAATCAGGTGCTTGGCTCAGTCAGCAATCCCTTTAGGGACATCAATATTACAAGTTTCATTTTTCTTTACAAATCAGTACTAAGCCAGCATCTGTAATGTCAAAGTCTGGTTTGGATCCTGTGTCTGTTAAAAGCAGATCCAGTTTTCGGAGGGGGTACACCAGAAAACAACAAGGATGAACCTTGATGCTCCCTCTCATGAGGTGTCAAAAGGAATAACTCGTGAAATTTTTTAATGTCATAATTACAAGCAAGCATTGATCAGCAAAACAAATTCAACATGCAGTAAAATTTGGCATGTGGTGAAATGACGGGCCGTTGGTAGATTATTACGCTCGATGGATCAATCTTGTGGTTGGCCAAACCAAATTTCACCGCACTGCATGTAAATTAATCATTCACACCAGATATGATATTTTGTTTGCCATATTGTAGATTATGAGGTGCTAAAAGGTTCATGAAGTATTGAAACTAAAGTTTGGATGTAACAGAAGATCATATTCATCTATATGTTAGCCTGTTCACATCAAACATCAAATCGATTCAGAGAGAGGCAAGACGAAAATGCAGAATTGAAGAACTTACGTTGGTCGTATGGAAGATCAGCGGGTCGTCTGTGGACAACGAGACCACCAATCCCTTTTGGAAGAACTCATAAAAAGGATTGTGATCATACTCCACAAAGAGACTGTTGTTGCTGATGGGGGACATAGCGATGGGTATTTGTGCAAGGTAGTACAGGTA
Source organism: Eptatretus atami (assembly GCA_035128595.1). Classification (NCBI taxonomy): domain Eukaryota; kingdom Metazoa; phylum Chordata; class Myxini; order Myxiniformes; family Myxinidae; genus Eptatretus; species Eptatretus atami. The sequence continues at coordinate 31,145,765 of CM068966.1, read as the reverse complement.
TTGAACCACAGGATTCTGTTGGTAGAATAAAGAGGAAAACATAGCAATCATCTCACTGTCTGACGAAGTTTGTTCCCAACAAATACATTTTCATTTGACATATATTTGGTTTTATCTTCAAAAATAAATAAATGAATAAATAACAGCTCCCCAGAATGACCATCAGTAGATGGGAACAGGAATCACATATGCCAAACCTTGGTGAGGTTGATGCCATGTGAGATATTATCAGAAGTGAGGAAGGCATCCAGCAAGTGAGTGAAATGTCCAGCCTCACCAGAGTGCGGTCTCAAAACAAACGTGTTCATGTCCCGTTTCCTAGCAAGAGGTTCAACAAATAAAAGAAAATTACTAAGGATTTCAAAATAAATAAATAAATAATAATGTTCCTTTGTCAATTAGAGGTGACATTTATTGAACAGGTATATTAAAATTAATTTGCCAAAAGACTGCGTGATCAGGGCTGGAAAGATAGACTGGAGGTATGTATACACACCTCTGAGCTGACTCGCCTGGGTTTGAATCTTGACCCAGCTATAAACTCTCATCCTGGTGTTTTGAAGGCAGAAGGAGGCATTAATATGTGTCGTCCCTCAGATGGACATCAAACTGAGCATTCCATATTGTTGGATTAGTTGGTGGATGTTAAAGAGTCGATGAGCCATCACCAGCACCCAAAACAAACAAATTCCTGCTCTAACCTACTTAGTCCAACATCAGGCCAGCCCAGCCCATTCGTGAAAGATTTGGGACAAAAAATTTCCTCGGTCAACCCTATGAGGTGGGAATAATTATGGCCATTAAAGATTCATTATCATCAGCTGTGTAATCAATAAATGCACAACACGATTCTGAACATGGCTGGTGAAATATCTCCAATTACAATCACTTCCATCATCTTATCAATTCCCATCTCACAAAGAAGAAAAAATATATATATGATTACAGACACAAATTAAACATCATCATTCTCCAAATGGAAATGGTACACAAGGTCCTCATTTCAGCTGCAGACAAAAAGCCTCCTCGAAGCTCATTAAAGTTGGAAGAGATTGAAGTTGCATCATCTGAACTGACAGGTTATGAGAGATGAGACTACACTGAACGGTGCAATGCATTTTTCTTTAGCACTTCCTGTTGGCCAGTCTGTTGCTGCCCATAGCTCACATGGCCAGTCATCCATCCATCCATCCATCCATCCATCCATCCATCCATCCATCCATTTGGGACCATACTCTGTGCAGAGCGTCAGTGCTGCCGAAGCAGTCTCCTTAGCTATTGGGCACAATCCTGGATGGGTTGCCACTCCAACACAGATACTAGCAAACTGGTATTCATTTTGCTGACCTTAGAAGCATGACAGGCTGAGTCAACCCCACCTGGTATCAATTCAATGGCCGAGCAGGATTTGAACTCAGGACCATGGGATCCCAAGCCCACCATCCTAACCATTAAGCTAGTCAGCACCAGACATACAGTCACACATACCTCCTCCAGTAGTTGATGACTGCCATATTGGCATACATATAGTAGATGTAGTATGAGTAAGGAGGATCTTCCTTATTTAGCCACATTTCAGGAGGAGGGGCTTCTGCCAGAAACACTTTCTCTTCCGGCGATTCATCAGCAACGCTGTCGAAGCCAGTCACCTGCCACACAAGGCAAGTTATTTGATTTTCATTTTGCAAGTTTACTGCATTTATACAAAATAACAAGTATCTCCATTTACACTGGGTATATTTATTTATTTATTTATTTTTTAACACGATTTCACTCAAACACGGTCAATTAATTGTGACCATTTTTCTGTATACATGGTCTACATTCACTTGTGATATGTGACGGTTTATGGTCACTTGATGACTTGATGGAACAGACGTGTCATTTCACTCCCTTACCACCAACCCACAATCAGTCGACTAGTCAGCTACCATCGTGTAAACATCACGCGGTCCTCTTGCCCATACCCGCTTATTATTGCCCTCAATAAGTGTTAAGATTTATAAACCATGAGTGCAAACAGGAAAGCCAGTGAAAGGAGCTCAAAAAGTGATGTAACGTGGCAGAAAAAGAAGCATTAACTTCAGTACGGAAAGTGGAGATTCCAAACAAGCTGGATAAGGGTGAAGGTTCATCATCTGTGGCAAGAAGTTTCGGCCTTAATGAGTAGACTGTGAAATTAGAGCAAGTGATGCTGCCAGACTCTTTATTACTGAGTCATTTGCAGGGAAAAATGATGAAGTGCTGCATTTTGAGGTGTTGCATAACCCACTTCAAATATTTTCACCTTTACTGTATCTAGTATTAAATAATGATGGTTTTGAGTGTATAGGATGTGATTGCATGAATATGGGAGGTGACGCAGTGACTACACAGTTGTCTCAAGTCAACTGTTCTACCAGTTTCACACTTATTGAGGCATCATCAGGACCAGTGCAGACCGAGGCCTGCAAAGGCCGAAGGCCTCCGGTGCCTCGGATGATCCAAAACGGAAGGAAGGCAACTTCCCGTAATCGCAAATTAAATATCAATCATCACCATCACCCTTCGCTCTTACTGCAAACTAGTAAGGGGTCTTTCTTATATGTATTTCCACTTGCAAACATCTGCAATCAATAAGCGAAGCCACACCTACCATCATTGACGAGAGATATGATTAGTATTGAAGCTCATGAAACAAAACATCCAAAACAATAAATCAATATCAAAATAATCCTGTTAAGCAACAGTCGTATGTTCGGAAGAACAGTCTTCAAAACAAATTTCAACAAACCAGGAGTAAAAATACAACGAATGAAAAAAGTAAATATGATTTAAAGATGTTTTTGATTGAGAGTGATGATTTCTCAGAGATTAAAATAACAAAGATATCGTTCTTCTCAAAAAGCCTCTGCAGTATGAGTATGACCTGTTTTGTTTCATCATTTGTACAAGTCATTTCACTGTGATGGGCAAGATATCCTCTTACATATTTCAGGAGGAGATGTAGATTTCGATGAGTGCAATCTGCAGGATTTACTGTGGCCTCCAGAATTGGTCTGAAAAAATTCTCCAACAAAGACCCAAAACTATGCAGGTTTCTATCCTGGCTGCAAGGAAGCAAAGAAAAACGGTATTAAAATAATAATAATAATAATAATAATAATAATAATAACTAAGAGGGGGAGCACTCGTGAGGTGCAAAACCTCCGCCGCAATACTGCTGGGTCACTTAAGTGAACCTGATATCCCATTCATTGTAGATCAAAACGGATCAGACTCTACTGAACCACGATTGAAATAACTAAACGAGATCAACGCGCATGTAGAAATGCCAAAAAAAATAAAATCGAAATTTTTTAAAAAAAAAGGTGCAAAATTTGTTTTTTTTTCTCTAACAAATTTTTTTGGGGGGGGGGGGGTGGAAATCACTTAAAACATGTAGAAATGCAAAAAAATTTCAAATATTTTTCAAATAAAATCGAAATTTTTTGAAAAAAGTTGCAAAATTTTGTTTTTTTTTCTCGAACAAATTTATTTTTTTTGGTTGGAAATCACTTAAAACATGTAGAAATGCAAAACAAAAATTCAAATATTTTTTTCAAAATGGCCGCCATAGCGGCCATATTGGACATTTGGACCAAGTCCAAAATCTAATGGCATAATCCTTGGACCATACCTAATCCCCCACCAAGTTTCGTCGAAATCCGTCGAGGAGTTTTTTCCGTAATACTGTTCACAATAAACAAACAAACAGACAAACAAACAAACTGACAGGGGTGAAAACAGTAACCTTCGTCCATCTTCGATGGCGGAGGTTAACTAGAGGGGGAGCACTCGGGAGAGTGCAAAACCTCCGCCGCCAATACTGCTGGGTCACTCAAGTGAACCTTATATCTTATTCATTAAATATGATGTCAACAGTGCTGACAGAGTTATAGTTCTTTTCTCCAACATTTATTTTTTTGGGGGGGGGGGGGGGGGTTGGAAATCACTTAAAACATGTAAAAATGCAAAAAAATTTTGAAATTTTTTGAAAAAAAAAGTTGCAAAATTTTTTTTTCTCTAACAAATTTTTTTGGGGGGGGTTGGAAATCACTTAAAACATGTAGAAATGCAAAAAAAAAAATCTTTTTTTGGGGGGGGGGGAAACAATTTTTTTTTGGGGGGGGGGTTGGAAATCACTTAAAACATGTAAAATTGCAAAAAAAAAAATTTTCTCAAACAATTTTTTTTGGGGGGGGGGGGGGGGGTTGGAAATCACTTAAAATATGTAGAAATGCAAAAAAAAAAAAACATTTTCTCTAACAATTTTTTTTTTGGGGGGGGGTTGGAATCACTTAAAACATTGTAGAAATGCAAAAAAAAAATTTTTTTTTTTGGGGGGGGTAACAATTTTTTGGGGGGGGTTTGGAAATCACTTAAACATGTAGAAATGCAAAAAAAAAAAATTCTCTAACAATTTTTTTTTGGGGGGGGTAACAATTTTTTTTTTTGGGGGTGGGGGGGGTTGGAAATCACTTAAAACATGTAGAAATGCAAAAAAAATATTTTTTTTCTCTAACAATTTTATTTTTGGGGGGGGGACCAAGTCCAAAATTTAATGGCATGATCCTTGGACCATACCTAATCCCCCACCAAGTTTCGTCGAAATCCGTCTAGGAGTTTTCCGTAATATTGTTCACAAACAACAAAACAAACAAACAAACAAACAGAAAGGGTGAAAAGTAACCTCCATCCATCTTGAAGATGGCGGAGGTTAATAATAGATCTTTCATATGCAGACACAAGGCTGCAGAAATAGGCATGCATTTGCTGATGTGCAGCTGTGCCACAGGTGCAGTGCCCCCTGCAGGTTAGGGCAGGAATATGTAATTTGTTCAGAGTGCCAGCGATAGCTCGCCTACTCTTCTCGAAGCACACCGTGGGATCTTTAATGTCCACCAACGAATGCTGGCAGACAGGACAACCGTTTAATGCCCATCTGAGGGATGGCACACACATTGATGAATCACCCTGCCTGTGAAACATCAGGATGACAGTTATAGCTGGGTCAGGATTCAAACCCAGGCTAGACAGCTTAGAGGTGAGTGTGCATACCTCCAGACCATCCTGCCAGCCCATTTTATAATTGATGTTCAAAATGAATAATTTATAAACCAACATTGCGAAAGCCAAAGATGATGTGCATTTCACATTTTTGAAGAGGATGAGAGGTGATTTTGGGTTGGGGGTTGATGGCCAAATGCAATGACAAGACCGGCAATCAAAATTCAATGGAGTACACGTGAAAGCAAGAAATTATGATTCAGTAAACAGAATACTTATTATCTGCCAATGCACTCACAATCATTTCAATATACTGTATATTGATTACATTGCATTTGTTGCTGAAGAAGACATAACTGTGTAAATATGTATCCTTTTGTTAAAAACATTTTTTTATTGTGGTTATTTTGTTACTTTACATCCATCATTGCTGTCTGAATGCTCGACGAGACAAGACTAAATGTTGGTTTCCATCTTGTTACATGAAATAATCTTAGCTGTTCAAAGGAACACCTTATAGGTACAAAATTTTGTTTATATTGTGTTGAGGTGCAGCAAACATGAAGATAGCAAACAGTGAGACTTGGCGTCAAGGAATACAATACAATGAACTTCAATGCAGGAGGAGGCCATTTGGCAAAGAAGAGAGATGTTTGGTGTCCGTTACTAATACGTTATACATAAGACCAAGTCGTTATGAATACGTCCGAATCTTTAAAAAAAAACATCAAAGTTCAACATAAGCCAGCGTTTTACGTACATTTTA
>CM068966.1:31117795-31138195 GCA_035128595.1 Eptatretus atami | reverse complement strand
CCATCATGCCTGCATCAACACGTTTATATTTTTTACTGGTGGGTACTTCTCCACCCGCTGGTCTGCGTTTTGCTGGTGGCTCTTCCATCATGTCACTTCAATCAGAACACGTCACCTGGAAATTAATATTGATACGTAAATGCATGTAGCATAATCTTATCAGTCAGGGGTTTTCATCTGTGAAACTGACGAAAGTTAACATTTTGAGGGTACCATCAGATATGGTTGGAAAATGGATAGTGAGTCCCAGTTTTTCACTGTTACCAGTTGAATTCATGCTCAGGGGACCCTAAGGTTCAGAAAATATGGGGTCGAAGGGTTGTGGGGGGGAGGGGGGGTGCACGTGGACCATATCTGGCCCATGCGCCTAAGTGGTTCTCAAATTGTGGTCCGTGGACCACTACTGGTCTGTGGCTCTATCTAGTGTATTCGCCGAAAGTTTGCAGAAGAATCGAGAATATCTGGATTTGATCCTGTACTTGTTTTATTTTTTTGTGTGCTAAATAAACTGGTTTTGACCAAATAGATTTTTTTCATGACATCAAAGAACATCTTGTTCCTCTCAAGAAAGAATTTGAACTTATGTTTCAGTAGAGCCTGAAGCAAACAACTGGATATGCAATCCTTTCGAGATTGAAATGAGTGAGCTTCCCTGTGGTTTCTCCAATAAGACATGAGAGTGCTTGCTGGAGCTTTCTTGCGACGAACATTAACATCAGGATTTAAAAGACATTCCCTATTTGAGTTTTGGATTCAAATAAATGGAGATACCCAGAACTTGCAGACAAAGCAGTGCGTTTTTCTGAGGCATTTGCTACAATGTACCTGTGCGAGACAGGATTTTCATCAGATACACCCTCAAGTCAAAATACAGAATCAGGGTGAGTGCTAAAGCCCAGTCACACCTTGACGTTTTAGCCAACGTATGCCGATTTTTGAAAAATTTGTCTAAAACGCTGGCACACGTTGAATACGTTATGGGTAAGTTTTGATAACATTGAGAGCACGCTGGGAAAATACTGCCATACGTCGTTGCACGCTGGCTTTAAACGTTGTACTTTCGGTTGTCCTCAAATTTTTGCATGCTTGAAATTTCACGACGTATGCCGGCGTATGACTCACACGTTCCACTACGCTGGCCATAAGTTGTAGGCACGTTATGCGATCGTTGACAGACGTCAACACACGTTACTTGTAAGTTAATCATAAGTTGAGACACGCCGAGGTAATGTTTAGCATACCCGAAACTTATTCCTAGCCTATGAGTAACGTGTTGTAGGCACGTTATGCGATCGTTACAACGTCGACACACGTTACTTTTAAGTACTCATAGGCTGAAGACGTCGGTATAATGCTAGCGTGCCTGAACTATTTATAACTACAGTGACATGTTGCAAACGCTACGCGATCGTGACACACGTCGACACACGTTACTTTTAAGTTACTCATAGGCTGAAAGACGTCGGTATAATGCTTAGCGTGCCTGAAACTTATTTATAACCTATCAGTGACATGTTGCTAAAACGCTACGCGATCGTTGACACACTTCGACACTCCTTGCTTGAAAGTTACTTATACGTCGAATCATGCCGAGTTATTGTTTAGGGCAAAAGAGGCTTTTATCTAACCTATGAGTGACGTGCTTTGCACCTGTGTGTAACGCACCTCTGCCCGCATACTGGCGTATGTAGACATATTTGACGTTTACCGGACGACTACAGAACTTAACGAACGAGTTCCCAACCTACAGATACCAGATAATGATGTAATGGCAGCGATTAGGGGAATTGGTAAATAAAAAGGGGTTTCACAGGAAACCCGTCAGTGTTGCAGACTACATAGTACTGCAGAGGACATGTCCATGACATTACGAGAGATGGAGTATCCGGCAACGATGACACTACAATATCTAGCTGTCCTCCAACATCAGCATACCCTCATCGATTTGGCACTGCACCAGTTGGTGCCAATAGAACCGAGAGAAGAAGACGTGAACGGAGGAGAAGGTACTGGTGACACCATGGATCGGGATTTGATTTGCACCGATAAGATTTGCACCGATAAGATTTGCACCGATAAGACACCAGTTGATTTGCACCGATAAGAACACGTTAAGTGTAAACAATTGCGATTGTTTGGCGCAGCGTCTATTTTCAATAGTGGAGTTTGAGCGATTTAGCACGTTCAATAGAAACGCTTCAAATTTCCAAGCGCCAGCGTCAAAAAACAAAGGCGAGTGACAGCAATTTAAATCGTTCATTGTAAACAATTAAAATAGTTGAGTGGCACCGTTTAAAAGTCGTTGAGTGTAAAAAAATCCAATTGTTGAGCGCAAGGTCTACTTTCAATAGTGGAGTTGCAGCCATTTAAATCTTTGAGTGGCAGCCTATGAATAGCAAACCCCACGTCACCGGCAAAGATAAACTGCCGCACGATATGGATAAGTTAGGCTATCGTTGGGCATAGGTTGTGAACGCCGGCTACACGATAATTATTCGTTGGTATACCGTATCTATAAGTATCGAAGCGCTCTATGTACATTTTAGTTACCTTTGAGCATTTGTCCAACTCGTTATGAATACACCTAAAAGGTAAAAACAAGCCATAGCTCATTGTTTGAAAAAACCCCCAAAAAATTAGCCCCGAAGAACTTCGACAATGGTGCAAAGATGTCTCCTACCCGTGGACACGCGGACGCAAGGAGGATCCATCATCACCCACACCCTCCCCATCACACTCACCTACTACTGGCCAACCTGAACAACTACTACATTTTAATACGTTGCCATCGCTGGCTAAAACGTCAAGGTGTGACTGGGCCTTAACATTGACAAACATGACACCTGACACCCCAGAACTTTGCTGAAAACAAAACAAAACAGGCAAACCCATCACATTTGAAAGGTAAGACTGCAGTATTAAAACTAGGACATTCGGTAGAGCACATACCTCCGCCACGTAATGCTTGATCCACGAGAATGTTACGGGCACAATACGTTTTTGAAATATCATGCTAAACAGTACCATATCGTTTTTGACCCTATCTCTCAATGGTGAAGAATTACATTAAAAAAAAAAATATTCTCTAATCTGGATCCGGATCCGGATCTCCACCAAAATTGAATCAGTTCAGCGTGGTCACACACCCAACCTGTCCACAAATTTAATCCGGATCTGTCCACAACTTTTTGAGATATCCTGTACACAAACAAACAAACAAACAGACAGACAGACAAACAGACAGAAAGGGGTGAAAACATAACCTCCTTCATCCTCGTTCTTAGCCGTTCTTAAATCATCGTGATAACGAGATTTAGCACAGACGGGCATACAACCCAAAAACATAATGTCTCTGGCGAATTCCATCAGCGGGGCATAAAAAAAAGTTTATTAAGCAATCTGCCGAGACCCTCAGCAATTTTCAAGTAGTCTGCGAAAAAAGGTTGAGAACCACTGTGGTAAAGGGTGGAGACTTGCAATACTCTTGCCCACCCAGAGTGGTGCTTCACAATACACATTTACATGGAGAATTTGCTCCCCCCCCCTCCCCATTTTCCCTCCAAAACCACCAGCAAGTGATAAAAACACCCTTATACACTAATTTGGTCATGCTGATCCTACGTAGCAAGTCTGGATTTAATCGGCCCAGAACTACAGGAGTATCAGCGTGACAAACCACACCACACACGCACACGCACGCACGCACGCACGCACGCACGCACACCACACACACACACACACACACACACACACACACACACACACCACACACACACAACAACACACACACCAGTCCGTGAATTATAGTAAAAATTACAGTATTTTTTTTATCGAAGGCTCATAATGGAGGTGCTACCATTCATACATCTCGCACACACATGGACAGATGGACGAGACAAACACAGCCAGTGAGCTTGGGAGAAGTGCCATCCCTTCTCCGGATACTCTGGGTACCAGTGACGTCACAACAATGGTGCAGATTTTCTCACCGCACTCAGTGGGGTATTTCCTCAGGAGGAATTTCCTCATTCCCCATCGATGTCAACCGATGGGGATCGTCTGTTCTCGATCCTTTCAAATGCTGAACGTGAAACAAGGATGCAGCACGTACCATTTTTAAAGTCATTGGTATGACTCGGTCAGAATTCGAACCACCGACCTCCCAGACTCACAGCGGATGCTATAACTGAGTACAATCTATGAGTTTATCGACTCCAAGGAGAGGGGAGGAGAACAGTGGGGCAGGGACAGAGACGTCACCATGACGGTTATATGTGCAAAGCTCCAAGAAGACAACATCACTCTTGTTTTGTTTTGCATCACTCTCTTTACTTCTGCCAGCCCCATGTCCAAGCTTTGCTGCCCCGCCTTCAGCTCCTCCTGACCCGCATTCATTTCCTCCTGACCCGCCTTAATTTGCTCCCTCAGTGTTTGCATACCACTCCTCTGTTGAGCCATCATTTGTTTCATTTCCAACATTTGATTCATGTCAAATGGCTTTGGCAAAACCGATCTGCTATGATCGGGTGTGGATCCCATGGGGATCGCTAAGTCCTCCGTGAGGGAGATTTGATGGTGGGGGTCCCCAAGCATTGTTGTTGTCACGGTTGCCCCCACCGTTACCTCTGGGTATGGCTGCAGGGAATGATCTCCCTCAAAGCTGTCGTCCTGAGCCATGGATTCCTCAAACATTGTTGTTTCAAAACCCACCTGAACCAGCTCGTCTTGGTCCGCCATGGTCCGAACAAATAATTAAATAAAACTTACATCCTGACCTGCTCTTAATTTTGGGGGTGCGTTAAGCACACCCCAGGTTCGAATCCCGCTCCAGACACCAAGTGTCCAGGGTTTGTACCACTCCTGACACCAAAGTGTTGCGGACCCGGGGTCGGGGGCAAGAAGACCACAACGGGGGGAAGCTACCTTGGGTTCCCACCAGACTTTACGGAATCGCAGGCTGTCGCACACGAATAACTCCATGATGCGGCGGGTCTCTAATCGACTGTGAACGCCAATAACTCGACCACGTGACTTCGGGTCCTCCATCTAATGATTACCAGTTACCTAATAGTCGTGTGATCTAATTACCAGGGCACACGCCGTCAGTACACCTTGTTCAAACCAGATTACCTTACTGGATCAGATGCAGGACATGCTGGACCAATGAAGGAAAAGACGAAAACGAGCTGGGAACATTTCTACACAAAGCATTTGTTTACAATTAAGCGAGGAGAGGTATGTGGCACAGTAAATTGGGCTTATTATTATGTACAGCAGGGATAGCAAGGAATTTGTGGGGTGCGACAAAAGGCAAGCAATTTACAGAAGCAGACACAGAGCAAACTTATCCCGTTAGAACTTCCACAATCTTAACTTGTGCTACGACAGGCGCCATCACATACACATACACACACACAAACACGAGGAAGATTAGACAGCCAGAAAGAAAGAGAGCACATGAGGACTAACGGCCTCGCAATACCTGGCACGGTTCGCAACCCAGTTTGCTTTGGGGGAGGTAGGAGGGAGAAATACTGGTGTCTAAGGTGTGGGAGTGGGAGGTGTGGTGTGGTGCAAATTGGGGGGTGCGGTGTCATGTCAGAGGAAACTGTGATTGCGAATCTGTAATGGATGCTCCTTTGTGTGTCCAAAGGGGATGAGATAGAGGGGTGGAAAGAGAGAGTGGAGAGAATATGCATGAGGCAAAAGATTCCTAGCCGAGTCGTGCATAGGTCTGTGAGTGTAGCGTGTACCTCCGTGAGACACGCGGCTTGAGTGTTCCCACCTCAAGAGTCGGTGTGTTATCTCCTGCTTCGTCACTTTGCTGGGGCTCGTGGAAACGTGTGCTCCGCACTGGTTCCAGAAGAACGTCGGTCGCACACCAACCCCGAGTGTAGATGCAGTGATGGGCAGACAACAAGGAGCAATGAAGAAGAGAACGGAGCACAGCGGTGAAGGAGAGGGCAAGGCAAACAGGCGAAGGGGAGGGCAAGGCAGGCAGGCAGGGGAAAGAAGAGGGCGGACGGCTTCGCGATCCACCTTTTATAAGCCCCAGGCGAAGGGTGGGGTGACGACCCGAAGCGACACGCCGTAACCTGAATCGCGCTTCCCTATTGGGCCAAGGCAGTCCTAGCCATGCCCTGCCAGGCTCCTGGAGTCATGAGCAGTCTCAATCGCACATCCGGCGTGGCACGGACCAGAGCTCTGTACCGAACTCCCGGACCCCTCTTCCCGTGACGCTCATCCCTCGCCACCCATCCTGCCGTGTTCTGGCGACTGACCAAGGGTCGTATCAATCCTGCGTGCCCATCTGGGGCACTCCCGACGAGACGTGGTTGGTGCTGCTGACGTTCTTAGCTTGTTCCCGCATCACGCGGTCTGAGTAACCTGAGCCGTGCAGCACGCCTCTGTTCAGTGGTGAATTGTATCGATACAGAGGTACGAGGAGGTGCGGGATAATTTTTTCCATGTGCGGGAGATGTTGGTGGTCAAGGTGGTGAGTTTTTGGGTGAGCGATGGTTGAGCTAGGTGAGACGCCGTTGAAAATTGGCGCGCAGATTTGAATGAAAGGGCGCGCCATGCGCACGCCAGGCAGCGTTTTCGTTCTTGTTGTGATTCTTTCACGGGTGGCTGCTCGGGTGCTGTTATTCATATTGTGTGTGTTTGCTTGCTTGCTTGATTTGATTTGTACCATGGAGATTTGTACCAAGGGTTGAAATGGAAATCAGGATTGAATGGAATATAGAGACATAATTAAACCTAGCTATAAGACCCATGCAACGCACTTCGTCCCGTTAACCCACTAGACATGAGGGGAAGATCTGACTGCACGAAGACTAATTAAATAACTGCCTGTGGATCACTGTATGTGGAGTGTCATGAAGGCATGCGGTTTTGCAGAGGCGCAACTATATATATAATAATATATACTATAAGTATATAATAATATAATATATATATATATATTATATATTATATATGTTGGGATTCGTACATTTGTTAAAGCTTTGTTTCTCCCAACTCAATTCACTCGCCTGCAGTTAATTAAAATATATTCCTGCTTGCTGTTCACAAAGGAACATTGGAATGCTGTGTGTAGAAGATAAGGATGGGTCAGTCTTGAGTAATCCACAAGAATGCTGTTAGCAGCATTAGGGAGTAACTTTGCTTCCTCGTTATCTTGCTTGATTCATGGTTGTTGGAGGATATAAGCCAGCTAGCTGCTCTCAGCTGGCCCTGGGTTGAAAGAAAGGACAATTGCGAGATAAGTATTGTCAAAGATAGAACCGTATATAAGAGAGTGACCCAGCCGACTCTGGCAGAGCGGCACTCTCCGGCTTCCTCAATTGCTTAATTGGTGTTCCTGGTGTTTTGCTGCTCTCCGTGTACACGTATTGGTAGGCAATAAATGGTTTTCTCTCAAGTACATCGACGTATTCATACCTTGGTGAAGGGTGATCGATGACCCGACATACATATATTACATATATTATATATATATGTCCATCCATCCATCCATCAGGACCATACTCTGTGCAGAGCATTGGTGCTGCATAAGCAGTCTCCTTGGCTATTGGGTACAATCCTGGATGGGTTGCTACTCCGACACAGGATACCAGCATGCTGGCACTCATTTTGTCGACCTCGGAAGGATGACAGGCAGAGTCAACCCCACTTGGTATTAATTCAACAGCCGAGGGGAATTTGAACTCAGGATCCTGGGATCCCAAGCCCACCACCCTAACCATTAAGTGAACACCAGTCATATCAATACTCTCGGGTGCCTATTATCAGGCCCCAGAGTCTTATCTTCTCTTAGATTACTGAGATGTTCCTTTACTGTAGATGTTGTGTTTTGAGCCTGGAGTGTCGGGGAGCATGCGGAATGGGTGGATGGGCACTTTTTTGGAGGTCGGAGCTGCTGCTGGGTTCAATTCCGTGGTTTGACTTTTGGGATTCGGCTCGCGTTGGGAAATTCTGGGGCTTATCGCATTTTGGTTGGAAAATGTGTGCTGAAATTTCTTTAAAAAGGCACGTAACACTAGCGTCTTTGGGTGTTTATAAGCATTGCAGATAGGTTGTGATAGGCTCTAGGGTCTATTGGCCTGAGCTGGGTTTTGGGGTTTGCACTGTGGGGTTTGGCTTGGTGGTGAATCTGGCTGCTGCAAGGGTGTTCATTTTTCCAGCATGCATGTTCTTTGGCACTCTGGGTAGTGTGTGACTCTCTCGGATAGATCCAGTTCCAGAGTGGGTAAACAGGGTGGCAGCCGCAGTTTGAGTCACATACCTCAAGTGAAGCCCATGTTATAATCTTTTTCAAAATGTTACGTGCTGTTTGAAAGTTACGGGTGTTTTTGCTATCTTGTTTGAACGTGCTCTTTTAAGTTACCCCATTTTGTTAAATCCTGTACTTATGCCGGCAGACGGGACCATCCTCCCGCTTCCCCTCAAGTCCCCCTCTCAAATGGAAGTCAAACTCCGTACCACACCTCCCTTGAAGTCCCACTGTGAAACACAAATCCAGAACACCTCCTTCCGCTCTCCACTTCCCCCTCCTTGCTCCCCATCCTCTTCACCCCCACCTCCTTCTCGCACCCCCTACCTCCTGGAGTGTATAGCGATGTGCGGTAAAGCATCGCTCTCCCCCCTTCCTCTCTCTCCCCCTCTTTCCCTCTCCTAATATCTCCATCAGTCAAGTGACGGGTTTTATTTGGTGGGCTATATTTGCTGGCCAAACAAAAAAACACAGTGAAGCCGAACGGTGAAGCTATAAAGCCGTGAAGCCTCGGTTGACCCATGTGACTATATGTCTGGTATTAATCACGTAATGTTTGAACGTCAGTTGCACCATGCCTTCATCTATGAATTGTGTACCTTTAAAACCTTTAGAGTTTTGACCCTTTAGATCTTGAGAGTCTTTGAACCCCTTAGATGCCTTCAGACATTTACATCTTTTTGACCACCTAAACCTATGTCGACCTTTCGAACCGTTAAAAACCCCCTTGAGACATTTTAGATCCTTTAAGACCCTTTAGACTCCATAGACCGTTTAGACCCCATAGACCCTTTAGACCACTTAAATCCCTTGACCCTTTTGACCTTTGGACCCTCTTAAGACCACTTACACCTCGACTAATTAACTAACAATCTTACAGAGATACAAATATATTAGTGGTATATTAGCAAACGAATGTTTGGCAATAATACAATCACTCATTATCTACATCACAGGATGCAAGGCATCCCAATTCTTGTAGTTCTGGAATCAAATAAAAAAACTCTTACACAGTCTATGTAGAACCAGAACATCTGCCTAATATCATCAGCTTACTGCCACACATGTGCCAAAATAGACTTGTTGCAAACGGCGCTGCGAGATACAAGCAACCTTTGAACATGCACACACACACTCACTCACAAATGCCGTGGAAGTTGCACCACCCAACGTATGTGAGGGCTGTAGACTTCTTGTTCCACAAACCAGTCAGCCAAACGACTCCACTCATCCGGTGACGTTCCACGTACTGAGATACGCAGCTCAGTGAAGCAATTCCCAGCCATTTGCTTGTAATTGGCTGCCACCCCCTATAAATTCATAAATGGATTGTGTCAAAACACTATGTCATATGAATGGGATGATGCTCACAATTTGCAGGACTGTATGCAAAATATATACATATATATATATATATATATATATATATATATATATATATATATATATATATATATATATATATATATATAAAACATCCCAATGATGCATTTTTCCCACCTTCAGCATGTGAATGAATACAATTTGTGCCAAAGCAAGGAAGAGCAATGAAAATCAAGAGGATATAAACAAAACAAAAAGAAAGTCAACGATAGAGCCTTCATGGTCTTCAGCATTGAGAAGGTAAAAATCAGATTGTGAGCAATCGACCATGGTGTGGATATGAAAATTTCAAAGGAAGGGATCCTCGAGATAAGAGAAAGAGAAAGAAGGCCAAAAATGGACATCGACAGGAAGGCATGTTCCAAGAGTTTGCTAAGTGACTCTCAAAACGTTCATGACATTGAAGAAACTTAAACTTACTTTGTTTGACACTTGAAGAGTTTCACAATTATTATTTTTTTTTTTTAAATGAGAGCCTAATAGACTTTCCCTCTTTACAAGCTTCCCTCACATATTAATGCTTTCAGTTAACAAAACCCAATTGCAACACCTTGACGAGGTCAGCGAAATAACGTCCTTGTATCAGGTTGTCCGTGTTGAGGTAAACTTTTCTCAGCTCCGATCTTCCCAGAGGATTGTACTTCTTGCCAAACTTGTCAAACCGATCAAATGTGTCTCTGTCCTACAGAGACATTTCGAATAGACATTTTTATAGCAACTGAATGATTGTTACAAAAAAATATATCCAATCATACACTTTGGGTAATGAATCAGTGACAATTAGAGAATGACTCGATGAACTGAGAATTTTGTCCAATCAAAAACAGAGTTGCAGGCTGTTATGGATTAGCAGCCGTGTGAGTAGTTGGACCACAGCCCAGTTCACAAATTGCATTGGAAACAGGCCATTTATAGCACCTTACCACATGCACATCCAGTGTGTCCAATCGAATGTTCTGAGGGTTGAGATGAAGCTTCCGGTACAACTCACAAAGACCAAATTCATGACCAGAATCGTCTTTGTACACCTACAGGAGAGATCATCCGAAAACGGTTGTAGAAAGCTGCACCACCGTTTCATGAAGAACACAATGCATGAGTCACAGAAATTATGAGGATGGTTCCAAGTCAATATCGACTTTCGTGTATAAGATTCCCATTAAACTATCGAAACTGAAAAATAGTAATATTTTATTTCATTTTTTTGCTGTAGTTTATCACCAATACCCATAATAATGTGTTCCGAGCTATCATGTATTCGCTGAAAACCAAGATGGCGGCAAGCAAGATAACAGTGGAGGATGAAAAAAAGTAAATAAAGGGTCATTCCGGGCCAACTCACCTAAATTTCAAAAACCTCCCCAGGTCACCTCCTCAGATTTTGCTGGAAAAATTCTTAAATGTAGATCTATATGGCTCTACCCACCATGCAAAAGATTAGCTTTCAATTCCTCATAGTTTAAAAAATATCTATCTCTAGAGACCTTTGAAATTTGGCCCTAAAAATGCCAAATGTGAAAAACGCATTTTTTCCAACTTCAGGGCTTATAATTTTATAATGGACTCCTCTAGAAAGTTAATATTGCAAATATTTACTAATTGGCATCCAAATTTTTCAATTATGGCATCAGATAGCCTCTGGGATGCATATTTCTCACTCTATAGGAAGCTAAAAATGGCTTTTGGGCCAAAAGAGCTAAAATAAGGTGAAATATGAAAATATGAAAATATGAAAAAAGTTTATATATGAAAAAGTGAATAATTATAAAAAACGTGCATGTAAATAAAAATTATTTTACTATGAAGCCATGGGTGTTGATAAAATTATTCGGTCAGTAGACACATCTTATTGAGGCAATTTTAGAAAAAAATGAAGATCCTAAACCCCTAGCCACATGGTCAAACCAGGGGACAAAATTGGTCCATTTTAGAGCCCTCGGAGCAAGGGCTTATGAAAACTTTTATAATTCATCACCTAACTGTATTATCCCAACAAAAATGTATCTATGGATAGATAATGACCCTATAATCACTGTGTTATGAGGAAAAAATTCTAAGTTGTTCCAATTTTTCAGGAGGGCTCCTATAGTTTCACCTTATTTTAGCTCGTTTTGGCCAAAAAGCCATTTTTAGCTTCCTATAGAGTGAGAAATATGCATCCCAGAGGCTATCTGATGCCATAATTGAAAAATTGGATGCCCAATTAGTAAATATTTGCAATATAACTTTCTAGAGGAGTCCATTATAAAATTATAAGCCACTGAAGTTGGAAAAAAATGCGTTTTTCACATTTGGCATTTTTAGGGCCAAATTTCAAAGGTCTCTAGAGATAGATATTTTTTAAACTATGAGGAATTGAAAGCTAATCTTTTGCATGGTGGGTAGAGCCATATAGATCTACATTTAAGAATTTTTCCAGCAAAATCTGAGAGGTGACCTGGGGACCCTTAGGTGAGTTGGCATGGAATGACCCTAAATATAAAATTATGATAAAATAAAACATCAAGCATTTGAAAATTTACAGATGGGTGGCTGTAAAATATGGTGGTAATTGCCTAACAACCTTATAAACAGAAGGGCATCCATATTAATGAGCACCTTGGGAAGCAAGGAGTCTTAGATAAAGAAAAGCTTGAAAGAAGATGTCGTGCACCGACGACATATACATCCTAAAAAACTATACAACAACGACATACAAAAGCTTCCACTCTGATAGACCAAGTGTGTGGTATAGTGTGTCCAAAGCTGGAGAATGGCTTGAAAAGTGATTGAATGCAAGTGTCGTTTTATTATAATATACATACTTGCTTGGTTTATCGATATTGTTGTGGGAATGCCTTCTAGGGGTAACTTTGCATAATATTGTCGTGTCAGACAGCCTCCCTTAACACGGGACATCTGTGCCGATATATTTTATCCCGCGGAACCCCGAACGGTTTATAACGACTGTATTCAATTGAAATTTATCTACAACTTTACCATTCCCCAAGGTGCCTGTTTGTGGTGAAGATGTTGAGGTCGTGGAGAGATTCACTTACCTTGGCAGTGATATTCACGTCTCTGCTGGCTGTGAGTCAGAGGTCAATAGACGTCTGGGTCGGGCCTGGGGAGTCATTGATTCACTGGATAATGGGGTGTGGCGCTGCCGGTACCTGTGCAGGAAGCTGAAAGTCTGAGTTTTCAGGTCCTTGGTGCTTCACATCTTGCTCTATGGATGTGAGACTTGGACTCTGACCAAGATCTGAGACGGAGACTTAATTCCTTTGGTACAGGTTCTCTTCGGAGAATCCTTGGCTATCGCTGGTCGGACTTTGTGTCCAACAAGCGTTGCTGAGAGAGACTCAAATGAGGTTTGTTACCTGCATAGTCCGTGAGCGTCAGCTGCGGCTGTATGGACATGTGTGTCGTTTTCCTGACGCTGATCCTGCTCCAGATTCTCTCAGCGAGGGAGCCTCGTGAGTGAAGGAGGCCAATGGGCCGACCACATGCTCGTCGGGTTGCAGCAGATTGATCGGCATCTCAAGAGAGATGGGGGGGCCAGGCATCTGCCTGGGGGATGGCCAGACAGAGGCCCCTGGAGTACCCGGCGGAAAGTGTACGCAGTAACGCCTGCTCTGGCGCATGCTCCCATACCAGATCGACCCAAGGTCACCCAAATGAACCAATTTTTATGGCAGCATACACTGGAGGCAGAAAGATGGTAAACGTTTTTTCTTTATATTTATTTATGATCTGATCTATAGGGGTTTATTTATAATGAGTATGGGGAGAAAAATGGACAGAACATGCGAGACAACAGACACAAAGATGGATGTGCGGATAAGGAAAACTCATCTACAAGAAACAATAAATAATCCCAACCCCACAAGGAACCACAGATCACTCTTCTGAAACAATGGGTTAAACAGGCGAGGACTTTCCTATGGCATGATGCTGAGTGGTGTGCAGAGCGATGGTGGAGCTAGAGAACAGGAATTATGGATGCAGTGGAGGCGAGGGATTGTGAGGCAGTGTCGATGTTTCAAGAGAGCTGTTCTCCATATCCCAATGAAGCAGAGCCGAAGATGAAGAGAGCTGGAGACGAAAAGAGCCAATGAGAGAGACAGAGCCAGAGATGACGAGCAAGAGAACGATCTGATCTTCTTTTGTACAAAAGGTCCCACTTTAACCGTTTGCCTGTGCAAACCCAGCCCTCATGGAGGGTCTCTGTACTTTTCCACAAAGCTGCATGGGCAGGTCCTCTGGCCCACCCTCCATACTCTGAGACCGCCTCCACCTGCGATGGGTCCCAACACTGGCTGCCTGCTGCTTTTGGGAGGTGCTATTCTCCGGGGTATTCCAACCATGGAGTTTCACAATAAAAAAGGTCTATCCTCTCTTCTGGGGCTCCACAGCAGACTATGCCACAATGACTTATGGTGCACCAGCCAGACAGATCACGATCGGTCCTTTTGAAACGTGAAGTGCTGCCATTGTGCCTCGTCGCCAAAAGACCTCACATGGCCACACCCGCTAACGAGAGGTTTTTACGCACACAATTTTACCTTGACTATACTGTCTACAAATTACATATGCTGCCTCCTCAGCGTCACATTTTACAAGATGACCGACTCTGACATTTTCCCTTTTTACACGAGTAAATCTATGCTGTATGAATCGCACCACCCATACTATTTTTACAACAATCTAGCTATGAACACCCCCCACTCCTCCTTTTTCCACATATTAATATAGATAGTTATTTCCAATAGTGCATGTTGAGAATAAGTGCGAGGTAATTTGATTGCGATATCAAGATATGCGTCATTATATGTGTAAAAGCTGGTATCTTCCTTCCCCCATGTGTGTCTAAAACCACCATTCCTTGACACCTGTTTTAATGTTCTTCCCTTTGGAATCTGTCATTTATGTTGCTTTATGCGTTCTGAGAGTCCATCAAGCGCCAAGTTCATACAGGAAAGGTGCCATTATGGTAAAAGCGCACCATACGATCTGGTTGAAAGGATTGCTCAAACAGCTGAAAGGGAGGAGCTAGTGGCGTCAAGGATGCTAATGGGATTCCGAGGCTATAAAAGTGGTGGTACGAACCGCGGGCAGCGGAGAAGCCTGGATAACTCACGGAGGAAGCTGCATGTGGACAGCAGGGGTTTTTCTCTATGGAACGGGCATGTGCCTGCCACAGCCTCCAGTCATGCCTCCACTGTAGGCCGTGCCCACTTTCCCCTCACTCCATTTCATGCCTGTCACACAGACAGTTCCTGTCTAGTCGTGTCTCCACCTGAATCAAGCTGCATTCTGTCGAGGCACATTCTGCAGTATTTCAGTATTGTCGAGTCTCTCGTCTATTTACTGGGGTGTGAATGGGGCCCTTTAAGTGATTAAGTGATTAATGATTAATTAGTGGTTTGTTCATTGACTCTGGGGTGCGTATTAGGTAGTGGAGTTTTTATAATTGCATTGCTTCTCGCCTTCGGTATTCCCAACCATTTGTTATCAAACAAACATTATAAAATCACTTGGTCTCTGGGTGAATTTGAGTGTATTGACTGCCATTATATGAGTTATACACATCCGTTAAAGAACAGATTGGGTTTGGGTGAGGAGCGCCCAGTATGTGACCATGCCTGCGTCTGGAGATTTCCCTCGGACTGCTAATTAGGACAATCGGACATACGGCACCTATTAGTGTCACCTATTTGGCTCGGGTGTTCCATTGGAGTTCGGTAACATGGCAAACAGGCCCAAACACTGGCATGGAGCACCACAATCAGTTTATCAGATTCAGTCCGGGCAACTGGGCCGGCCTTTCGACTACAATAATATAAACAAAAGTCCAGATCAATTTGAGCCACACTCAAACCAACCTCAAAGCAAATCCTCATCCACTACCCTCACAAACCTTAACGTCACCATCCTGCTCATATGTTTTGCACATGATATTCAGCAGCTCATTTTGCGTCATCGCAGCAGCAGCATGTACGTGAGTGTCAACCTGTTGATCCAAAGAAAGATATTTAGAGAAACCCAACTATCTTTCAGAAACTTAGAAATATCACACGTGATAGCACACTGCCATGATATCAAATTTACATCCAAGCAATAGGGTCACTTACTTTGCAAACAGATTGGAAGTCCTGCTTTCCATCAACCTTGAGTTCCACCATCTCGGCGAGGTGGTTTGTGAGCTGATGCAACTCGAACTTCGCAGAAAGGATTTTCAGTCTCCTCGAGCAATAGGTCTTTCTGGAGGTTTAAAGAACCTTAAATTTCAACAGTAAAATACTGCATTTGATAATAGTTACATGGTATTCTACAGTAGCAGGAAAATGGTTGGTTATTGTGTTGAAATACATTTACTAGGAACAGTAGTGGAACACTGGAAAGAAGGGATGGAATGAAGGGGGAACCCCCTGTTATTGTGCTGGTATATATAATTGCATGACTGTGTATGTACAGTATTTTGTGAATGTTGCAAAGGTGGGCCGATTATTAATCAAGGTTTTTGTTGTTGTTTTTTTTTAAGCATAGTGGACACTAGTCACACGGATCCGGTGTTCCCTTCACCCCACATTCCTCGTTAGAACAGTAACCTTGTACCCACCCCCACCCCCTTCTTTTATTATTGTTCTCCACACGTCCACACCACCGCGAGAGCTGGACTATCACCATGGGATCAGCATAGGAGGTGCCGATGGCTAAAGGTGTGGCCAGCCCCACTTCCTTTGCAGATGTGTGACAAGGCCAGTGTGGCATGCCCAAGTTACTGAGTTAGTCAAGGGTGAGCAAGTGGCTAAGCAAGAGTGGAAAATGTGTTCTAAGAGAAGAACAGTTGGAGCTTTGGCAAGGAGATTTCTTCAGAAGCAAGCTTAAGATATGGAAACAGTTACAGTCACAGTTGGAGCTCATAGTGGGCTAGGTGTTCCCGAATAAGCATCAGAAACCTGCTCTAAGATAGCATCAGCAACGCAAGTGCCAATCAGGCACATACACAAACTAGAAGGGTACCTGGGAGAGCGCACACCTCCGCCACGTAATGCCGAATCCCCACGAGAACATATCGGGCCCAATACATTTTTGAAATATCATGCTATACAGTACGATATCGTTTTAGGCCCTATTTCTCAATGGTGAAGAATCACTTTTTAAAATTCTAGTAGTTGGATCCGGATCCTTCCATAACTTTTTGAGATATCCTGTACACAAACAGACAAACAAACAGACAGACAGACAGAAAGTGGTGAAAACATAACCTCCTTCACCTTCGGTGGCAGAGGAAACAAGTTCACCGGCGGCCATCGTCTCCCTGTCAGTCGAGTATTCTTTATCTCCTTATTCTTGTCCCAGCATCTGTAATTTACTATTTTCCACCCAGCCCAGCCCAACTCCAATCGTTTGTATGGATTATTGGCCTTAGTTGGGGTATTCTCTTGATAATCCAAAAAGTACTCGTCTCTGTGTTTGTCCTGCTTTGAGTTGTCCATTTGGATTCATGGATCCTGTCCTACTTGTAATTATCAAGAATCCCCGTGCTCTTGTTATTTTCCTGCATTGTATGGCCACCGCTTTTACATTTAAATTGTTAAGTAGAAGCATGAGGTTGCAGTTTTCTTCTGTCCTCTTGATGGGAAGAGACCATTGGCAAAGCACAGCCGTTAGTTTCGGGAAGGAATGAAGCCCTGCCCATGGCATTCAATCAGGGCCATTACAATTCAGCAATTCTGCAACAAAGCCTGATGTGTAGGTGGTCAACTCCACCACAACCGGTACACATTACAAATATATATGTATGAGCAGAGCCTACCAGTTGCTTCACTGATAGTCCAATTAGTCCTGTTTGGCAAAATATTTGGCTGAGAAGGAGAAAGAAAAGGAAGACACGTTTTACCCATGCATGGAGTACTTTAACCCCTCACCCCACCCCCCCCATCCTCACGTTCTGCCCCCCACCACACTTTGCCCCCCCCCCCCGTTCGTCCCATTGTCCCTTCCGCTAGAAATGTCCCGAATGTATGATAATGTAAATAAAAATAGGACTGCGCATCCTGAAGCTCACCTGGATCAGAGGAGCAACAGTCACTCAAGCTACCTGCAGACCCCCTAGACCCTGATTTTCAATTTTTATGCATGAACAAACTTTGGTACATCACGGGTGATATGAAGGTTGTGGTCAAGTTTCATCGAAATTGTATGTGCATTTTTGGAGAAGAGAACAAATATACATTTTTGGGGCAACCTCCCCCCCCCCCCCCGTAGACCACTTAAAATGAGCAGTTTGATATTGTTCGGCTGTGGAAATTCGCAACCACCATTCAGGTCCCGTAGTGAGGTATTTCTGAAGTACGTGTATAGTTAGCCCCAACCGTTGTCTAAAGGGAATTAATGTGATTCATTCGGGCTGCGACACTTTGAGTCAGTCGTTTTTCTTTCTCTATCTTTTATTTAAATAAAAACCAACGAGGACGCTCGGTGGCTTTTCGCGCCATTCTCTCTCCGCGCTTGGTGTGAGGGGAGAGAAGCGAGGGGAGGGCAGCTGGCACTCGATTGGTGGATGCGCGGTGTGACGCGCCAGGGAGGAGGAACGCCCCTCTTCGAGACCTTTCTCGAAGCGCCTCGAAGGGGGGTGGAGCAAAGAACGGGGCGGAGCAACAGGGCAGAGCTCCGAGGAAATAAAAGTCGGAGACGGGGGAAGCAGTTTGGTCGATGCTCTTGCTTCGTGGTTGCTCTCGTCTTCCGGCTCGCTCGTCCTGGTGGCCGCTGGCCGGGTCTTTTGTGGGGCCGTTGTAAGACCCGCTGGCGGGAAGGAGCGTCCGCCATTCCCCTCTCCGACTTCGGGCATCCACGTCCCTCCCCCTATCCGCGCTGGATAGTGCCGAACACTCGGTCCGTGCGTCGAGTGGCCAGCACGTGCAGGCGCGAGGCACGCCGGAGAGGCCTCGCCGACCACGCTCGGGCACGGAGTCGCGGCCAGGCGGGACCACGTCGACGGACGTCGGAGAGGGACTCGACACGCTCAGGGAAGTCGCGACTTCCATTTCTTTTGGGTTCTGTGTAAACGTGTGTGTGTGGCGCCAGTCTGGTGAAGTAGAACTGTTAAGTGTTGCCGTGTGTGCGCGTAGTCGGTTGTAGAGCTGCGTCGTTGTTGCTTTTCTTTTATTTGATATATGTGCATTCTGACTGTTTGGCTGTAAATACATGCTGTATATGTGTGCTATCCGTGTGCGTGTAAATAAAATGCTTGCTTGTTGAATTGTTCCCCGTTTCGCTGCGTCCTTTCCTTTGTTGGGTCTCCATCTTGCTTCACGTAAAGGGTTCGAGTGGGCTGATACGCCCGATAATTAATCTGAACCGTCAAGGTCGACCATAACTCCGCTCGGTTATCCCTGTAGCACGGAACGAGCCGCTTAAGCGGTTCGTGTCCGAAGTCGACTGTGGCGTGGTACAACCCTCGGTAGTTACCCGGCGATACTTAGGTATAATCGACTTTCGGCGATTCACCCTACTCGCACGGGTAGAATGCGGACGGGTTGTGGTGAGGTTAAACCCACCCCGTGACTGGTCCGGCGTTAGTTCCGGGGGTCCGACTGAATTGTCCGTCCGGTGGGCGAGGGGCCGCGATTCGAGTCACGTGGCGATCGCACGCCGGCGGCGCAAATTCGCGACACTGGTGTCAGAGAGCGGGAAAACAAACTCTCCTGTCTCCAGCTAAATTCACGGGAATCGGTCCAGGGGTGAGAGAAGCGACCCCCGATTCCCTCCAAATTACGAGCGATTAAAATTAACCCGTTACGTGAAATAAGATGGCGTCTCAAGGCGAGCGGGAGCCGGGGTAGGTATGTGTAGTAATAATTTAGAATCCATGGCCCGGGGGTACTACTCTTTGTAATTTTAAGAAAGGGGAAGCTCAACCCCATTTACTGAGCACGGACTTTACCGGCAAACTGGGTCGCATAATGGCGGCGCGATCGGCCCCCGGCGCAGCACGGAGCGAGCGGCTATTTATGGCGCAACGAATGGCACGACACGGGGCGTGGACTCTCAACCACCAATTCAACCCGAGTGGCGAGAATCATGGAAATGGCCAAGAGTATAGATAAAACGTGGAAGGAAGAATGGAAAAGAGGTGTAGAGATGAAAAAGGAATTAGAAAAGAAAGCTTCTGAGTTACAGAAAACCAAAACAAAGAGAGGGAACTACAAAACGAACTGAGAGTGTTAAAGAGAGGAAAGGAAGAGAACGGAAATGAAACGTTAAGAAACCACACTGTACAGATCGAACAGCTGAAGCGAAGGTCAGATTAAAGAATGAGGAACAAGAAAGAGTGCTGAAAGAACAAGGAATGAGAGAGGAGAAAGAAATCTGTCAGTTGAAGGAATAACGAGATTGCAGAACGAGGAACAAGAAGACGGTGGAATAGAAAACTGAAAGAGTATGAATTTGAAACTGAACGACAAAAGGAAAAAAATAGGTTGGAGTACGAGGAGAAAGTGAAGGAGCAAGGAATGAAGCAGGAAGGAGAAATCAGGAGATTGAAGGACACAACGAGATTGGAGAGGGAAGAACGAGAGGAACAATGGGATAGAAAACAAAAAGAACATGAAGCTGAGGTTGACCAATTGAAAGAAAAGGCGAGGCTGGAGTGCGAGGAGATAGGCAAAGAACAGCGAATGAAACACAAAATGGAGATGACAAAATGAAGAAAACCACGAAACTGGAGAAGGAAAGACAGGAGAGGAAACAAGGAA
>CM068966.1:31074082-31095264 GCA_035128595.1 Eptatretus atami | reverse complement strand
TTCAACTGAAGGTCGCAGGAATTTAGAATTCGTTCCTGGTGCCGGCGATAATTCCTATAGTCTCCGTGAAACACAATGAGGGGTCTTTAATATTCACTAACTCATGCTAGCAGACTAAGAATGGGTTGGGGTGAGGGTTGGGACTGGGTGAGGGATATACCATGGAGAGGGCAGAGGGTGCAACACTAGGAAGTAGATGGTGGAAGGCAGAGGCTATCAACCTGTCTGCCATGCAGAGAAGGGCCAAGAAATTCAGTTTCATTATGGTAGATGAGTGTTGTGAACGCTGGCGTAGCACCACCTGCACTGAATCGATGTTTTTTTCCAGTTTTGGACGCTAATTCATCAACGAGGGATCGTATCATAACGTATTGTAATGTACACAGAACGTTTCGATAACATATAGATAACTTATATCAACGAATGCTGAGCGTGTTGTCGGCGTTCAACAACCTATGCCACGATAGTCTAACTTATGCATAGCGCGCGAGCGACAGCGTATCGCCGAGATCACGGGCGTAGCCTATTAATAGCTCTGGCGCCGACGATTCAAATCATACCGCACTAAATCAGCGATGTCAAGCTGCTGTCAACTGACTTTAGCCAGGCGTACTGGAACTAAAAAAACTTACTGCTAATGTGCCAGCGTCGACAGTTGTTTTGTAAGGCTCAGTCGTAATTCGAGACGGTGAAGTCATCATGCTAGGCATAACGCTAGTGCCTCGTAGTACGTCGACAAATTTTCAGCATTGAAAATTTTTCGACGTATGCCAGCGTATGACGCACACGTTCCGCATACGCTGGCCATATAGTTGTAGGCACGTTACGCGATCGTTATCACACGTCGACCACACGTACTTGTAAGTTATCACTAGTCGAAACACGTCGAGGTAATGTTTAGGCTACCCCGAAACTTATTTCTAACCTATGAGTAAAGTGCTTTGAACCTATGATGTAAGTGCTTTGAACCTATGTGTAACGTATCTCCACAGCATATTGACGTATGTAGATGTATTTGACGTCTTCCGGACGACCAACTAGAACTAACTGAACACATGTTACTTATTGGTACAGATTACAGGCGTACGTCATGTGCGTTTGAGCGTTAGGGGAATTGTTTTGTATAAAATGAGGTTCACACAGGAGACGCAGTGTTTCCGACTTCATTTTTTTATATATTTTTTAGATGACTGTGATGTTGACACTTCGATTTATAGTCGGTATGATTAAATCGTGAGCGCGGCCTATTAATTATATTATATTATAACCGCACTAGAAATCGGAAGTGTCAACATCACCGTCATGCCGAGAAAAAAAAAAAAAAGGGAGTCTGGAACATGACGCTAAACTTTACCTGACGTTTTTCGCACTTATGAGTAACTTAAAGTAACGTGTGTCGACGTGTGTCAACGATCGCTAACATGCCTACAGCTTATGGCAGCGTATGCGAGACTGTGTGAGTCATACGCTGGCATACGTTCGAAAAACATTTCAGCATGTTTAAATTGCGATGTCTGTGCGAGCTGGTGTACTACGACGTATGCAGTGCTCTTAACGTATACAAATTACCCATACGTAAGTTCAACTGTTGCCAGGTTTTAGACAAATTTTTCATACGTCGGCACGCATGAGAGCATAGAGCGGATACGCAGTAACATAGAGCTGGCATACGGCATAAGCTGGCTAAATCGTCAAGGTGTGACAGGCCTTAAGAACACTGGCATTTTTACCCACCAAGGCATACACATGACCTGCAACACAACCTTTTGCTTTGATGCTCGGTGTATATATTGTATTTGTATATATATTATATAATATATATTATATATATAATATATACATATTATATAATATATATATATATAATATATATATTATATATTATATATAAAATAAGGTTTATACCATGTCAGAATCAAGCTCAATCAACGGAATTCCAAATTCCCAATGAAGATTTTGCAATGTCAGATGGATTTGCCGAATTTCTTCCTCTTGTGTGACAAAGACGAGCTAAGCCTGTTTTAAATGCACCAATAAAAATTCCAGAATTTGATGCAGAGAAATATCCTCCACGTGAAGAAATAAAACTGCGTTCATCACTCCATTTGTACGTGCGATAGAGAATCGTAAGTTGTGGGTCAGCTTTAAAATCATGATATTTCTTCCATAATTAGTATGAGTTTTTCACATAGTTCTCATTGTCCACACATCAGTATCAGATAAGTATGCTGCATGGCAAACATAGATGTTATGTGTGGAATAGTGTTAACACAATTGATAGTGTGAAGACATGAATGTTTACAAGGATAATCAATGAGTATGCAATTTCAAACAGGTAAAGAAACTTTTTTTGATGGTGGGTTGAAGCCCACAGAGTATTGGCATATCACCAACATCCCTCCCAGTACAGTGATTAATGTGGTGAAGATTAATTGCCACAATGTATTTTCTTTTCCGACTAGAAGCCAAAACTCTTTGCGTGGAAACAGGAGTGTTCATAAAGCTGGCGTCCATCTGGTTTCAAGTTGTCATTGCTCCAGAATCCACGGCACATCCTCTCATGGCTTGGTGATTTCCTCTATTCTCACAGTCAGCAAACTTTCTCTTTAATGAGATCCTTTCATCTCTTTTCATTGTCAAGGCTGGAGTGTCAAGGTGTGCTTTGGGAAGTCCTGTTTCTACCTTCACCAACGACCTTTCTGATCATTAATCTTGAAAACTTCCTATGTTTTTACTGACAACTCCACCACTGCATGCATCCTCTTTCTTCAGATGGGCAGGTGTCTCCTGAAAAGAATAAGGAGGTATTCAAACATTTGGAATACTCACTATTTCATCTGACAATCTAATCTCTCATTCTGTCTCTAAAGGAGTTATCTAGGTGAACTCCTCACTGTCGTGAAAGGTTCTCGAGAAGTCAATCTCCTCAAACATTTGGGCTTCACATTAGCCATGATCTCTCTTGGGGAAACACATATCAGAGTTGCTTCCAAAACCAGCGCTGACTGCGCATCCTCCATTGTACAAAGTCTTCTTGGCAATCTGAACTTTTATCACATCACGGCCTTTCTTCACAGTGTGATGGTGGATTCTCTGCTCTTCCATGACCTGGACTTCTACCTCACATAATTTCATGTTGATGCAAGAGCCAAGCCCTCTGAGTTGTTGGAATCTACATAATGAAACTGATTTCTTGGCCTTTCTCTCTGCATGGCAGACAGGTTGATAGCCTCTGCTTCCACCATATCCTCTAGTTGCAGCCAGGCTCCGCGTCGCCTCATATGCGTCTACCTCGTACGCCAGTCCAACCTCACCCCAACCCATTTTTAGTCTGCTAAGAGATTGTAAGTGATTAAAGACCCTCATTGTGTTTCACGGAGACTATAGGAATTATGCGCCAGCCAAAGGAACGAATTCTAAATTCTGGCGACTTCTGTTAATAGGCAGGCTGGCGAGCTGGTTCATGAAAGATTTTTTTTGGGGGGGAGGGGGGGACTTCCTGGTCACCACAATAATGTAAGAATAATTCAAGCTGTTAAAGTAGTTCGGTGGGTAGTGAGCCTGCTTTGGTCGTTCAGCCCTTCGCAGAGCCCTTGATACCTGTATTTAAAAGTACATCAACTAAGATAACTCGTTCTTGGTGGCAAGGGACTCAGGTGAGAAGCGTGCATATTCTGTAGGGCTCAGAAATGTGTGGAATTAGCACGGGATAGTCTTCGCTGTTTGTTTGTGCAATCAAACATCGGTGTGCTGTTCTTTCATCGCTTATCAGTTCTCTACCATCGAACAACGGAGGAATGTTATAAACAGACGGCGGGTTAAAGAACTTATTCTCAGTGAATCTCAAACATTGGTTGGAGACGGACTGGCGATCGTGTTGCTACAGCGTCACGCCAGTAAACAAATTACACAAAGCCTGAACATTAATGGGCGTGATGTTCGGCACGGATGCTTGCACGTAAACATGAACAAATATTACTTTTGTGAAAGTAGTAACTGCACTTTTGTAAGTGCCAAAATACGTTTTAGTATTTTGTTTATACTACTTTTGTACACTGTGATTGGCTTGCATGATCTGATCAAAGTAATGAAGTAAATTCGACTGCATGTAATAAATTGATTATCTAAAAATTGTTGTCTACACATTACTCTTGCACGCTAGAGTGCAAAGTGGGGTTAAGAAATTTTGTTCACGAGTCTGTCTGTTTGTGTATGATCTTCCTACAGATTCAGTTTGTGAGGACTTTATTTAACAATTTAATTCATGTTTAATATCTATTTTAGATATTATATCTTTTATAATATATCTCAATATACGGAAACTCAAATTGCGGTTTAACAGTAATTTAGTGCCAACAATGAATAGATTTTTTTCTCGTACATTTGGCCAACTCATAGCCAAGATTCTGCTAAACTGCAGGTCGTGTTTCCATATTCAAGTCATTGCTAGGAGTAATATAATTGTTTTACTCATGGGCTGATCTGCCAATCCAGACAAGAAATGAAATCATTCCCAAACATGGAATGTTACGGTTTTTAAGGACGTCATAAGGAACACAAACAACAGGCGAAGAATACATATCATTTAGCTATCGTTAAATAAGGTGGGTGTACAGACGGTAGCCTACAATGCGGTAAACTCCCAGAAAAGTTTTTTTCCCCACGCCACAGCCTTTTAAACTTTTAATTTTATTTAAATTTAATTATATACTTCCAACACTGTAGAACACAATAGTTGGGTTTTTGCACCTTCCAACAACCTCAAGTTTAGCAGCGAGTAAGCATATAAAATTATGCGCGCATTTTACATGCATAGTATTGTCCCGAACAATCAGATCTTGCCGCTCGCGACGAGCTCTCAAGCATTGGTGATTTATTAGTGATTCAGACAAAATGACGTTCGAGGAATATATAGCATTGCTCTGGGAAAAACACAAAAGCTAGGTGTGAAAATATTCTTTCCATTAGGTTCTTGTGCTTATTTAGACTGCAGGGATTATAAAGGTGTTCCTCTGAATCTCCTAAATCTGTCTGTTGGAGGAAGGGTACAAAGACGTGATGGCTATTATATGTCAAAGATAATGGCACAATTAATTGCCCGGCTAGAATAATATAAAGAGGAATATGAATTGTCCCGGTTCAACTTGGATATCACCTTCGAAAAGGGTTGCAGGATTATCATTGATTATGAGGAGGCGCAAGTAAAAATGTATAGGGTTGATTTGAGGAACTTGTGAGTAGAATTTAAAAAAGAAACGAACAAGTTTGGTTTTTATTTTACATCGATGCAGAATTTATTATTTTTTTTAATCAAGACACAAGCTCAATAACCTTTATTCGAAGTTGATGTTAAATGTGTGGGTAAAACAAAGTTTAACAGGAAGGAATATGAGTGAACGCAATTTCCAAGAATTTCCCTTTTTGTGGTTTCTGGCTTTGATATAAGAAATGAATGTGTTATAATGAGCAGAGAGATGCAGTCATCATAATGAATGCAAGAGATTTTATCTCTCACCTAAGCCCCAGATGTGACGTCTGATGTTCCAGAATATTATCAGTCACGACGAGAGTTGGGGCTAGTCGGCGACGAGAGATCTACAATCGACGATAATATTACACTACATCATTAAATACCATTACTTTGTATGCAGCCTGTTGCTGATGGTATGCACTCATATGTGGACAGCACAGCATTGTGTTGCTGACAGTAAGTGCCCCTCCCGGTTTCACAGTAAGCTGAGTACTCTGTTTTCTGATCTCAAGAGATACGACAGCTGAGTTACCGCCACCTGTTTATTGTATTCAGCATGACAAGCCGCGATCACACACTACACGACCCTAAACTTTAAGCCATGCATTCTAAACTGTTTAAGCCCGCAACAGCTCAGCAATCTACTATAATGAAATATAGTAATAGGTCTCCATTTCTGGTCTCCTTCTCTCCAATAAAACCCAAATTGAGCTTTCCCAGCACATGTGCTGATTTAAACCTTTTAAGGACTACTTTTATTACCTGGTCTATCAGCATCAATAAGCTAGATGGTTCAAGATGGGGACATACGTGACAGAGTTTACCTTGAGGATATTAGAACACACGTCGTGTTTTGTATTATTAAGACATAATTGAATTATCACATGATGCATCATAGTGTGAAACGTTTCACTGTGATGATGATGTTGAGCAGATACACAGTTCTCATCTCGCAGACAAACGAAAACACTGACAAGTGTTTGAGGAGATAAATGTGTGATTTAGAATGCAAATGGCCTGAGAACACCAAAGAGGGAATTGACCAAAGCAGACGTGGACATCAATCGATTGGAGACAATACACTGTGAGTGTACTATCATCATATTTCACGAAGTAAAAGAACCCAGTACCTAATACTGAATGACTGCTTTGGATGCTCAACAGTCATTACTCTTGATTCAGTTTTACTTTTACCTTGATGCTCTTACTGCTTTATGCATCTTCTGAACAATTGAAATTCCATAAAGGAAGGATACAATGTATTGAGAGTATGGGGGAATTTTATTGGAGACTTCAACAGAGGAAGATTGTTTTCTGTGTGTTTATCTGATGGTGAAAACCATCAGATGCAAGATGTTAAATGGAGAGCTACTTACACGTGAATCACACATTCACAACTGTGAAAGTAACCCTGCTAAGATTGGTAAGTGACTCTTGAAGACGGGTTAACGATTTGAAGTCGTTTTATCTGGATCGGCTTGAGATACTCTTGGGTCAATCTCTTCTTAGTTGAGTACTAAATGAATATTATATATACTTCATTGTTGACATATAGTTAGTACAGAGTCCCTCTAAAAACACCACGGCCTACACATGTATTTAGATATTTATAGTATCCGAGCAAATCGCATATATTGATGCGGATTCAATATGACATTTGTCGCTGGGATTTCGAATTACATCTCACCTTTAATCGATCCATCAAATTATCAAAACTTCATTATGGAATTGGCAAGGGCCAACATTTTTGAGCCCTTAGGAAGTCTTTGAATTGCACTGAAGGCCTGATCTGAAAGTTCGACGATAAGGCAAGGATTT
Source organism: Eptatretus atami (assembly GCA_035128595.1). Lineage (NCBI taxonomy): Eukaryota > Metazoa > Chordata > Myxini > Myxiniformes > Myxinidae > Eptatretus > Eptatretus atami. The sequence goes on along the minus strand of CM068966.1, from coordinate 31,088,195 downwards.
GTAAGTTGACCAGGTGCGAATAAATTATACCACTATTCTCAGAAAAATATACCGTGGGTAACATCAAATCAACAAGAGTGCCTGGCAGACATGTTCTTCATACACTGCGATGATGCACTACACATAGATGCAATAGCCCAGACCCCAAGGTGACAGTTTATAGCAGTGTTGAAGTCTTACGAACTTGGGCTAACTGTCACGAACAAGTGAGCACAGCCATGAATTACTAATATTATACAAGTCACCCCCGCATTCATACGCGGTATACTCTATTCGCGCCGACGTTATCGCACGCGTTTTCCTTGGAAAGCGTAATAAATTTTTTCTGCGGATCCCGCGGTCATTGGCGGTAATAATATTAATTAAAGTTATTTAAGCAACTAAATATATACAGCGTGGCGCTCCAGATAAGTATCTTCATAATAACAACAAACAACAAAAAAAAACATTGTATGTTTGTCGCACCAATACGCACAGACAGATTAAGACAGAGAGCGCCGCTAATCTCTTTCTCTTGGTGCTGATTGGGCTGTGCTGCACGCCGCGCTTTCCACGCAGGAGGCGCACTCCTCACTGTCTTGAGTGTTTCGCTTGTGGAACAAGCACAGATATTTTCTCTACGTTTTTCTCCAAGCCACCACGATGCCGCCCAAATCACGGAACAAATTGCAGCGGTTGGGCGCCATTACGGTTTGAATAGAATCCAGTACCATATACACGCTAGAATCAAGAAGGAAGAAGCAACTCAGCGCTGTTAACTTCGAATGCCCTGCAGCACCTCGTGAGGCCATGACATTTCCGACGACAATTTTTTCTCTATTGGCGTGATTCCGACAAGCAACGCATCTCCAATAATTCAGAGGCTTACAAGAAATGAAAAAAGACAAACCTTAAACGCTGTCTGGAGACAAGCTTGTGGCAGAATGCGTACACCGAATACAGGCCTTTTCTCCATTGACGACAATTCACCATTCGGCCATTTCGATAAGGCAGCGGTCACCAGCTGGAAGGAAGATCTCCAGGAGGAGGATTCAACGAAAATGAGCACGAGAACGAAGTGAATGACCTCATCGAAACCAACTTGACTCCCATTAAACACGGACGAGGATTTGGCTGGCTTGACGAAGTCTGCATGCGAGGAGGAAGGAGGAACATCATGATCATCGCAGCGAGTCAAGACGACGACGAGAGGCCTGCTCACTTGAACGCTTAGCAACATGGAGAATCTCCACACCATGAGAAGCAATAGCGCAGAAACTGCCCATGCACAATGTTTTTTGCAACTTACTGGAGTTTTACAGTAAGCATATTTTATAGCTTCAAAATGTTATTCTTTTATGTGGGGTTAGTTGAGATTAAAAATGTTTATAGATTGGAGGCGTCCATTCATGCGGGATTTTCACTTACACCTCGCGGGAGGGTTTTGGAACGTTAACCCCCGTGCGAGAAAACGGGGGATTACTGTAAGTATATATATATATATCACTACTATATATATATAATATATAATATATTATATATATATATATATATTAATATAATATATTATACTGTTATATATACTGTTAATAAATATGGTATGATATATATATTTATTTGACCCTGCCCACACTTCTCACAGCCGAAGCAGCTGCGAAAGCAACCCAGAACCTACACAAGGTAAGTGCTACGCTGTTTCAAACCTTCCCCAGGTTCTCCAAAAGCTATAAGGCGTTACTCACACTACACAATGAGAACTCCCAAGGCTAACACACTCCTCAGCTAACCAGATCAGTTCATCACTTTATTGGCGAATCATTTAGCCGATAGAGTGAGACAGGTGAGCTAAACTGGGCCGTCTAAATTCTGGATGCAGTTTAGTCACCTTTATGCCAATGAAGGCCACATTCATAGGTCAATCAATCCCATTCTTTGTGGAGCAGAAAGAATTGTCTGAATTTTAATACTATTTTGAATTATGAATGCTTGACTGTGTGACACACGCTACCAGAGTCTGAGGTCATCATGAAAACCACCCCCGCCCCCCCACTAGGATCCAACTAGCTCGCAGCTTTATTTTGCATTAGTGTTTCTGCCTGTCTTTGGTGATTATCTACACCATAATTTATTCATGATGGGTTTCATTTCCACCTACTCATTATTCATGATAGGTTCCACAATCAGGTAATACCCGTCCTTTCTTTTCTCAACCAATCCATTGAGGACATTACATTGCAACTATATATATAGCTAAGATAGATGAGATCAATACAAGATTGCGGTCTGGGTAATCAAAAAAATCACCACATGAATTCATCGTTTGAGTTCTCCAAACCTTTAATGATGTCACAATAAATCTCGACATTCTTCGATCAGGCAATACGGAGCTATCTGGGGCATACCACTGATCCTTTTCCAAAAAGTTAATATAAACCTGAAATCCCTAACTGCGGAAAGGGGGTTGGCATAGCCAACCCACCAATCGACCTGTTGTGGAAACGAGACACATGACTTAAAGTTGCATTTTTGGTACGTTAAATCAAACCGAACCATAAATAATCAAACAGTCAAACCAAAATCGAACCAACATTGGTACGTAAAATCAAACGCCAACTATTAAATCAAACAACCACATAACAATCAAGTGAATCGATTAAACTAAAACAGACATGAATACTAAACTAAAACTTGGGCTTCAAACGTGATGGTGTAATATACATTCAATTAGGCTGCAACAATATGTATGTATAAACCAACAAACATTATTTAATGTAAATGGCTGAGTAGTACTCGCAGCAGATACGAGCAACCAATTTGTATTGATTTTCATAAAGTACCAAAAATTGGGCTACATATGGTTTGACTATAATCGTAATTCTGAAGACAATTCTGCGATATGGAGGCCATGCACATCAAGATATTTGCTTTAGTCGAGCTTTGGCGCCACTCTTTGGAAAATGGCCGCCATTCAGTACTTTAACTGGATATCTGTCATATGTTATGCTCTGTTGTGGGTTTAACAATGATCTGAAATGAGTTAAGGCAGGCACTTCACAGTGCATAAGAACGCAAGAGGGCATTCTCAGCATTCCTCTTGACAAAGCGCATGAAACAAAACAATGCCGCCCGCTGTCAAGGCGTGAGGAGGAGTTCTTGTTGGCCTGACGGACAATCCCAGTGAATCTGAGGCGCTGATGGTCGCCGGACCGGGTGGCCAGATCATCATGGAGTTATGAGAGGCGACATGTCGATGCCAAATGCATGAGGAGACACGTCACCATGAAGGAACACCGTGCGTGCACAGAGAAGCATTTGCCAAAGATGTGCCAATCACTTGTGCTGTATTGAGAGAGCTGGGTAATCTTCGAGGAGGATAGTCCAGAATTTTGCTGGCCTACCGACACCCATAGGAGACATTGCGATCTTGCAGTGATGAAACAGTTTGGCACTGCCAAGCAGATTGGACCAAAACAGTTTCAGCCTGACCTCAAAGCGCATTGCCTCATCGAAAGAGAACCAAGGACTTATGTACGAACTTATAAAGAGGAACAAGCCCCTCTTCGGGAACAGAGAAGACGCAAAGCACCCAAAGGAAGGAAACATCGTGAAGATGGAATATGCCATTATTTGCAGAGCTCTACTAGGGCCCCAGCAACCAGCGATGGGAACCTGGACGACTCTTCCGTCGATGAAAATCAAGGAGTGCCCTCCCGCATTATCTGATGCAAATAAGTACACCTGGGTAGAAAAGCACTTGCTGTGTGATGGAACGGTGTGGTTGTGAAGCTCAGTTGATGCAGCTGCTGTCCCACTCGTCTGGTTGTCCCTTGGAACGGCGCCGGTCATCGTGCAGAGATGTTGAACGCCTGGACTGCTGCGCAAGACATTTGAAGAGAAATATGCCACAAGTCTTCCATCCATAACGTGCGAAGGGGAGCGTGCTGACTGCTTCACGTCTCGACCGTCGTTTGGGATAGGCTATCAACAGATGTCCTTTGAGACGGCAGACAAGGGAGAAACGAGGAAAACGGTGCGACCGCGTGGCGCGTGGGTTGAGCACGGCGAGCATACCAGGAAACTGGAGACGTTTCTTAACTGTCGACGCAAACAAGGTGGAGCTCTTCACCTTCCTGTCCAATGTGCTGGTGCAGTCCTTCCATGACGAGGAAGGAGCTGGTAGTCACTGAGGGTGAAGCAGTCATCTGCCTTCCAAGGCAGGAAGATGAAAAGCTCTCTGGCTCACATGGTGTCAAGAAGTAGGCGGACCACTCGCATCGATGCTACATGTGGCCCATCGCTGCCAGAAATTGGACCACCGTCGGATTGCAAGTTCGAACCGTAAGACATACGCGTCGTCGTCTTGGCGGTGATGGTAGCCACAGGACTACCAATCGTGAGTGACTCTGACTTGCCTTTGGAAAGGCAAGAACTATCGGCTACAACCTACCATAATACGAAATAGCTGCCCATCCCTCGGTCCACAGAAAGGCACGCTGCCCTCCCTGTCTTCGCACACGCATGACCGGATGTTGCACGGTATCAGCATGTCGTGGTGCCCATGGGAATACGAATCTGCCTGGGCCACATGGAACTCGTTTTCAGAACTGACAGACTTCTTTGTGAATCTGACACACGCCAGTTCAAATCCACGGATGACACAATGCACTGCATTGAGTTTTGTGGTGCTTCTATGACCACACCAGGTGCCCTATCGGACTCAACGAGAGCCGAAAGAACTCTTCCCAAGTAGAAACTAATCCCGTCCAGCCGATACCCACCTACCACGGATGCTTTGACGCATGTGACAGAGATAGTCTTCAGGGGTGGCTTATGTCTGGGGGCAGGTCTTGTCCCGCAAGCCGTGCTGTCATCACCACAAGCTGTGGCTGGGGACAAGCAGAGGATGGGGTCCTACGAACCTCTGGACCACACTCCACTGAGGCTTCAAAAGCTGCTTGTCGAGCTGTGTCGTGCGGCTGCAAAATGGCTGTAGAAACGCGCTGCAAATGCAAGAAGGTAGCTCAATGCACTGAACTGTGTGCTTGTGAAGGAGAATGCCAGTAGACAACGCAGTAGCAACACAGACTGAGATATCGGCCTAGGTTAGAATGTGCAAATGCAAGTCGCATTGCTTGTGAAAAGTGTTGAACTTCTTGATCCAAGCAGTACACTTGAGCCAGAAACTCATATTTATCTAGACGATGTATGTGTGTTAAGCATGGGTCCTGGTAGAATGGTATTAGACATAAACCAGCCGCTTCAAAGTGAATCGTGCGAGATATTGTGAGCTACATTCTTCTTGAGTTTGTCATTAATCACGAGTTATGTCAGTTCCGTTTTCAAAATAGAGTAAAGTCTGTAACTATAATAGCAATTGTTTGTTGATTCCAAACCCATTGAATGTGATGAATATATTTGACTCTTGTTTCTCCAGGCAATAAATGGGTATCTCTTCAAGCGGGAAAAGTTCAGGAGAGCAGCAATTTACAAAATCAATATTAATGCCTTTTTTACGAAATAACGGCTGTATAATATTGAATAACCCTTTTTTCATGGCAATTTACTGAGAATTTTAGACACTTTATTGTATCTAAACCACCAATAGCATATAAGAAAACAGAGTTGTGTCAAAGCCACCATGCTTGCAAGTATTTATACATTATCGTTTTTAAAAGACCGAGTCTAATAATCTAATAATTTTTTTATAAAGCCATTGCAGGGAAGTCTGATCCAAATATTTTAAAGCAAATATATGTATTTGTATTTGTAATCAGTAACAAGAGCGCAATGAAGCACAATATAGGACCAGAACAAGAAGGTATATACGAGATTGTGGCTACACATGAAAACACCATCTGAGTTGCCATGCAACCTCTTTAGAATGACGAATGTATTCGCGATACACCGTCTCCACAGTCTGTACTATGTAACCAAATATGAAACGTGACAAGTTGCATAACTTTGGGACTTAGAGGTGCGGAAAGGAAAGGAGGACAAAACAGCATCCTGTTGCCATGGAACCACTTTAGATGACGAACATATGCCGCGACATACCGTCTCCAGAGTTGTACCTTGTGTACAAATTGAAACATGAAAGTTGAAAAACTTTGGGAGTTTAGAGTGCGGACAGGAATGGAAGGAAAACAGCATCTGGTTGCCATGAACTTTGACTAGAACTATGTCGTGAGCACACCGTATCCACGTCGTGTACTACGTAGCAAATATGAAACGTGAAAAGTTTGAAAACTTTGGGAGTTAGAGTGGGAGAGGAGGGATGGATAAGCACAGCAATCCCTGGTGCCATGGCAACCAATCTTAAATAAGAAGGTAGTGCGGACACAGCCGTCTCAACAAATCTGTACTATGTACCAAAATGATGAGACATTGTTAGATGGAACCGTGAAAGTTTAGAAAATTTGGAGAATCTGTGTAGTGAGAAGGAATAGCGAAGTTTAGCGGACGGACGGACGGCAATGGACAAACAGCAGCCTAGGTTTCTCATGGAACACTATTAGATGACGACCGTAATGTCGATACATCGTACACTGGGGCACGACACCGTCTCCACAGTCCTGTACCTATGGTATCCCAATAATGAAACGTGAAAGTTGAAAACTTGGATATACGTCCGCCGGACAAGGACGGATGGGAAACAGCATGCGCGCTGGTTGCCATGGAGCAACGTCATTTAGATGACGAAACGTAATGGTGCACAACATCGTTCCACAGTCTGTATCTCATGTACGCCATGTTGAAAGTTGAAACATTTGGGAGATAGAGTGCGGACAGGAAGCTGATGGAAAACAGCATCTGGTTTGCATGGACAAATTGGAGATGAGCTACGTATGCTCGTGAAACCCAGGTACCGTATCCACAGTCTATATCTGTATAACGCCAATATGAAACTGAAAGTTTGAAACTTGGGAGTTATGATGCGGAAACAGGAATGGATATGAAAACAGCATCGCTGGGCATGCAACGCACTTTAGATGAGGAACGGTATGTCGACACACGTCCCCTCCAAAGCAGCTTCTGCTACCTATGTACCAAAGTATGAAACGTGAAAGTTGAAAACTTTGGGAGTTAAGTGGCGGAATAGCGAACGGCGCAGTGGAAACAGCATCGGTTGCCATGGCAACCACTTTAGATGACGGACCGTTGTCGCCGACACAAAGTCCGTCTCCACAGTCCGACTGTTACCTTTGTACCAAATATGAAACGTGAAAGTTGAAAACTTTGGAGTTAGAGTGCAGACAGGAGGGATGGAAACAGCATCCAGGGGGGGGTACTGGTTGCATGGCAAACATTAAGATGGAGAGGGTAATGTCGGGACACACAGCCGTCTGCTTCCACAGTCCTGTACGTATTACCAATACTGAAACGTTGATAAGTTTAAAAAGCTTTGGGAGTTGAGTGCAGACAGGAAACGGAACGGACGGAACAGGGATGGAAAACAGCATCCACTGTTGCCATGGCAACCACTTTAGATGACGACGGTAATGTCGAGACAGCACGTCTCACAGTCTGTACTATGTCCAAAATATTAACGTGAAAGTCTGAAACTTTGGGAAGTTAGAGTGTTGGACAGTGGACGGATGAAAACAGATGTGTTGCCATGGCAACTCAATTTAGATGACGACACGTAGGTGCTCGCAACACACCGTCTCCACAGTCTGTACCTGATGTACCAAATTATGAAACGTGAGAGTTTAAAATACATGTTGGGAAATAAAATAAAAAAAGTTTAAAAGTGAGTTGGGACAGAAGAAACAAAGGAGACTGAACAGGGATGGGAAAACGGGATATAGCGGGGAGGCGTGAGAGATCTGAATTTGCTGGCAACCACTTTAGATGACCGAACCGTATGTGCGACAACACCGTCTCCAGTCGTACTATTCAATATAGAGCGTGAAAGTTTTAAAACTTTGGAAGTTAGAGTGGCAGACAGGAACGGACGGAACGGACGGATGGATAAAGCGATCCATGGTTGCCATGGCACACTTTTAGATTGACGAACCGTTGTCGACAGACACACGCATCTCGAAGTCTGTACATATGTACTAAATATGAAACCGTGAAGTTGAAAAACTTGGGAGTTAGAGTGTGGACAGGGAACGATGGAAAACAGATCCGTGGTTGCGCATGGCAACACTTTAGATGAGAACGTAATGTCCGGACCGCCGCGTCCACAGTTGTACCATGTACAAATGTGAAATGTGGAAAGTTGAAAACTTTGGGAGATAGAGTGCGGATAGGAACGATGGAAACAAGCATCCTGTTGCCATGCGAACCATTTAGATGACGCAATGTAATGTCGTCACAACATCCGTCTCCGACAGTTCTGTAATATGCTACCCAATATGAAACATGGAAAAGTTGAAAACTTTGGGAGTTCGAGTGCGGACAGGAACCGGAATTTGGAAATCAGCAACCTGGTTGCCATGCAACCACTTTAGATGACGAGGTATGTCGTGAACACTGGCTCCAGAGTCTGTAACTATTACAAATATGAAACGTGAAATTTGAAACTTTGGGAGTTGGAGTGCGGAAGAAGGACACGATGGAAACAGCATCCCTGTTGCATGGAACAAACCACCTTTAATGACGACGTATGTGCGACACACCGGCTCCAGAGTCTGTACTATTTGTACCAAATATGAAACAGTGACAAGTTGAAACTTTGGGAGTTGGAGTGGCGGCAAGAACGGATGGAAAACAGCATCCTCGGTTGCGATGGACCACTTAGACGACAAAACGTATAAGTTACGATACACATCCATAACCAGTATCACACAGGTCATTTAATATATACCAAATATGAAAACGTGAAAGTTATGAAAACTTTGGGAGTAGAGTGCGGACAGGAAGGGGACGGGTCGGGGCACGCCACGGACGGACAAACAGCAGACAGACAGATCAGACCGACAGACGACACATAAAGCACGCATTTAATATATAAATAATTATACATATATAATATCACGCTACTATATATTTATTCTATATATATATACATATTATTATATAATATATTACATATATATAATATAGTAATAGGGCTTGTAGAATAAACCAAGTGTGGTAACTAAAACATTCAAAGAAAAAATAACTTGCCAAAAATTTTAACATTTTCAGTTGACGTGCTCGAAACGTCACAGCTCGGTATCGCTAATGCTCTCTGTTCTTCGAACAGCGCGAGCTAATGAAGAGCATATAGACAATTGCTAAAGTTAGAATGGCGGTGCCATATTTGGAACATGTCGAGCCAGAACCTGACCACCGCACAATCTCAGGTGCCCATATTAGAATTGTTCAGAATAGATTATTCTACATGTGTACCATTTTGGATGGCTCTTAATACCCAAAATTTGAACAATTGATCTGAATTCAGTACGCTGCAGACAAGTGAGGTCGAACATCATGTGTGACTATGTGTTTGAAAGGTGAGGGTGGGTGGATGTGGGGGGGTGTATGTGTGGGGATGAATATGACACAAAACAATTCAACTTTTTAACAGTTTGAGATTGAATTTTTTCCACCCTGTCTAACTAGGAAATATAGGAGGAAATAAAAATGACTTCGCTAGCTCACATTTATGCAATAGCTTCTTGACCATCATCATCTCCATTGGGACCATACTCTGTGCAGACCCATTGGGGCTGCTGCCTAACACGCAGTTATCCTGAGCTAATTGGTACAATCGTGATGAGTCACCACTCCAACGCAGGATACCAACAACCTGGTATCATATTGCCAACCTCGAGAAGGAATTACACGGCAGAATCAACCGCACTGGTATTAATTCAACAGCAAGTGTGGATTGAACATTACGACCTATGAGCTAAGCCCAACTCACTCCCAAATTATGCCACACCTAACATATAGCTATCCATATGAATGTGTTTATATTGTCTTAAGTCTAAATGCAAACTCAGGCAAAACAACTTTAATTATGTAAATTTGCTTTTGTCCTCAACTTCCCGAGGGGGCTCACAACCGTCAACAGATGTAGTAAGACCATCACGTCTCTACACCATAATTGGAGGGAATAATCAATTACCCAGGTGACTAGGAAGTTCTATACATTAACCCTGATGCTCTTCCAGCAAAGAAAGCTTCATAAAGTAACAAGAGAAGCTCACAATTGTCAGCCCTTTCTGTTTCAAATCCAGAACCTGGTTCCTGCTACAAGGCTGCGGACATTCATAAGTAGTACATACATGAGCAATCGCAATGCCACACTGACCCTCAGCCCGACACCCGTTTTCTCACTTGTCGGTGCAGCTCATGTGGTGACAGCAACAGAGAGAAACACGCCCCAACGGAGGCTTCCCAAGTAATGCATCATGTGCATTTCAATTGCAGTTACATTAATACAAGATCAATCATGTCTCTCACCCATATATGGAGGAATAACCAATTAGTCTAAACCCCTAAGGACTCAATCACTCTCAGCACAGTGGCTCACAGGTGTGGTGGTGTGTGTGTGTGTGTGTGTGGTGTGTGTGTGTGTGTGTGTGTGTGTCGTGTGCTGTGTGTGTGTGTGGTGTGTGTGTGTGTGGTTGTTGTGTGTGTGTGTGTGTGTGTGTGTGTGTCCCTACTCTTCATTGGGAGCGTGACTTCATGATTTTTTTTTTGGGAAATAGAACTTCTGCTGATTGTCAATCATAGTAATGACATTTTGCAAATGTTGACCCACTGGCAAGGAAATGAAGGAAAGCGGTTGCTGCGGTGCGGTTGGTGGTAGAGTAATGAAGCAGTGGTGAGTGAAGGAATTGATAAGAAATTGTGGCAACGTAAAAGACTGACACAGCTTTTCAGAAGCTAAAATACTTAACGTAGAAGGGCACGTCGCTCGAGCGCATACTCCGCCAATCATGCTGATCCCATATAACATATCGGACCCATACAATTTTGAAACATCATGTGATATATGGTTTTTGGCCCCATCTTCAAAGGTGAAAATCACTTAAAAAAAATAATTTCATTCTCGTTTCGGTTCGATCTTCCAAGAATCGAATCAATTTGTCTTGGTCAACGACCGCAATACTGTCATACCCAAACCTCGTCTGTATCCGTCCACATTTGAGATAGCTGTCTATATGATCCATCATCACTCATCATGGGACCGATACTCTGTGCAGACGTTGGTGCTCCTAAGCAATCTTTAGCTATTTGGGCACAATCCTGGATGGGTCGGCCACTTACGAGCAGTATACAGCCTGCTGGCACTCATTTTTGCCGACCTCGAAGGATGAAGGCTCCGAGGTTAACCCAGCTGGTATTAATTCACACAGCTGAGCGGAATTTGAACTCAGGACCCAAGGATCCAGCCACACCCTCACCATTTAAGGACCAACACCGAGAAACGTGCTATTATCATGTTTAGCGACTATTCTCATGGTGAAGAATTCTATTTAAAAAATCTCGTAGCCGGGAATCTTGGATCTTCACCAAGAATCTTCTTACTATATTCATCAGGACAGGTTTTTTGTGTGTTTGTCCCATTACTCCTCCAGTTCTGGGCCAATTACATCAACATTGCTCAGAAAGGAATGCATGACGCATCTAATAGTGAAAGGGTGTGTTTTTTGTCTTTGCCGGTTGTCTGAGGAAGGTTTGGGGGACAGGGTGAGGGATGCAAATCTCCTCCATGTAAATGTGTATCATGTAAGCGTGCCCTCCGAGATGGCGAACGGGTATTTACAAGTACGCGCACAATTAACAGTACTAGTATTTGCCTGTTCTACGTTTTCCAGCTTACAGTGAGGTTTCTTGATTCTAAACAGATCGTTATGTTTTTGCTTAAGCCACGTACCTCCTGTGGTTTTTTTTTTTTGCAATTCCATCTAGGTATTAGGTGAGCATGTTGTTTGTTTATAGCGCCAAATAAATATGCGTCAAAGACGTATTTGACATAGCTTGGTAACAATATTCTACCGCGAAGGGCTGGTACTTGGGTTGTTCGGAGCTTGGTCCAAATCAATTGGGCTTCGACACAATCCGTATCACATTTTTGAACAATAACAAACAGACACAAACAAAGCCTTTAAAAATTATAAATTTCCGATCTAAATCTGGAAATCAGTTTCTCAACAAAATCAATAATTTTTTCTGAATCCATCATAACTTTTGAAATATCTGCTCTCCAGCAAACAACAGACAACAGAAGACAAACATGGAACCTCCGTTCAACCTAACAGCTTTGGTGGTACAGGGACGAGTGAGTCTGCTAATCTCACAACAGAATTAATTGTAATTTTTCTTCAATGAAAATTACTCTTATCGTAGTTTTCTGCATTCAAGAAGTTAAAACGTCTAAAGAAAACTTGTATATTCAAAGACCTTCAAGAAGATAATATTATATATATATTATAATAATGTTGTAATATATATATTATATGTATATTAAATAATATATATTAATATACTACTATATATCATGTGTGTAAATGCACAATAACACACACATATATAGGTGTGGCGGGATGTATAGTAAACGCTTAGGGGGTGTTTGAGTATTAGGATTCTTCTTGTGTGTAACGATATGTGTGAATGTCCCTTTATTAGCTGTGTGAGGACTATGGGGAAAGGGTTTCGATGAGAGCCTAAGCAGACGCTTTTCTGTGTGTAGCGCTTCTGGATTTCAATTATGAATCTTATTTGGCATCTTATATGCCACGAGTGTGGAGAGGCATCAATTATTTATTTTATGCGAGCAGATTACACCCATCACTTCGCTGAGGGAACACATCGTTGTGACATGGGGGAGAGAGGGGTGATAGAGAGGGGTGGAGGGAGAGTGGAGGAGATAGAGGGGAAAGAGAGAGAGCGAGGGGAAAGGGAGAGGAGGGAGGAAGAGAGGAGGAGGGGGAAGAGAGAGGAGGGAGGGGGAAAGAGAGGGAGGAGGGGAAAGAGAGTATGGAGAAAGGGGAAAGAAGCAAAGGAAAAAAGGGAAAAGGGAGGGGGAGTATAGGAGGGGAGGGTGAAGCGAGGAGGGAAGGAGTGAGAGTGAGAGGAAGGAAAGGCAGACTGTGGTGGAGGCAATAATACAAATTCATACCGTTATCTATCAAAATGATGTCCCTGCATAATAACTACACGAAAGTGAAAGATGGAAAACGCCAAAATAATGTACTACGAAATCCACTTTCCACTTGGCCATACCAGTAAAATACCCCAGTAACAAATAACAAGCCCAGACATGTAGTGGAGATAGACACAGAATTCAAGAGACAGAACACCAATGCCCGACCGGTTCCAGAGCCAAGTTGTCGCGGAGACAAACTCCCATCCGGACGACGTGCCGAGACAAAACTCCTATCTGCACACATCTTGAAGGACATACTCCTCCGCACACATTCGGAGACTTCTCCCATCCGGACATGTCCGTGCGAAGAAAATCCCAAGCAGGTGACATCTGGAACAAACTTCTGTCTGGACAATCTGAGAACAAACTACACAGCCTAACATGACCCGGTGGATAGCGTGTTCAGAGTTCAGGACGAAAAAGCACTGCCCAGAAAGAACAACGGCCACGGACAGTCACGGAGACAAGACGCCATCACCGTAGCACGTCTGGAGATAAACACAATCCGGTAATAACACAGTCAGACATATGGATGATACCACGTCAGACACATCGCGCCCAGGATAACGTCAAGAGACAGACAGACAGACCAGAGAGAAGAGCAGCAGCGAGAGAGAGAGAGAGAGAGTCGGGGGTAGGGGAGTAATGAAGAGAGAATATGTTAGTGCTTGGTGAACAACACACACCACACACACACTACACACACACACACACAACCAACATACACACACCACACACTTGCAATATCAGATTTTTTCAGGAATCGGCAGGTTGGAAGTCATGTTGTCTTACTGACTACAAATATGTACTGTATAAACCCAGAACATTGAGGAGACATAGCTTTCACCCAAAAAATGAGACACATTTGACGAGCATTTTATATACGTTTTCAGGGAGATGATAACATTAATCTTTATAACAGCTGCAGTGTAAAGGGTGGAATATTGGCATGCGGAGATTTAGAAATCATTTAATACGATGGAAACAGCCTCAGAATCGGGTGTTATAAAAGATATTGTATGGTTTTGAGAGACTCACAAAGAG
>CM068966.1:31046239-31074057 GCA_035128595.1 Eptatretus atami | reverse complement strand
TGCCCCAGGGAAAAATCAAATCTGAATTTGGACCTTTCAAATTGAAGACCTTCATGGACAAGGACCATGAATAGATGACCGTTCAAATCTGAATAAATTTGACTTTTTCAACTCCACATTGAAAGCTTGGCCACCGGAGTGGACCAATCAGCCAGATTTACCGTTTACCAGTTCGCCCTACCAGAACAGAGATGAACCATAGCGAGATGACGTGCCTCCACCCTGATGGCCGTGCCATCCGAGCCGTCGGTGTTGTGTTTGTCTCCCCTCGTTTCACGGTTAATACAAGCTCTTCAGTTTCTCACAAATCGAACGCCTTGTTGTGATTCAATTAACCGGTCCCCACACTACGGTGAACCTCAACCTAAAACTGGCGCAGGTTCGGGAGCCAATGATGTCCATCATTACTTGTTGTTTCGGTCTCCTCGTGTGTTGCGCTCTTGCATCACACGTAAATCCTCCATGCCATCTCAATAATCCTTCTTTAATTGTGCCTTAACTTAAAGCTGCATGCTTTTCCATTAATCGCTTGGTGGCTTGAGGTAAGGAAGTTAAACGCACAACCTCTTCTATCATATATTATAATGACTCTTCGTGTGATGTGTGTGTGTGGTGTGTGGTGGTTGTTTGTTGTTTGTCCCGCTCTTCACCCTATTAGTTGACAAGCTAACTGACTCACCCACAAATTTAACATGAAATGCTTACCCAAGTGCACAGATGACCCAAAACCCCCCTGCCCCACCCCCCCCCCCCCAACCCCGAAGAACCTTAAATGACACGGAAAACCCAAAAACCACACCAAAATACCCCAAACACCAAAGACACAAAAGACCCGAACGACCACAAAAGATCCAAAAAACCCCAAAATTACTTAAATACAGCCCAAAATACCTAAATAAACCCAAAGACCCAAAAAACCCATGAAGATTCACAAGAACACAAAACACTGAGGACTCCAAAATACTCTGAAACGCAGAGAAACCAATACACTTAAAATACACCAAGTACCGAAAAAAGACCCCTGAGACCCGAAAGACCGAAAAACCCAAAGACCCAAAATACTCCAGACCCGAAACACCCAAAAGATCCAAAGCACCATTCGATAATCGCGTCGAAGTGAAACCCTCCAAATTGTGCCCAATAGCCAAGGAACCTGCCAGCGCACCATGCTCTGCACAGAGTTTGGTCCCAGATGATGAGGACCCAAAAGACCTTTAGAGCCAAATTCTCCATGGAAATTTATCGTGAATGCCACCGTCCATATGGGGAGGGTATTACAAGTCTATAATGCCAAGAACTGCTTAGGACGGCCGTCGGCTAGGAGGGCGCAATTGTGAATGCCCCCATAAAGCGCATCATTGCGACCCACTTGTACACCACCATCTTATCGCTCTGTTCACCCTCTGAACAACTTTTATGTTTAAGACGAGCGCCACTGTTAGATACTTGCGTGTTAAGAGTTCACCTGCTTAACTAAAACACCTTATTCCAGATTGTCTCAACCATGTGAAATATTAAGCCATTCTGAATAAACTCGTTTCTAATAATATCCGTTCTTTGAATAGAGCTCAAACAAAGAATAAGTGTGCTCTTCCCAGTGCATCTCCAAAGCATATTGGCAAGACAATACAGTCAAGACCACAAATAAAATGAATAATAACGCAAGCACTAACGTTCAGCAGCTAAGACCTCGGTCGCATCCATAATAGTGCTGGGTGGTATATATAATATATAATATATTATTAATATTATAAATATATATATTATATAATATCGTGGCATTCTTAGTTTAAAGGAATAGCAATCCGCGTATTCGATATGGAACCCCTATTAAGCAGTAGATTACCTGATGGTTGTAAGTTGGTTAAATCTAATATAGTCATAATATCTGATATATGATTAGGCAAAAACACTAAATTAACATAATTAAAGATGAAGTGCACATGCCCACTGACTTCACAAACCCAACACTCCATCTTACAAAAGTAATTTTATATAAAAATTAAAAATATGTCTGGTTTTGCAATCTGCTTACATTTGAAATTATGCAATAAAATGACCTTTTTGATGCATGGAGTCATATTAATAGAATAAAACGCGTCAACGTCAAAATGTCGGCAGTACGAGGCACGACTACAGAGCACGAGCTAGACAGCAGAGCAAAAGACGTGATTATGGATAAACGAAATGATGAAAAGGAACAAAATGCAAGCGACGAAATAAAGAAGATGATGTAGAAGAACATGTGTAGAGAGGCGAAGGAGGAGACGATTCCGTCGAGAATACCAGCAGAAAGCTGGCCCCAACTGGCCAAGCCAGAACGTCTTAGCCTGCACGTGGAGGCCAGCGAGGCACCGTTCGACACGCTCGCGGCACTCGGGATCGCGTCTGACTGTCAAGCCGCTCCGAATGATCTAGAGAAGTGAAGGACCGATCAAGTTGTTCCACAGCGGATCCTGGCAATTCTGTTGCAGAAAAGATCGCTGTTTGTGTCATTGTGGTACCAGACTAATGAGTGTGGAATACAGGTGCAGACACGATGCAGCACCATTTTCTGCTATTCCATGTAGGAAGGTTTAAAACACCGCGCTTGGCCCAGGAACTCTTCGCTACTTTCAGACCACAGTTCGGGGGCAACACGTGACATTGTGAAACATTCTGGCTGACCTATCGAACAACCGGGGGTTTACAAAAACGAAATTCCCTTCAAAGGAACATTTCACTGTGTTTGAGCGTGAGAAGGATGACGAGAAGCATCGATGGTCAGGAATTCTCACACCTCCTCGAATGCTGACCAGCAAAAGAAAACCGTACTATGGTCTCTAGGGTAATGGGATTTCTCGCCGAAAATCGAGATACTCTTCCGACGAGGGAGCTCTGATAATTTCGAACAATT
The DNA here is from genome assembly GCA_035128595.1 of Eptatretus atami. Taxonomy (NCBI): domain Eukaryota; kingdom Metazoa; phylum Chordata; class Myxini; order Myxiniformes; family Myxinidae; genus Eptatretus; species Eptatretus atami. Next base: position 31,071,161 of record CM068966.1, on the reverse strand, counting down.
CAGACGGGCACAGTGGGCTTTTCATCTCGCTTTTAAACTAACACACCAACAAAAGAGAACCGAGCTAGCCAGAAATAAAGCCCTACCCCACAGCAAAAAACGGCAAAGGGCTATACTAGCCGAAAGCAGAATGACGTGATCTGCACTGAAGTAATGTTTGCATGCCACGTGAAATTGGCCATCGTGGACAAAGTGAGGCGGACCCCCATCTTGAGTTTTACCATTAACGCGTCTGGTGGACGTCGAGACCGAATAATATCAATCCATCATTCGCTTTGTATCGCATAATAATGAAGCAACAGTGCTCTACTACATACTACAGCCGACGCTGGAAGATGCAAAAAAATACAACGCTATATACTGCCAGAGCTGACAAACAAGACTTATCACCGTCAAAAATATTAAAGGCTGTACGCGGGCTTCGGTAATGCTGGAAGCACGGTGGGTGCAAAAGTTGGTTGCAAGAGATATCTGGAAGAGAAATCCTATGTGCATCTGAAATACCATCCGATCTGGTAGTTATCCACGACTGGGACAAGGAAGCCTCGTCCTAGATTTCCTCGAGGTTGTTGTGCCTGTTACAAATTCTCAGAAAGCCACTGTTGCTGCACAGTATAAAGTGAGCGTAAAACGACTTCTCTGATCAAAGGTGGGATGGACATTCTAGCCGTTGTCTGTGATATAGGATCTTTTAAGGATACATCATTTCCTTACTCGGTGGAGATTGATGCAGAACGCCCTACGTGCAGAGATGAATGAGGCTATTGGGCTTTTGCTGGAAGTTCGGCCTGGCTTCATGTTATTGCTATCTTATACAAAATGCTGATTTTTAGATGGCCTAACAGACTCTTGGCAGGCAGAGGACATGGACTTGCTAACGGGGTTGGAATTTTTTTTTTTTTTTTTTTCTGGTGCGTGCACAGAGTGCTTGAAGAAACTCCGCTCGAGGATTGATTCACTGATCTGTGGAACAAGGCACACGACTGCTCACACTTCAACACTGACCCCAAACGAGATGCACAATGTAAGAACTTGACAGTTTTGTAGTTTTGAGACTACAGGAAACAAACAAACGACAATGAAAACAGAACTGCAGAGTTTTTTTAGCCGCAATTGAACTGTGCTCTCTGCGAGATCGCCTCAGTGCTTCAGTGAGCGCATAACACACAACTCGCCGTTCACTCGCCTGCTTGAATCCTGAAAATGCACGTTTTTTTGGATTCCCCCCTCTCCAGCACAATCATGCGAATTACAAAGTCACCATCAGTGAAACAGAGGTGTGGTGCAAAGCAGTTATTTTGCTCACAGACGAAAAGCAGCCAAACGAGAGATGACAACACAAAAACTCCTCTCAACATACACAAAAACGCTGAAGCCATGCCAAGTGTAGTGACTGCTATGAGACTTGGACTAACATTTGGTGCGTCACTGCCATGTGTGAAAACCATTCTCAACATGAGAATGTCTTCACTGCATGACGGTCATGCGCCATGCACGCAAGGCACAACTGGTACAGCTGGCCTTCGAGAGAGACCTCACACGTAAATGCCTGAATGAATGGAAGGAGAAGGTCCTCAGAAGATTCCACACCGAGACGCGTCGCCTGCAAGCTCTTCTGACAGTAAGTACAGTAGTATAAAAAACTATACGAGAGTTCAGATTTGTGTGTGACTGCTGGTGATGTGTTGGTTTGGTTGCAGTGTGGTTTGGTCAGCACCCCGTGTCGGCTGCTTTGTACTTCTGATATTTAAGTTAAATGTTGTGTTTGGTGCTTGCATATCATATCTAGTCTTGTGCATAACCTTACCTCTGTGTAATTGACTGCTTCAAGCGGACTGCTAAACAAGTAGAATTTCATGACTATGGTTGGATTGTGACCAGCCGATCGACAGACAAACAAACAGACAACAGGAAAACAAAACGACTGACCAATATACTTGAAAATCTTCAATTTTTTACAAAGTACAAACAAACAGACAGGGGTGAAAACATACCTCCTTCACCTCGGTGCGGAAGGTAATAAAACAGTATGGTTATCAACAATACAGTCCAGTGTACAGATTGTTTTTCAATCTAAGACACAAACAAATTGTCAGTGTGTGACTTGCTTTGTGACGTGTCGGGTGCAGCTCGAACACACACTTGCGTGTATATAGAAGAAGGAGATGATATTGTGCTGAACTGCACGTTCCTGGAGCCCGATCAGTGAAAGAGTCAATGGAATTTTTACAAAAATAAACTGCGACCATTGTAGCACCGATTGAAACACAAATATGGATTTCCTTAAAATAACAAATGTTAGTTTTGTATGAAAACCATTTGCATCTCTTTGTGAGTCCCACATCATTAACACAACCTGAGTAGTTATCCATTTAACTACATTAATTCATCTGTTGACGAGCTCTTCAACATTGGGACACATGAACATATTTAAAGAATATTGTACTTTAACTGAATTTACTTATCGATGTTAACTTGGCTGGCGGATGGCTAGACCAAGTGTGTGCACACTCGCTCGAAGCTGTCTAGCTTCGGTCTGAATCCAACCTGCTATAATTGTCATCAGTGTTTCACAGGAAGGTTGGTTATCAGTGTGTGCCACTCAGATGGACGCAAATCGTTGTACCGTCTTCCATATTCTTCGATGGACGTTAAAGATCCCGTGTATCTTTTGTGAAGAGAGGCGAGCTATCGCCGACACTCTAAACAAATTACAAATTCTGGCGATCAACTGCCGGGGAGGCAAAGGAAACACCAGATAACCTTGCAAAGAAACTGCTTTGCAGCACCGACCTCTGTAAAGAGTATGGTACATCAGAATAGAATGTTAACTTCACTCAATCCTAACTTACTGCATTTGGCTTTGGAGTGACACTTTATTATGTACAGTACATTATGAGCATAATAACCACCTGTTGCTTTACTGAAGAATATGAAGAGAGAAAGGTGGGAGAAAGAAGGTTGAAGAGTGAGAAGGGAGAAGAGAGCAGAGAGAAAGAGAGAGAGAGAGAGAGAGAGAGAGAGAGAGAGAGAGAGAGGATAGTGAGGAAGAGGGGGAGATCGAGGAAGGGGGGCAAGCAACGCCTCACACACGTCACTATATACTCCAGGAGGGAGGGGTGCAAGAAGGGAGTGGAGAGAGAAATGGAAGAGAGAGGGATGGAGAGAGAGAGGGATGGGGATCAAGAGAGAGAAGAGGGGAGAGGAGAGTGCTAGGAGAGGGGGGTTGAGGAAGGGGGAGCAGAAACTACTCCATCTTAACCTTTTCTTCACTCAATACAATTATCCTTACAGTCGAAAAAGTTAAGTTCAAAGCTTTCGAATTTCACATTTTCTTGTGTAAATATGGTGAGAGCGTCACTTGCCCTGCTTGCAAAAAAAAAAACTACGTAAATTCACTAATTATAAGAATCTTTAATTTCCCAAATTTTCAGATTTCACTCCAGATTTTGACATTTATTTGTCCACATCTCTACCTTAAATCCGAAGATAGATTTCAATTATATACTTAAATTATCTGTGAGAGTACATCGTAGTTCCAGGGCATGGCATTTTTGAGCAAGCCAAAAAAATGGCAGCTTAAGACCCTGGAAGTGGGAAGAGGTTTTTCTTTTCCTTTATCTCTTTTACTCTTTATTTTCTTCTTATCTGTCTGTGTCGATGGAGAAATGAAATCTTGCAGAATTTTTCTGTAAGACTCACTTGGCTATGCCTGGATTGGTTTGAGCGTAGTGGAGTAGCGGCTGAACCCAAACCTATCCAGGTTCTCTGATGACTCCATCTTTGCTCTGACTTATTCAGGTTCTTTGATGACTCAATGCAGTAATTTATTCTCTATTTGATTTGGTTTTTCATGACTCCACCATTGGACATATTCTGTACAGTAATAACGTTGGTGCTGCCGAAGCAGCTTCTTGCGTGGACCAATCCTGGATGGTCGCCACTCTAGAGCAGATACTCGAATGGCTCGATCATCCCATGCAAGCTGTATCATTTTGCTGCCTCAGAGGATGACAGGCTGAGTCAACCCACTGGTATAATTCAAAGCCAAGCAGGATTTAAACTCAGGACTTGGATCCCAAGCCAGCCACCATAACCATTAAGCGAACACAGGCATTTTTCATGATGAGTACCCCATTAATTACGGTATTTCAAAAGGGGTGTTATATTAAACCAAATTACCCAGTTTTCATTCATGCATTCCCATGATTCCCTTAGTATGCATGCAAAGTTTTGGGCCGCGTTTTCATGGTTTTGGAGTTACGGGAACACGTACAGATTTATATTATAGATGCAGGTGGTTGGAGGTAGTGGGCTTTGATTATATTTGAAATTGTGCTTTCATGTTGCATTTCAGATGGGAATGTTGGAGGAAAAAATAACTTCCACCATGTTTGTGTATGAAATAAATAGATGTCACTCGCCCTACAAAGCTTTCTGCCGATTTAATTTTTTTACTCCTTATATGATTTTCTTGCACTCTGTTTCTTCCTCACGATTGTCCAAGGAAATGCTTGCTAAGGCCTGTCCACCTTGACTTTTAGCCAGCGTATGGCAAGTATCAAAATGTATGTAAACGCTGGCTGCCCGAACTATTGATGTTTTTTTCCCGTTTTGGACGTATTCACATACGATGGACGTATGCATAACGTAAGTAATGTACACAGAACGTTTCGATAACATATAGATAACTTATATCAACGATGCTGAGCGTGTTGTCGGCGTCAAAACCTATGCCAACGATAGTCTACTTATGCATACGCGCGACAGCGTATCGCCGAGGATCACGTGGCGTAGCCTATTAATAGGCTCGGCTCGACGATTCAAATCATAACGCACTAAAATCAAGTGTCAACTGCTGTCACACTTGACGTTTTAGCCAGCGTATGCCGACGTATGAAAATTTGCCAAATACGCTGGCACACGTCGAATTCGTTATGGGTAAGTTTTGATATGTTAAGAGCACGCTGAAGCACGCTGGCATACGTCGTAGTACGTCGACCAACATTTTCAGCATGTTGAAAATTTTTCGACGTATGCCAGCGTATGACGCACACGTTCCGCATACGCTGGCCATAAGTTGTAGGCAACGTTACGCGATGTTATCACACGTCGACACACGACTTGTAAGTTATCATAAGTCGAAACACGTCGAGGTAATGTTTAGGCGTACCCCAAAACTTATTTCTAACCTATGAGTAAATGCTTTAACCTATGAAAACGTGCTTTGAACCTATGTGTAACTATCTCCAACGCATATTGACGTATGTAGATGTATTTGACGTCTTCCGGACACCACAGAACTACTGAACACATTACTTACTTACAAGCTACGTATAATGGCGTATTGGCAGCTTTAGGGGAATTGTGTCTAAAAATGAGGTTCCCACAGGAGAACCCGCAGTGTCCAGACTTCATGTTTTTTTATTATTATTTTTTTTCTTCGACATGACTGTGATGTTGACACTTCATTATAGTCGGTTATGATTGTAAATCGTTGGCGCGGCCTATTAATTATATTATATTATAACCGCACTAGAAATCGAAGTGTCAATCACCGTCATTCCGGAAGAAAAAAAAAAAACAGGGAGTCTGGACACTGACGCTAAACATTACCCTCGACGTTTTTCGACTTATGAGTAACTTAAAGTAACGTGTGTCGACGTGTCAACGATCGCTAACATGCCTACAGCTTATGGCAGCGTATGCGGACTGTGTGAGTCATACGCTGGCATACGTTGAAAAAATTTCAGCATGTTTAAAATTTGTCGAGCTCGGTGTACTACGACGTATGCCAGCGTGCTCTTAACGTATACAAACTTACCCATACGTTTCGACGTGTGCCGTTTTAGACAAATTTTTCATACGCGCACGGCAAAGCGGCATACGCATAGCATAAAGAAGCTGGCATACGGCTATAGCTGGCTAAATCGTCAAGGTGTGACAGGCCTTAAGAAACCTGGCATTTTTACCCACCAAGGCATACACATGACCTGCAACACAACCTTTTGCTTTGATGCTCGGTTATATATATTGTATTATATATATATATATATATATATATATTATATATATATATATATATACATATTATATATATATATATAATAATATATATATATATATATATATAAAATAAGGTTTATACCAGTCAGAATCAAGCTCAATCAACGGAATTCCAAATTCCCAATGAAGATTTTGCAATGTCAGATGGATTTGCCGAACTTCTCTTCCTCTTGTGTGACAAAGACGAGCTAAGCCTGTTTTCAATGCACCAATAAAAATTCCAGAATTTGATGCGAGCAAATATCCTCCACGTGAAGAAATAAAACTGCGTTCATCACTCCATTGTACGTCGATAGAGAATCGTAAGTTGTGGGTCAGCTTTAAAATCATGATATTTTCTTCCATAATTAGTATGAAGTTTTCACATAGTTCTCATTGTCTCACACCCAGATCAGATAAGTATGCTCATGGCAAACCATAAGATGTATTGTGGTGGAAAATAATGTATACATGTGATAGTGTGAATACATGTAATGTACAAGAAGTAATCAATGAGTATGCAATTTCAAAACAGGTAAAGAAACGTTTTTTTGATGGTGGGTTGAAGCCCACAGAGTATTGGCATATCCTACACAACATCCTCCCCCAGTACAGTGATTAATGTGGTGAAGATTAATTGCCACAATGTATTTCTTTTCCGACTAAAACGCCAAAACACTATTGCGTGGGAACATGGAGTGTTCATAAAGCTGGCGCCATCTGGTTTCAAGTTGTCATTCTCCAGAATCCACGGCCACATCCTCTCATGGCTTGGTGATTTCCTCTATTCTCACAGTCAGCAAATTTCTTTAATGAGATCCTTTCATCCCTTTCATTGCTAGCTGGAGTGTCCCAAGGTATGCTGTTGGCAAGTCCTGTTTCTTACTTCACCAACGACCTTTCTATCATTGAATCTTGAAAACCTTCTTATGTTTCAACTGACAACTCCACCACTGCATGCATCTCTCTTCTTCAGATGGCAGGTGTCATCCTGAAAAATAAGGAGGTAGTCAGCATTTGAATATATTATTTCAACTCTGACAATCTAATACTCTCATCGTTCTCTAAGAGGACTATCAGTGTTAATCTCTCATCTGCTCTTGAAAAGTCTTCTCCGAGAAAGTTTCAATCTCTCAACATTTTGGGCTTCACCATAGCCATGATCTCTTCTTTGGAACCACATATCAAGTCCTTAAAACCAGCCGCTGAGGCATCCTCCATTTACAAAGTCTTCCTGGCAAAATCTGACTCTTAACATCAAGCGCCTTTTCTTACAGTGTGATGGTGGATTCTCTGCTCTTCCATGACTGGCACTTCTACCTCACATATCACATGTTGATGCCAAAGAGTACCAAGGCCCTCTGATTTTGATTTTGATACCTTGCCATACGCTGGCTAAAACGTCAAGGTGTGACAGGGCCTTTAGCAAGCATTTCCTTTGGACAATCGTGAGGAAGGAAACAGAGTGCAAAGAAAATCATATAAGGAGTAAAAAATTAAATCGGCAGAAAGCTTGTCAGGGCGAAGTGACCATCTATTTATTTCATACACAAACATGGTGGAAGTTATTTTTTCCTCCACACATTCCCATTCACTGAAATGGCAACATGAAAGCACAATTTCAAATATAATCAAAGCCCTCCACCTCCAACCACCTGCATCTATAATAATAAATGTACGTGTGTCCGTAACTCCAAAACCATGAAACCCAGCGGCCCAAAACTTTGCATGCATACTAAGGGAACTCCATGGGAATGCATGAATGAAAACTGGGTATTTGGTTTAATATAAACACCCCTTTTGAAGATACCGTAATTAATGGGGTACTCATCATGAAAAATGCCTGGTGTTCGCTTAATGGTTATGGTGGCTGGCTTGGGATCCCAAGGTCCTGAGTTTAAATCCTGCTTGGCTGTTGAATTAATACCAGGTGGGGTTGACTCAGCCTGTCATCCTTCTGAGGTCAGCAAAATGAGTACCAGCTTGCTGGGATGATCGAGCCATTCGAGTATCCTGCGTCTAGAGTGGCGACCCATCCAGGATTGTGTCCAACAGCCAAGAAGACTGCTTCGGCAGCACCAACGTTATGTACTGTACAGAATATGGTCCCAATGGCTGGATGGATCATGAAAAACCAAATCAAATAGAAGATCAAATACTGCATTGGAGTCATCAGAAGGAACCTGAATAAGTCAAGAGCAAAGATGGAGTCATCAGGAGGAACCTGGATAGGATTTGGGTTTCAGCCGCTACTCCACTACGCTCAAACCAATCCAGGCATAGCCAAGTGAGTCTTACAGAAAAATTCTGCAAGATTTCATTTCTCCATCGACACAGACAGATAAAGAAAGAGAAATAAAGAGTAAAAGAGATAAAGGAAAAGAAAAACCTCTTCCCACTTCGCAGGGGTCTTAAGCTGCCATTTTTTTTGGCTTGCTCAAAAATGCCATGCCCTGGAACTACGATGTACTCTCACAGAATAATTTAAGTATATAATTGAAATCTATCTTCGGATTTCAAGGTCAGAGCATGTGGACAAATGAAATGTCAAAATCTGGAGTGAAATCTGAAAATTTGAGGAATAAGAATTCTATATACGACTAAGTGAATTACGTAGTTTTTTTTTTTGCAAGCAGGCAGTGATCGCTCCTTCACCATATTTACACAAGAAATGTGAAATTGCCTAAAGCTTTGAACTTAACTTTTTCGACTGTAGGATAATTGATTGAGTGAAGAAAGGTTAAGGAATGGAGTAGGTTTCTTGCTCCCCCCCCTTCCTCAACCCCCCTCTCCTAGCACTCTCCTTCCTACCCTCTTCTCTCTCTCTTGATCCCATCCCTCTCTCTCTCCATCCCTCTCTCCTTCCATTCTCTCACTCCACTCCCTTCTTGCACCCCTCCCTCCTGGAGTATATGTGACGTGTGTGAGGCGTTGCTTCCCCCCTTCCTCGATCTCCCCCCTTCCTGCACTATCCCTCTCTCTCTCTCTCTCTCTCTCTCTCTCTCTCTCTCTCCCCTTCCTCACTCTTCAACCTTCTTTCTCTCCCACCCTTTTCTCTCTTCATATTCCCTTCAGTAAAGCAACAGGTGGTATTTGCTCATAATGTACTGTACATAATAAAGTGATCACTCCAAAGCCAAATGCAGTAAGTTAGGGATTGAGCGAAGTTAACATTCTCATTCTGATGTACCATACTCTATTACAGAGTGTCGGTGCTGCCAAAGCAGTTTCTTTGCAAGGGTTATACTGGGTAGTTTCCTATTTCTCCATTGATACGTCAGGAATTTGTAATTTGTTTTAGAGTGTCGGCGATAGCTCGCCTTCTCTTCACAAAGGATACCACGGGATCTTTAACGTCCATCGAAGAATACTGGAAGACGGTACACCCGATTTAGCGTCCATCTGAGGTATGGCACACACACTGATGAACCAACCTTCCTGTGAAACACCTGGATGACAATTTATAGCAGGGTTGGGATTCAGACCGAAGCTAGACAGCTTCGAGGCGAGTGTGCACACCACTTGGTCTAGGCCATCCCGCCAGCCCAAAGTTAACATCGATAAGTAAATACAGTTAAAGTACAATATTACTTTAAATAATGTTCATGTGTCCCAATGTTGAAGAGCTCGTCAACAGATGAATTAATGGTAGTTAAATGAGATAACTACTCAGGTTGTGTTAATGAGTGTGGGGGATCTCACAAAGAGATGCAAAGTGGTTTTCATACAAAAACTAACATTTGTTAATTTTAAGGAAATCCATATTTGTGTTTCAATCGGTGCTTACAATGGTCGCAGTTTTATTTTTGTAAAACTTCCACTTGACCTCTTTCACTGATCGGGCTCCAGGAAACGTGCAGTTCAGCACAATATCATCTCCTTCTTCTATATACACGGCAAGTTGTGTGTTCGAGCCTGCACCCGACACGTCACAAAGCAAGTCACACACTGACAATTTGTTGTGTCTTAGATTGAAAAACAATCTGTACACTGACTGTCATTGATGATAACCATACTGTTTTATTACCTTCGCCACCGAAGGTGAAGGAGGTCATGTTTTCACCCCTGTCTGTTTGTTTGTTACTTGTAAAAAATTGAAGATTTTTCAAGTATATTGGTCAGTCGATTTTGTTATCCTGTCTGTCTGTTTGTTTGTCTGTCGATCGGCTACAGGTCACAATTCCAAACCAATAGTCATGAAATTCTACTTGTTTAAAGCAGTCCGCATTGAAAGCAGTCAATTACACAGAGGTAAGGTTATGCACAAAGCAATAGATATGGGATATGCAAAGCACCAAACACAACATTTAACTTAAATATCAGAAGTACAAAGCAGCCGACCACGGCGGGTGCTGACCACAACCACACTGCAACCACAACCACACACGCATCACCAGCAGTCACACACACAATCTGAACTCCTCGTATAGTTTTTATACTACTGTACTTACTGTCAGAAGAGCTGCAGGCGACGCGTCTCGGTGTGGAATCTTCTGAGGACCTTCTCCTTCCATTCTTAGGCTTTACGTGTGAGGTCTCTCTCGAAAGGCCAGCTGTACAGTTGTGCCTTGCGTGCATGCGGCATGGACCGTCGATGGTCAGTGAAGACATTCCTCGATGTTGAGAATGAGTTTTCCACATGGCAGTGGACGCACCAAATGTTAGTCCAAGTCTCATAGCAGTCACTACCTTGGCATGGCTTCACAGCGTTTTGTGTTATGTTGAGAGGAGTTTTGTGTTGTTCCATCTCTCGTTTGGCTGCTTTTTCTGTCTGTGGCAAATAAACTGCTTTGCAACACACACTCTGTTCACTGATGGTTGACTTTGTTAATGTCATGATGTGCTGGAGCAAGTGGGATCCAAAAACGTGCATTTTCAGGATTCAAGCAGCGAGTGAACGGGCGAGTTGTGTGTTGCGCTCACTGAAGCGCTGAGCGATCTCGCCAAGCACAGTGTCAATTGCGCTGTAAAAAACCCTCTGCAGTTCCGTCTTGTCATTGTCGTTGTTTTGTCCTGTAGTCTCCAAAACTACAACTGTTCCAAGTTCTTATGCATTGTGCATCTCCGTTTTGGTGGTGCAGGTGTTAGAAGTGTGAGCATCGTTGGTTGTTCCACAGATCAGTGAACTCATCCTCAGCGGAGTTTCTTCACGCACTCTGTAGCACTCGCCACCAGTCCAACCCCGTTAGCAAGTCCATGTCCTCTGCCTGCAAGAGTCTGTTAGGGCCATCTAACAACATCAGCAGTTTTTGTATAAAGATAGCAATGAACATGAAGGCAGGCCCAGAGACTTCCAGCAAAAGCCCAATAGCCTCCATCCTCATCTCTGCACCGTAGGCGCGTTCTGCATCAATTCGACAGTAAGGATGTGATAATCCTTAAAAGATCCTATGATCACAGACACGGTGGCTTAATGTCCATCCACTTTGATCAAGAAGTCGTTTTAACCGCTCACCTTTATCTGTGCAGCAACAGTGGGCTTTCTGAAGAATTTGTACAGGCAACAACAAACCTCGAGGAAATCAGTGACAGCTTTCTCTGCTCCCAGTGCGTGGATAACTACCAGATGGAGTTGGTGATTTAAGCAGTGCACATAGGGATTTCTCTTTCAATATCTCTTGCACAACTTTTGCACCCCACGTGTTCCAGCCATTACCGAAGCCCGTCGTACACCTGACTTAATATTTTTGACGTGTCAAGTCCTGTTTTTGTCGCTCTGCAATTATTAGGTCTGTCAATGTTTTTGCATCTCCAGCGTCGGCTGTAGCTATTGTGAGTAGACGCTCTGTTGCTTCATTTGATGCCGATACAAAGCGAATGATGATTGATATGTTCTCACATTCAGTGGGGTCCTCGTCCATCCACCTGATGGTAACCACGATGTGCCACTTCTTCACGATGGCATCATCACAACATTACTCAATGTGCAGATCAGTTCATTCTGCATTTCGGACTAGTATAGCTTGCGTTTCGTGGATATGCTTTATTATTTCGGCTAGCTCGGTCTCTTTTTTGAGTGTGTAGTTTAAAAGCGAGAGAAAGAGCCCACTGTGCCCGTCTGACATATCTTCAAAATTATCAAGGCTCCCTCTCAAAGGTATCTCATTTTTCGGCGAGAAATCCACATCTATAAGAGCAGACACATAGTACCGGTTTCTATTTAGCTGGTCAGCATTGAGGAGTGTGGAATCTCCTGACCACAATCGATGCTCCTCTCATTCTCCTTCCACCTCAAAACACAAGTTAAATTTCCTTTGAAGTTCCGTGTTTGTGAAACCCCCGTCTTCTCAACAGCATGTTTCCAATTCCGGTAGCCTCGCACTGTGAAAGTGAGTCCACTGGGCCACGCGCGGTGTTAAACTTCCTACATGGATAGCAGAATGCTGCATCTGTCTGCACACTGTATCCCAGCCATTCTTAGTCTGGTACCACAGGACACAAACGAGCGACTCTTGTTCTGCAACAGATGGCAGGGTACCGCTGTGGAACACTTGATTCGGTCTCTCACTTCAAGATCATCGGGAAGCGGCTTGACAGTCACAGCCGATCCGAGGCCGCCGCGAGCGTGGCAACCCGGCTGCCTGCGCTGGCTCCAGCTGCAGGGCTAACGTTTCTGGCTTGGCCAGGTTGCCAGCTTCTGTCGGTACTTCATCGACATGATTCGTCTCCTCCTCCTCCTCCTACAACATGTCTTTCATCATCTTCTTTTTTCGTCGCTTGCATTTTTCCTTTTCTGAGCCATTTTCGTATATCCATCATCCACGTCTTTTTCTCCTGCTGCTAGCTCGTGCTCTGTGATTTCGTCCTCGTGACTCGCGACATTTGACGTTGACGGTTTTTATTTATTAAATGATCCATGCATCAAAAACAGGTTTTTCTGCAATTTCAAATGTAAGCACGATTGCAAACCCACATATTTTTAAATTTTTATTATAAATTACTTTTGTAAGATGGAGGGTTTTGGGTTGTGAAGGTCACGTGTGCATGTGCACTTCATCTTTAATTATGTAAATTTATGTCTTTTCCTTAATCATTTATCATATTATGACTATATTACATTTAACCTAACTTACAACCAATCAGTAACCTGCTTAATAGGGTCTCCATATCGAATACGCTGATTGGCTATTCCTTAAACTAAATGATCCACGATATATATATATATATATATATATATATATATATATATATATATATATATATATAACCACCCACAATATGACATGCGACAGAGGTCTTAGCTGCTGACGTTGGTGCTTGCGTTATTATCTTTTATCTTGTGGTCTTGGACTGTATTGTCTTGCCAATTGCTTTTGGAATGCACTGGGAAGAGCACACTTATCTGTTGACTCTTATTCAAAAAAGGATATTATTAAAGAACAGTTTATCCAAGAAGGCCTTATTATTCACCATGTTGAACATCTGGAATAAGGGTTTTAGTTCACACAGGTGACTCTTAAACAGCAAGTTCACAGTGGGCGCTCGTCTTAAACACTAAGTTGTTACAGGGTGCAACAGGGCATAAATGGGTGGTGTACAAGTGGGGGGCACCAGATGCGCTACATGGGGGGCATTGCACCCAAATGCCCCCCCCCCCTAGCGACGGGCCTGTGCCTAAGCAGTCTCCTTGGCTATAGACTTGTAATACCCTCCCCCATATGGAGGTGGCACTTCACGATAACATTTCCATGGAGAATTTGGCTCCTCAAGGTCTTTTGGGTCCATCCATCCATTGGGACCAAACTCTGTGCAGAGCATCGGTGCTGCTGAAGCAGTCTCCTTGGCTATTGGGCACAATCCTGGACGGGTTTCCACTTCGACGCAGATTACTCGAATGGCTGCTCTGGATCTTTTGGGTGTTCGGGGTCCCTGGAGTATTTTGGGTCCTTTGGGTATTTTCGGTCTTCAGGGTCCTCAGGGTCTTTTCGGTACTTGGTGTATTTTAAGTGTATTGGTTTCTCTGCGTCTTCAGAGTATTTTGAGTCCTCAGTGTCTTTTGTGTCTTGTGAATCTTCAGGGTCTTTTGGGTCTTTTGGGTTTTATTTAGGTATTTTGGGGCTTATTTAGGTATTTGGGGTATTTTGGATCTTTTTGGTCTTCAGGGTCTTTTGTGTCTTTGGGGTGTTTGGGGTATTTTGTGTGTTTTGGGTTTTCAGTGTCATTTTAGGTCTTCGGGGTGGGGGGGGGGGGGTGGGCAGGGGGTTTTGGGTCATCTGTGCACTTTGGGTAAAGCATTTTCATGTTAAAATGTGGTGGTGACATCAGGTTTAGCTGTCCAACTAATGGGTGAAGAGCGGAAAACAACAAACAAACACACACACACACAGCACACACACACACACACACACCCACGAAGAGCCCCATTATATATAGATAGAAGAGGTTGTGAGTTTAAACTTCCATTAACCTCCAAGCAGACACAGCGATTATGAAAAAGCAATGCAGCTAAAGTTAAGCAACAAATAAAGAAGGATTAATGAGATGGACATGGAGATCTTACCGTGTGATGCAGAGAGCGCAAACACCACGAGGAGACCGAACAACAAGTAATGCTGGACAATCATTGCTCACCGAACCTGCGCCAGTTTAGGTTCGAGTTCACCCCCGTAGTGTGGCGGACCGTTAAATTGAATCACGAACAAGGCGTCGATTTGTGAGAAAACTGCAGAGCTGTATTAACCGCTGAACACGAGGCGAGACCACAACACAACAACACCGACGGCTCGGAACTGCGCACACCACTCAGGCGTGGCCAGGCCACGTCACTCTCCCTGATGGTTCATCTGTTCATCAGGATCAGGCGAACTGGTAAACGGTCAAATCTGGCTGATTGGTCCCACTCACGGTGGCCAAGCTTCAATGTGGAAGGTGAAAAGTCATCTATTCAGATTTGAACGGTCATCTATTCATGGTCATGTCATGAAAGGTCTTCAATTTGAAAGGTCATCAATTCAGAATTTGATTTTTCCCTGGGAGCACTCTGTACATCGTCGCATAAGCTCGAGAGAAGCTGTTTAAAGATGGTGATTATCTGGGTAGAAATGTTTGATAAAAGTGTTTAAAATTGGTAAAAGCACATTATCTAGATATGTCAACACAGGCTGCATGTTTGGGGGCAGATTCACGACACGGTACATTGTTTGTTAAAAAACAAATAAACTGTAAGGTCAAATTATATATTTACTCCCAAAGGTCCGTGGCGTTTCCAGACAACGTGGGGTCCATCCTCTCACCACTTGCCCTCCCTCATCCCACCACCACCCCTTCTCCTCCCTTCAGTCTCCACGCCACCACCTCACCTCCTTCCTCCCACCCCCTCCATCGAGACTTCCACCCCACCCCTCCTCATCTTCACCCTTCCCTCCCCCCTCCCTCCCTTCCTCCTCCGGTTCAAAATCTAACCCCCGCACACACCACCCGAATTATCTTCCAAGCCCTTCAATCTCCTTGCCTCCCCTCTATATCCCTCCCCCAATACCCATCAATCGAATCTATCCCTCCCCCTATCCTCCTCTCCCTCCACCTTTCCCAACCTTGCCCTGACCCTCTCGTCACATTCTTCTTCTGCCTTCTCCTCCCCCAACCTCCCCACTGTATCTCGAGCATCTCTCTATCCTACTTCCCCCCAGCCTCCACCTCATCCCCCCATCCCTCCCCCTTCCCTCCTCCTCTCCTCTCCGCTCCCTCCTCCCCTCCTCCCCTCCTTTCCTCCTCCCCTCCCTCCCCTCCTCCCCCCTCGGTGCCCCATGCCACGCACAAACACCGCGGACCCAAAGCAGCGGCTGGTTTCTAACTTTGTCCGTCGATCGATGTTTCGAGCGACATGGAAAACAAGCTGATTGTAATGGACATATTGGAAAACATGCAAAATCAAAAAAATGTCGCTAATTTCTCAACATCTTCAGATTTCACTCCAGATTTCACACTATTTAGTCTAAGATCCGATCCTCAAAGCTAAAATAATTTTCGATTATATACTTTAATTAGTCCTGTGAGAGTAGATCGTGTAAAATCGCATCATCTATCTTAATTCAGCAATGTGTGTGTGTGTTGGTGTGGTTGTTGTGTGTGTTGTGTGTGTGTGTTGTGTGTGTGACCGCTTTCTCGACAACCACTGGTCCGATCTAATTGAAACTTGCCAGATATATTGCTGGGGACCTGAGACATTGCCTTTCAAGGTTTGATATTAACGACAAGTGCTTCCAATTATGGCCATTTATTACCAACCAATACAGGAACCTTTGCTGCGGCCATTTTTATCAACCAATGACAGGAAGCTTGCTCGAAGCCGTGGTCGATGGGGAAGAGAAACTCAGCCGCGTTCGCCATTGCAGTTTTTTCTCCTTCTCCTTCTCCTCGTTTTCATTGCGAAAAGGCAAAATACGTTGCGCTAATTGAATAATTGGCCATTAAAAGCCTCCGGATTCTTGCCCGGACGAGGAACAAAGAAGAAGTGCCGTTTCCTCAGCGATGTTGTTTTATAAGAGGTGCTAACGAGATAAAGGTGATGTGTACAATGTACATGAGACGATTTTTATTTATTTATTTATTGAAGAATAATTGTTCCAAAAATAATTTATCTAAAAAAGTGCACAACTTCTTTGTTTCCAATGTCAAAACGCTGTGGCCTTTGGAATGTTAAGAATTCAGCTCTACTCAACATGCCTGCCAACGAATACATCTCAATTGGTGTAAAAACGATTCACAACGACGGGTTTCCTTACTCATTCTCTGCAGTCTGTACACCCCCTTCATTTGTCATCTCATGACCTCATTTCATCTGTCTATAATTCCAGAGCGAGTTGTTGTGTGTGTGGTGTGTTGTGTGTGTTGTGTGTGTGTGTGTGTGTGTCTGTGTTTCTGTGTGTCTGTGACCGCTGTTTCCCGACAACCACTGTCCGATCTAATTGAAAACTTGCCAGTATATTGCTGACCTGAGATATGTTCTTTTCAAGATTTGATATTAATCGACAAGTATTCCAATTAGCCATTTATTACCAACAATGACAGGACACGTGCTGCGTAGGCGTGGCTGCGTAGGCCGGTGCACGGCCGGCCGACGATGACGTCACGTGCCGTGCTGGTTACGATGGGATCGATCGTGCCTTAGTTACCGTGGGTAGGAGTGCCAATGGTAAATGGCAGCGAATGTCATGGCAAGCAAAGACAGGGAGTAAACTTGATTTAATTAACTATGTGTGTGTAAGTATCACAGCAGTTGTTACTCAATGCAAGCGTAATTTGTGAATGATGTGAACATTCCGTACGGGCACGCACTACTTTGGATAGTTATGACTTACTGTATTCTAATAATTTCTCGATTTCTTATCCGCATTTATAGATAAACACAATGCCCCAATCCAGTTGTCGTTTATGAGAGCGAAGAATGCCCTGTTGTTTGTTTGAAAGTTTTTTTTTTGCAATTTTGGCCACGCACATATGGGCACGCGAGAGCGAAGGATCGCCTGTGTGGTGTTGTTTCTGGCACGCGTTTGAAGTTTTTTTTTTTTGTATGTATGGGCACGCACGTACAGCCATGCACGTACGCCATGCACGTACGGACACGCACGTACGGCCACGCACGTACGGCCACGCAGAAGCGAAGGAACGGCCTGTGTAGTTGTTCTGGCAAGTGGTTTAAAGTATATTAATATAATATATTATATTTTTGTGCACGTACAGCCACGCACGTACGGGCACGTGAAAGCGAAGAACGGCTTGTGTGGTTGTTGTTTCTGCACGCGGTTGAGTTTTTGCGGGGGGGGGGTGGGAGGGTTTGCATGTACGGCCACGCATCTACGGGCATGCACTAGTATATGTAATGCATGAAATCGCTTCAAGCTCCAAAATTGAAAACTATAGAACTTACAAAGTGATATACACAGTGACTTGTAGGTATGTAAATGAGGCATTCGATGATATCAGTGAGGGAAGGAAAAAAAATGTTTGAACGCTTTATCGTTAAGAGTGCGGCCTGTTCCAAGTCAAGGAATTTTTGAGCATGCCAAACAAAATGGCGGCTTTTAAGGCCCCAGCGATGCGACAGGGGGCTGACCAAGATGGCGTGCCGCCGTCTTGGTAAGCCTTTTGTTGTTGCGATGAATCTTGCGGATCCAGTGACGTGCTGCCATTCTGGTGGGACAGTAGTTGGTATCATCCCCTCTCAGTCCGCCGCTCTGTTGCTTCTTTGAGCCTTTTCTACAGATATTACCACGGAATGTGCTCTGAGGCTCTCTCACCGGTTGTTCTCCCTGAGCATACTTTTGAGTCGCTCATTACGTTTGGCAGTTTCTTCCCATCCAGACACTGCATCTGTCCCGAGGAGTAAGACTATGAGGTATTCTCGTTTTTTTTCCCCCGCACAGCATCACTTTGGAACAGTTTACTGTTGTAGTAATCAACAATAGACCTTTTCAATAGGCTTTATTCTCACAAAACCCATACGCATATCTACAACAGAAATATACATAGGGTAAGAATAACAAAATACAATAACTAGTTTACATAATACTGAAGGCAAATACCACATACACATCACATAATAACGAAGTTAAACTCCATACTCTAATACCAATTACATTCCTCAGAGTACATTATTCCTAATATAGTATATAACATACCATTACTGTTCCAGCATGACTTTCCACGGAGTACGTGGTATACGTGTCAACACCAGCCATTGACCTTCATATACAGTGCTGCCAAATCCGCCCAATTACCGTTGCCGCTAATTACAGTACGGCACTTCATTTTCACAACATTTACCTTTTGGCTTGTGGTGGGTGACATCTCATTCGCCCCCCCCCCCCCCCCCCAAGAAAAAACAACGCCCCAAAATAAACACACACACACACACACACACGTCATAGATATGTTTTTATCACTATAATGTTTGGGATCTCAATGTTTTGACTTCCATACAAATATATTAAACCATTAATTTCACAAATCTGTATCGTCATCGTCGTCGTCGTCGTCGCCGTCATCATCACAGTCATCACTTCATCACCACTGTCATCACTTCATCACCACTGTCATCACTTCATCACCACTGTCCTAGGGCGTAGCCAGGCTGAGGCAGACGAGACAGCTGCCTCGTCGCTCATTTCCTGAAATATGATCTGGCCTGAGCCCTCTGGCCATCTGAGCTCCCTGGGGAGTAAACTATCAAAGCTACCCGGCAGTGCTCTGAATACTCTTATCTCCACTCCTATCACAATACCTAAATAGGACAGTTCACCTCTTTTCGCCTCATCGCTTTTGGACCTCTGGCTACACCCTTGCTGTCATCACTTCATCACCACTGTCATCACTTCATCACCACTGTCATGATTTATTATCAAAAAGTCATTCAAAATCAAGTTCTTCAATTGCAGGGTCTTCCTCCATCAGTTGTGGTTCATTGTGGTCTTGTGGTTGGTTATCACAATGTTTCAGCTCACATAATTATGAACATTTCAGGTTATTGATCAAACATGTACAATGAGGAAGTTGACACAATCTTGAACAGTTGCAGGCTCGGAGTTCCAGTATGGCGTCAAGTGCAGGTGCTCAATCTAACCAGTCACTTTCCAGTTCTTCTCTACCACCGAGCATTTGAAGCTTCAATCCTCGGTCCTTGGATGATGGTACAGTGTGACTAGTTTCTAGACTTCTTCTCAAAACAGCTGTTTGATCGTTGACCCGAAGCACATGCTCATGAAGGACGTCCGCACAAGGAGAGGGTTTATGTGGTTCAACACAACCCTTATTCGTGCTAAACATATTATACCGCAGTTCATTTACTTGAACTACACTGGTCTTGGAAGCATACAGTTGGCAAGTAAAGGCTTGCTTCAAGTCTGTGTCTGTGTATGTGGCGTTTAGGGTTTGTTCCTTTAGTCATTGAGCATTCTTGCATCATCGTCCCGAAAAGATGGTGACCTTGCTATGTTTACTTTGTTGAAACAGAGTTTGCTGAATTTTACTAACAGTCGACTGAGTTCCATTTCCCCACTGTGAAACGACTTGAAATGCTGCAGAATGTTTTGCTGGTGGAAAACCTGTGCCAACCAAGCCATGAAGGAGATGAGCGAGGTACAAATTCCATGCAAGCTCTCCCTTTTGTTTGTCTGCACTGCCTGTTTGCCTATTTATTTATTTATTTTTGGTTTTTCAGATTAAATGTACAAGTAAATCTCCCTTACAACAGTCTCAGATGAGTGGCACCATGTGTTTAAAATGTTGCAGCTGAAACTGCCCTCAGACAAAATGTCTCGTTGGTTGAGCTTGTGTTGTATTCATAATCCTACAATCCTTGCTTGCTCTTTATTGAATGTAAATACCTTGAGCTCGAATGGCAATAAACAGGAAAGGCACCAGGATTATGATTATATATACAGGAGATCATCAAAGAAGAAAGCTGACAACTGTGGAAAAGGTGACCTGAGGAGGTGTGGACAACAATCTTGAAGGCCAGGAGGGAAGCGTGACACTGCATCGATTGAGGAAGTTGGTTCCACAGGTGAGAGCGAAGAGGAACAAATGAGTGGAGGTGACCAGTGAGCCTTGATTTTTCCCAGAAGTGGGTTAGTGGCAAACTGTGTGCCTCGCAGAGACCTGGGAGGGCTAGAGCACAGAAAGGGCAGAGGGTGCAAGACCAGAAAGGAGGCAATATAAGACAGAGAGGTAACCAATCTGTCTACAATGCTGTTGTAACTGGTTCAGAGATTCAGCTTTGTTCAGGGGGATTCTAATGATTTTGAGAGCTCTTGGTCTCCACCCTGTGAAGAAATGCAAGGGGCAAGGTAGGGGCACAGTCAAAAGGGGAGAGTAGTACTCCATTGAGCTGTGAATGCAGGTCTTACCTCCATAAAAGTTTAGATTTTCCAAGGAAAGACTATGCATGATGGAGGATGCCTATTCGGCGGCTGGCTTCTTAGGCTAACTTAGATATGTGGTTTGCCGAAGAAAGATCATGGCTGATGGTGAGGTCCAAACATTTGAAGACTGCACTTCTTCAAGAGGTTTGGAAAGGAAGTACATTGGGGTTGATGGGAGGGTTTGCCAGATGGACCTTTCAGAGAGACAGAGTGAAAAATTGGGATTTGTCAGGATTCAAAGACATATTTCAAGTGTTGGACTAGCTCCTGACTTGATCAAAGTCTGCAGAGAGGGAACAGGCTAATGCCTGCCAATCTGGAACCTGAGAAATGCTGTGACAGAGGACGGCATCATCAGCCAAAAGACAATAAGCAATTTCCAGAGTAAGAAAGATTGTTGATGAAGATGAGGAACAGGACTGGGCCCAAAAGACTACCTTGGGGCATTCAAGCCTTAACAGGAAAAAAAAGATGAGAGGATCCCATTGTGAGCCATGTGCTGACTATGAGAGTGGAGGATATCACAAGCTATGAGAGGAAACGGCCTTGGATGCAGTAAGCTGAGAGTTTATAAAGTTAGGCAGGATGCCAGATTGTGTCAAATGCTCAAGATACGATGAAAGCGATGACCCTGAACTCTTGTCTGAATTTGAGGGCCTCCATCCATTGTTGAATGTTGAGAGAGTACAAGCAATGTGGCTATTAGAGTGACCAGGTGAGAATGCAAGTTGATGATTTGACATTTGGCTGTTTGAGAAAAGGAGAGACTTGAAGTGAACTGCATTGATGGATTCTATGACTTTTCTTGAATTTTTGTAGCATGCTAATAAGTTTGTGGTGAAGAGGATTTGTTTTTGCTTCGTTTTTTTGGTCAATGCAGTTATATGGCCTGACTTCCAAGTCGACATAAAGGTGATCTCGGGGAAAATGATAAGGTGAACATTGCAGAAAAAGGATGTACAAGGGCCTCCTTGAATGAAAAGAATGGCAGGGCAGGTATATAGAACACGCCGTTGGGCTCTATCCCAGGATCATACTTATAGGGTTGTTAGAAACAGCTGCACCCCCTCAGGCCAGATGTGACAGCAGTCAGGGTTGTTGCTGGAGGGAGTGCAGGCAGGAGTGTGGCTGGAGTGAATGCAGGCAAAGATGTAGCTGAACCTAATGCAAGCAGTGCTGAGTATAGAGTGATTGCAGGCAGGGGTGAGGTTGGAGAGAGTGCAGGTGGGGTTGAGGCTTGAGAGGGTGCAGGCAGGGGTGTGGCTAGAGCTTTGTGCAGGTGTGTTCTATCCCATATTAAAGGCAGGGGTGTGACTACAGATTAAAGGCAGGGGTGTGGCGAGAGCAAGTATTGGTAACGGTGAGGCTAGAGCAATTGCAGGCTGGTGTGTGGCTGGAGCGAGTCTGGGGTGTGGTGTGTCTGGAGTGAGTCCGATCCTGGTGTGGCTGGAGCGAATCCGGGCTGCGGTATGGCTGTAGCGAGGCCGGGCTGGGTGTGGCTGGAACAAGTCCGGGCTGGGTTGAGGCTGGAGCGAGTTCAGGCAGGGGTGTGGCTGGAGCAAGTGCAGGCAGTGGTGTGGCTGGAGCGAGTGCATGCAGGGGTGTGGCTGGAGCGAGTGCAGGCTGGGTTGTGGTTAGGGCAAGTCTGGGCTGGGATGTGGCTTGGGCGAGTTTGGGCTGGGCTGGGGTGTGGCTGGAGCAAGTTCGGGCTGGGATGTGGCTGGAACGAGTCTGGGCTGGGGTGGGGTGTGGCTGGAACAAGTCCGTGCTGGGGTGTGGTTGGAGCGAGTCCAGGCTAGGGGGTGAGGAGTAAGGATAGATAGAGTATGAGGCACAGCAAGAGGTAGAGCAAGAGGTCTGACATTTGTCTTGGGAGACTGTCCTGTCCTCTTATTTGAGATTGAGTGCTTTCAACCTTTGCTGAGAAATAAGCAGAAGCATTTCCAGAGTGGAGAGGGAAGGAGTGAATCCAAACTGCTGGAAAGTAGTACTTGGTTGGGTTTGGAGGTGACCAGTTAATTCTCACCTCAAAGAAGAAGCTTTTCATTATATGCATGTCGGATTGGATGCTAATGAGATTTAAGTCGCAAATAAATGAAAAGATATATTCAGGAGATTGTGGTTGCACCATTATTGGCCACGGCGCCTCACCTTCCCCACTCGCCACATCAAACTTGTGTGCACTACTGTTGGCTGAACCGAAGTCTCTCCCAGTGCCCCCTGAATACTTTTACTTGTCACACATTATCCTCAACTTCAGATGGAAATTCCATATATCCACTAAACCACCTTGAATGCTGTGCAGTCCAAATGGTTATTATTTGAGAAAACTCTTATCACAATGACCCATCATTGATCGTTTTTTCCAGGAAACAATCAAACAGTCTTCTCTTAAAGTTAAACGATCTCAGCCTGATAGCTATCGTTCAGTTCTATACCTTATCAAAGACCTTGCTGAAGCTGTTTTCTCTGCTTTCTCTTACACATCACATCTGCTGGGAGGCACACCATCCTCAATTACCCTCTTAGTTTTTCATATACCCGGTATAAAATGTTCATTCACATACACTCAATTGAGCCCTCTCAAACTTGTCTCCCAAACAAACTCTCTGTAGTTCCCACAAGTCTTCATTCCTTCATATATTCAAGACTATCAGGGGTGTCGGCAATGCCGGGAAACCTTTCGCCCTTCCCCTCCTTCCTCCCATCTCTTCCCTCACTCATCCCACTGCAACCCCTGTATCCTCCCAACCCACCCCCAGACTTACACCCCCCCTTTCCCTCCCTCCTCCCACCACCTCCTCCAGACACCTACCCCACCGCTTCCTCTTCCTCCATAATACCCACCCTTTCCCCTGCCTCTCTTTGTTAGTGGAGGGTGGCTTTGGGGCTTCCCACTCTCTGGGGATGTGTACAATGCAAAAACAAGTTATATCTCAACAGCTGACTTGTAATACCCTCTGCCGCCACCACCACCGGGTGGTGCTACACAATACACATTCATGGATAATTTTTGTTGACCTTCCTCCTGAACCCCCGTGGCTCCAGATTAAAACAAGCATCCGCAATTGTCACCAAGAGGTCGAACTTGGTCCATGTGCCAAGTTTGGTGGCAATTGGCCCAGCAGTTTTCGCATAATTGGCGTTATACACAGACAGACAGAAAATGACATTTATTTATGAGATTGTAACATGTCACCACTCACCACCTCTCCAATACCAAGTCTGTCTGGGAGAAGCTTATTCACGAGTAATATACCAGTCAATTTCTGTTGTGAATTTTGGTTCATCATTGTGTTCGCTCAGTTTTTTTGTTAATCCCACCTTCTTCCCTTTTCCTTTTAATAATAGCCTTGGAGCTTTACTAATCCCCACCATGATAAATAAATTTCCGCAAACACAGAATCCTATCAGAGATGTTTAACATTATCTTGACTTGTACTTATTGTCCCATAACCAACGTCCTCTCTTTTACTTTTGTTCACCCTTTCATTAGACATTCCCTGAATTTGTTTCTGTTTGCCAACAATATTAAGCATTTTATTTCCCACACCAGTTCAGAACAGTAAAGTTTATCAACCTTAAGAAAGACTACAAGGGTAATGTCCCTGCCAGCAACCATAACCCAAACACAAATGAAAGGACACGACTCAAAGGAGATTAAAAATATCTGATTTTCAGCAAATAATATATACATGTCAACAAAATCCGTGCAACCATTGTAAATGCTTTTTCTACACTGGTTAAGGGAGAGATCTCCACAAGGCATTTCCATGGACCACCCTAAATGTCCAATGGGTACGTGGATTATCGCAGGTTCACATTAATGCCAGTCCTGGATAGTGGTGTCTTTGCCTTAATGATTCCAAAGCAGGACAAAATGGTCAACATGAAACTTGTTGCTAAATAAAACAACCCATTGTCCTCACTGGTTATGAATTCGTCATCCAGACAGAGCACAAAGAAGAAAATTAAAATTTATTCCAGGATTTTAAGGTTGTTACAAATTAATACAT
>CM068966.1:31017372-31036260 GCA_035128595.1 Eptatretus atami | reverse complement strand
ACAAATTTTGCCCCCAAAATCCAAATTTTCGCATTTTTCAAATATTTTTAGCATCACTCAGCACATGCATAATATAAAAGTATCAAATATTTAGCATTAAAAAGTTTCTCTAGGGTCTGCTGCAATTATTCATATATAATATATTCTATTTATTCTTAAGGTAAATCATATTTTCATCACATTTTGTCCAAGATGTCTGAAAATACCTGAAAATGGTATTATTCAATACTCATGGCAAATGACCATTAATTTCATATGAAATGTCTTTGAAATAATATATTGTGTAAGGAATTATAATTGTTGATGAGTATATCAATAACACACAGGGATAGATCCAGAATTTTTGGAAGGGGTGGGGAGGGGGGTTACAAATACCTATGTACTACACACCCCTCCCCTTCCTCAATATCACTAAATACATATGCACTAATAAAAAAGTGCCACCCCTAAACCCTGAACCAACCCTAAAATAATGCCCCTGACAAAGAATATTGGATTATATAAGATGATCCCATATGCCACAATAATCCTGAGATGACCCCACATTCCTGAGATGATCCCCACATTGGCACTGCTATAAAAAGCACTCTCATCAGCATGAGTTTACAATGTATATGAAATTAGGTCAGTCACACTTGAACAGATGCGATAGACTACACATACTGCAGCATGTTTTATGTGACCCCTCTTCTCTGTTAAAATGTAAGTATGAAAATATTTGTTTCTATTTTTTTTAACTTATGAATAGTCTTGTGATGAAGATATATTACCATGGAGCAAATTTTCTGATGGAAAAACATGTGGTATACTGAATGTTTGGCCTCAGGCTGTTGAGCTGGGTTAAATAGTATTGTCATGAGAATGTGTCTAAAATGGAAGTCATTACTGCATAAAATTTATGTAAGGTACATGGTGTTGTGAAAAATAACCCCCTAAAAGAATAAAGTCCTACGATAGGGTTTATCCTAGGTCTAAAAATACTTATGAATTTACATTGAATTATTTTCAATTTAGTGGATTAAATAGACTTATTCTGCCAAACTATTGGTGACCAATATTTTTAACGCTTGCAGGCAGATCCACATTTTGTCTTAGTGTACTCAAGATTACTTCAACAGCACTGAACAGTCTATTATTACAATATGGATGCAGAATTTGACACTGCTCCCATCCTGCCAAGAAAGCTAAGGGAGAAGATACCATTGACATTGATAAGTGTCTTTTCTGCACAAAATCCTTTTCATCAAAGGAACAGCCAGTCACTCCAGTTCTTAACAAACTATGCGTCTTATTCTCAGCATGCAGACAACGGAATGACTCAGTTAGTCAGAAACTTTTGGCCCATGAATCTGATATAATTTCTGGAACAGTGGTGTTCAGGTATCACAGACAATGCGATCAACATATGTAGCCAACATCACATCAGAAGAGCTATTAAAACAGTTGATAACTCTGATGTAGTTTTGGATGATGCTGGTAATTCTAGTAGTGGTAATGGTGATGGTGCAAGTGGTGGTGTGCCAACCGCTTTACAAGATCCAAGGCATCAGTTGTGAAGTTTGACTGGAAATCTCGCTGTTTCATCTGTAGTGATCCTTGCAGCTCAAAGCACCGATTATCTTGGTCCATGGTAGAGTCATCTGTGAAAGATGACCCTGAGCATCCCAACATGTACACCCGAGTTTTCAAGCTGCAAAGGCTAAGCAAGATGATGACATGATAACCAGACTTCAGGGTGTACCATGGTGATCTGGTTGCCATTGAGGCTCGTTACCACAGGCAAAAGTCATGCTACATCAACTATGTCAGTGGTCGCTCTATCACTGCAAGTCAGAACAGAAAGCAACAATTTGCTGCACACAGTACATCAGTGAGGAGACTGATCAGTGAGTTTACATCACCCATCATTCAACACAGACAAATATTTTCCTGAGCACCTTGAGAAAGCGTTCTTGGAGATCCTTGCTGAAGAGGGGTGGACCATCCAGGTTCATACACATCCTATAATCTCAAAAGACAACTTATAAAAGAGTGGCCAGATGTTGCATTCATGCCACAACCAGGCAAGTCAGATCTTGTTTGTTCTTCAAAGACAACAGTAGGAGATGCTTTGCAAAAGGCATATGAGATGTCAAAAGTTTTGAGGGAAGTAGCCGAGATGAAGAGACAAGTTTGAAGACAGATTTGACATCATCAATGGTCGATGAAAGCATTGTTCCAGCCTCTTGGTCTGCTAGGATCTGATGAGCAAAACATTTCAAAGGAGATAGGAATGGCAGCCACAAAGTTTGTTGGCTACATGTATGGCAAGACAAACTGCATGTCATTGAATGCCCTGAGGTGTCAGAGACTGGACAGGGAACATCCAGGGAAAGAAACTAC
Source organism: Eptatretus atami (assembly GCA_035128595.1). NCBI lineage: Eukaryota > Metazoa > Chordata > Myxini > Myxiniformes > Myxinidae > Eptatretus > Eptatretus atami. The sequence continues at coordinate 31,033,878 of CM068966.1, read as the reverse complement.
CACCAACAGAAGACGCTTTCAGTCTGCATCTACTTCGCTCTGCTTATCAGCTGTTAATATGGAGACAAGCTGCTTACCCTTCTCCAACCTTACCTGATGCAACAGCATATGGCTTCGAACACAGCCCAGGTGGCACTGGTCTCCAGCCTCAAATGATGAGTCAATCGCCAGCTGCTCCAGAGTTGTTAAATGACCTTGTGTGTGACTGTCAACACCAATACCTGTACAGTGGAGTGTTCTTGCTTGGAGAGTGGCCAACCATGCACAGCAGCATGCACCTGTGAAGCCTTGGTGAAGAGGGGACAAATCATGTTCAATCCCTTTACTCTCTCTGCATTTTACAGTGATAATTCAGACTCAGATGCAGACTAGATATCAACATAATATGTAACAATAATGTTCGACAGTTTCCTGGCATTTATCTTAGTAACTGATAATTTTGTTAGAAAGATTGCATTTGATCCAAAAGTGGAGAGTTTGTACAACAGCCATTATAGTCTCAATATTTCTTTGAAATTTATTTTCAACAAAGTACATTGAAAAATTACCATTTAAAAAATATTTATAGTACTGTATATAAGAATTTGTACCCCCCCCCCCCATTTACACAAAATCCTGGATCCATCCTTGTGTGTTGTTATATACTCATCAACAATATATAATTCCTTGTGACAATATAATATTTCAAACAAATTTTTCTCTTAATAAATATGAAATCAAGCAAGTTAATGGTCATATGCCATGAGTACTGAATAATACCATTTTCAGGTATTTTCAGGCATCTTGGACAAAATGTGATGAAAATGTGATTTACACTTAAGATAATACAATGTATTATATATGAATAATTGCAGCAGACTCTAGAGAAACTTTTTAATGCTTAATATTTGATACTTTTATATTATGCATGTGATGAGTGATGCTAAAAGTATATGAAAATATTGAAAATTAGGATTTTTGGGCCAAAATTTGTAATAAAATTGGTTCTGTACTTACTATTTTCAGCCACATGTTCTTTTTTGTTATTGCATGTTAAAGCCTATTGTCTTAGGATCAGTTTGATGTATATCAAGGTATTGTAACATGAAAATTATAAAAACTATTGCCGTTTTAGTAAATATTTCCAAATTCAGGGGTCAACGACCTTAATTTACCTATTTCTCAGAATGCCACCATTTCCCAGACTGGCATCATTGGTTTTCATGTACAGGGATAGTAGGTGGTCAATAATAACCACATTAGAAAATGTGGTACTGCTGGTGTGGGTATCTCCCTCTTTTGGTGGCCCCTGCTGCTCCACTATTAAGCCATCAGATGTCCTAATAGAAAAAGTATGGACTTTGTTCTTATACTTACCCTTCAGAGGTCACACCTGGTATCTCTTTTTGGTCAATGACATACTATGAGGATGACAACACCATAAAGGGTACAGTTTTAAAATGGCCATGTGATACCATCTTTCTTAATCAGCCTACCAGAATAAACATTATTTTTCCTCTCCATCCTAAACAATCAAGGTAATAATGAAATGGACAAAAAAACTCCAGGTATATCTGCAGACATCTGTTTCTCGAAAAAGATACTTTAAGATAACAATGAGACAGAAATTTTGAAAAGATGATCACAACTACAAAAATATACAGACCCTACAAATGACATCATAATGAGTAATGACGCCGACCTCAACATCAAAATGAAGTCGAACGGCAGGTTGAATTACACCCACGATAATAAACATGACGGGTGTTATAAAAACATCTCACGCATCATTAATCCGTACTTCAATGGGTCGCTGAGTTTGAAATGCCAGTACGTGTTGTGTCATTGTAATGTGTTTGGAGGACTTTTGCTATTGGTTTGTGTGCACTACTTTACTGTTACTGCACCACACAATGTACACCATTCAAAAATTTACCAAACCAGGAAAAACCTACACTCCCTCATGGAGCGAATTATGGTGTCAGTAACTTTCACAACATCTGGGAGATCGGTGGTTCGAAATTCGAACCCTGGCAGAGTCATACCCATACCAAAGTACGTGCTGCTTCCTTGCTTGACGCTCAGCATTTAAAAGGGTAGAGCATGGACTAACCAACCATAGGTTGGCAGTCATAGTCAGTGTGACCACTCCTTGGCTTTTTTCACAAGATCTTGGAGATTCGTTGTTCACCTTGGCGTCTTGGTTTTCTATAGGTTTTCTTGGCGTATAGGTTTTCTATTATCATCGCTTTTCCGAAACTTTGTTAATTCTTGGCTTTTTTCATTGGCTCACCTTGGCATTTATGAAAATGAGGAGTGGTCACACTGGTCATAGTGCAGGCTTTGATGGGCCGAATGGCCTCCTCCAGGGAACCTATATCATAAAACCATGAGAAATAACAAGCAACACCCCCTCCCGCTTTAAAAAATAAATAAATAAATAAAAAATAGTGCCACCAATTAATGTTATTTTTAATCGAGTGCACCCCTCCCTCCTTAATATAATAATCAGAATCACAATAGTTACAAAGGACTTGTATGTGTCGTCCCATCATAACCCCCACCCTCAAGAGGGTCAATTTCAAATACTAGTACGTGCCCGTAAAAAAAAAAACAATAAAAAAATAATAATAATAATAATAAATAAATAAACCACACAGGCCGTTTCTTCGCTCTCACGTGACCGACGTGCGTGACCCGGAAGTTCGATATTATTCGCAGTTACGATTATTCGCAATTTATTTTTAATACCCAATTATTCAATTGGCGCCAAGGTATTTTACCTTTTCGCAATGTCGTGGCAAGGAAAACAAAAAGAGAAGAGAAGAGAGAAAAATTACTCCTGTTCGGAGCATACCAGCACTCGATGTTCCCGAAATTTATACACCGTCTAATATGAAAACGATCATAACTTGGGCCATTGTGTTTATCATATAAATGCGCATAAGAAATCGAGAAATTATTAGATACACGAAGTCATCACTCTCTGAAGCCCGTACGTTGTAACCGTAATGGGGAACGCGGCTGAGCTTCCCTTCCCCATCGGCCACGCCACGCAACAACGTGTCTTCCATTGGTTTGGTAAATAAATGGCCATAACTTGGAAGCACTTGTCCGATTAATATCAAACCTTGAAAAGGCACATCTCATCCCCACAATATACCTGGCAAGTTTCAATTAGATCGGACCAGGTTGTCGAGAAACAGCGGTCCACACACACACACACACACACACACACACACACACACACACACACACACACACACAACACACACACACACACACACACACACACAGAGATTGCTGGAATTATAGATAGATGTCCATGACCGGCTCACGGGTATACAATATACATGTTCCGAACACGAATGTAAATTTGGTCGAGATCTGCCAAGCCGTTTTCCATTCTATACAAAGTTCATACATGCACAGAGAGAGATCTGTGTGTATTTCCGTGTAAAATACTTCAATACGGCAGTAGTGCACGTCAATACCAAAACGTTTACACTATTTGACAATCAACGAATACAATACACTTACAAGTCGCACGAATCCCTCGACTCACTTCTCCAAATTTTTCAAACCGTTCTTCCTCAACGGTTCCACTGTCAGCAAGCACCCCAAATGTCACTTTCTCAGCAAGCACCGCCCACAACGCTGCTGCTCTCGCAAGCACCCCCAAACGTCACTGTTCTCAGCAAGCACCCCACAAACGCTGCTCTCCGCAAGCACGCCCACAAACGTCACTGCTCTCGGCACCCCACAAACTCTGCTCTCGCAAGCACCGCCACAACACTCCTCGCAAGCACGCCCACAAACGTCACTCTCTCGCAAGCACCGCCACAAACTCACGTTCTCGGCAAGCACCGCCCACAAACGTCACTGCTCTCGGCAAGCACCGCCCACAAACGCTGCTGCTCCGCAAGCACCGCCCACAAACGCACTTCTCCGCAAGCACGCCCACAACGCTCTCTCTCGCAAGCACCCCCACAAACGTCACTGCTCTCGCAAGCACCGCCACAAACGCTGCCCTCTCAGCAAGCACGCCCACAAACGTCCTGCTCTCGGCAAGCACCGCCCACAAAACGTCACTGCTCTCGGCAAGCACCGCCCACAAACGCTGCCTCTCTCAGCAAGCACGCCCACAAACGCTGCTGCTCTCAGCAAGCACCCCCACAAACGCTGCGCTCTCAGCAAGCACCGCCCACAAACGTCACTGTCTCGCAAGCACCGCCCACAAACGTCACTGCTCTCGGCAAGCACCGCCCACAAACGCTGCCGCTCTCAGCAAGCACCGCCCACAAACGCTGCCGCTCTCAGCAAGCACCCCACAAACGTCTCCCCCACGTAATTACAGCAGCTTCTTGTTGTCGCTCGACTACCGTTATTCTCAGGTTTTCCGTCTGTCTGTATGTATGTAATGGACAGCTCTGGAGGCCAGAGGAGTCAACCGATTTTATGAAACTTGACTGGTAGGTTCAAACCAGATCTAGTTGTATACTTTTGAGCACCGTTGCTATGGACGCCACCGTTGCCTAGCAACGGGACTTTGAAATTTTTGAAAAAAATCCAAAAATATTTATATATTATTTTTTTTTCGAAAATCAAAAATCGGTTCAGTGCTTTATGCCACTATAATCAACCTCTTTGTCAAAATTTTCAGCCCATCCGTCAAAAACTGTATGACTAGTATGCAATTATGTAGCGACCACCCATGTCGCCCACCGGCTTGTCACTGTTATTATTATTATTATGTCAGGTTGTTTGGAAAAGGTGGCAGCGACTACATACACGTCATATTTAACCCTTGAACCCGAGGTTTGCATCGCTTTTATCTGAAAAAGCCAATTTAAATGTACATGTACTGTATCCTTATACTGTTGGTGCCTTCCCCCGGCCTTTTCCCACTGTTCCTTTTGTTATGTGACCTTCAATGGGATGACTCACAATGGAGCATCGTGTAAGTGTAATCGAATTACACAGGGGGGTGTAATCGGACCTGTATTAGTTGCACTGTATATTAATGACCTCCCTGTTGTTTACATGTTTACCGATGATACTAAAATCATTAGTCCAGTGAGGGGGCCAAGAACAGTACAAAACGCTCCGGGAAGACCTGGGGCGTGTTCCATTATCGATCAGATTAGCATCGTTTTCCAAGCCAGCTATTCCTTCACCGTTTTGTTGGAGTGCTTGCCTGAGTGCTTAAGCCGCTTGGCGAGCTGTCCACAAGCCGATTGCTAACGGAACACACCCCTAGATAAAGCAAAGGTGTGGTCAGATGTCTGGCAGTTGCCATTTAAAGGCAATAAATGCAATATCCTGTACATTGGAAGAGCATACATGGATGAAGCTGAGCTCAAAGAAGTCCAAAATGAGAAAGACCTGGGTCAGTGTATTATTAATACAACCAGCCATGGTGACGTAATGGTTAGAACATCCACTCTGAGTCTGGGGGAGTCGGTGTTTCGTAACCCAACAGAGTGTGACAGCTGAAGGCTGAATTTTGTTTCATTAAAGCAAGAGTAAAAAAAAAACATATGAAAGTCAAACAAAATCATTGCACCAAAAACCAGAAATCAAAAACAAGAATCAACAAGAAAAAGAGCAATCAGAGATTGCAGACCCTCGCCAAGACTTCTTTTGTGTGGCGTTTGTGTACTGGTGTGTCACGTAATTAATAAGAGATAATTACAACTGCCACTTTATAACTGCTGGCAGTGATGACCGGGTACCAAGACGTCCTATTTTGATGCAACGCCACTTTGATCAGACATTTGACCCTAACAGCATGACATTTTTTTTATTACTATTTAATTGAATATAGAATGGGATTAAAATTAATTCAATTCAAATCAAATGGAAGACCAAATAGGTACAGTCCTGCTTTGGAGTAATCAGAAGGAACCCAAACAAGCAAAAAATAAAGATGAAGGAATCAGGAGGAACCTTGAAAGGATTTGCATTTCAGCTGCGACTCCTCTACCCTCAACCCCATCCAGGCACAGCCGAGTGAGCCTGATTCAAAAAATAAATAAATAAAACAAAAAAAAACCATTCAAAGAATTAAATAATTCTTGCTGCCAGACCATGTATCTGATCAAGTTGAAATTTAAAACATATATTCCCCATCACTGCTAGATCATAAACGTGAAGTTTCACATCGATTGATTAAGCAGTTCCAGAGAAAACATTATTTATTAATTTTCTTCAATCCAATATGGCTGCCAAACCATGTGACCTATCAATTATATTCCTCAACAAACTTGTTCACCCATCACTTGGGGAACATTTGTGTGAAGTTTCCCCTCGATCTGTACAGCTGTTCTGGAGAAGATTTTTTATAGGTTTTAGGATAAATCCAATATGGCTGCCAAACCATGTGACATACAATGTCATTTGTGTGAAGCTTTTGTTCCTCATGGATAGGCGGTAATACTTGTGAAGTTTCGCCTCGATCTGTTCAGCCACGTCAAAGAAGATGTTTGAAGGTTCTTTTTTAAACCTGACGTCATCAAAAAAATTTCTGTAGACCATTTTATCCCGAGATGACCCTCAAAAAATTTCATACTGATCAGATGTAGTGTTCTACATATGAAATTGACGTCATAACGAAGGCACCTATGACGTCATTAAAATCACGCTTGTTCCCCATGAGGAGTACTTGCCGTGTGCCAAGTTTCAATTTTTTCTTGGTGTGGTTTCAGAGATACAGAGGTCCAAAATTTTTCCAACATGGCTGCGACACAATGTGACATATGACGTCATAATTATCACTAAATAATTCTACATGAGTAGTTGCACCTGTGGTGAAAATTTCATCTCAATCCGACAAGCAGTTGCGGAGAAAAACACAAAAGGTCAGTGCGGACAAACAAACAAACAGACAGACAGACAAACAAACGGACCCAAACGCAATACCCTCTCCTTCAGCGAGCGTAATAAACAATCAACAAATCAGAAAAAAAAACAGTAACAACTACATGGCATTCATAGAATACTTTCCCTGTGCAGTCTTGAGAAGGACTTGGTGCAAGCCAACTCTTCTGGCAGCAAATTTGTAATTAAAAAAATTAAATTCAAATCAAATGGAAGACCAAATAAAATAAGTCCTACATTGGAGTCATCAGAAGGAACCCGAACAAACAAAAGAGTTAATCACAATGACGGATCCTGAAATATGTTGAATAAAAATTATTAGTAATGTTTAATCAAGCCCGTATGAGCAGTCCTCAAAATATAGCGTTACATAAATTTTGAACAGCCCCATATTGGGGTTAAATAATCCGTAACCATGTGACGAATCAGCTCGTTCTGATATAACTGAGACGAATCATTTTAAAAGTGCTTGAATGCACATTTCCCAATCATCTGGTTACTGGATTTTTTTAAAGAAAATTTTCACTCACGCTTAATGGTGAAGTCCCGTACCTCCAATGACCACGTACAGGTTTTTATGAACAAAAGGTTTATTACCGCAGAGAGAGAGCGGGAGGGCGGAAGAGAAAGAATGTAATCTGATCCGAGGGTAATGATGTTTTTTATTTTATTCTCAGACCCTGCTTTCACCACATAGACACGTGGGACATGATCAAGGATGAGGGAGTTGAGTGGACAGAGGAGGCGAAAAATGTATATTTTGTGTCGCAGATTGTGACCGCAGTGCGGTCATTCTTGTTTTCTCGAAAAGAGCGAGGCTCATGGAAGAGCACGGTTGAATTGACAGTGGAGTAGCTTGCAACAATTGGGCACAACAAGCAAAAGAATATCAAACAGGAAAGCAAGAAAGAGAAGGGAAGAAAACACTAAAATCAGCAAATAAGAAAGTTTGGTTTAAGAAGGGTTGATAGTGGTCATAAAGATCAGGGATCAGGAAGGGGGTGACATGAGATGATGGTGCATTGTCTCATTGAATCCCTGAAGGGGAAGAGTGTGAAATAACAGCCTCTGGACGGTGGTTCCATAAACAGAAGAAGTGAGGAACAAAGGAGCTGAGGTGTTCAGTCAGCCTGGATTTTAGAAGTTTAACCAGGAAGAGGGTTTCTCGAAGAATGCTGGAGTTGCAGGGGAGGGTCGGAGGAGTGAGAGAGCAGAAGGAGCAATATCAGAAAAGAGTTTGTATAAAACAGAGACCACCGACCTGTCTGGGATTTGAAAGCAACACTCTGGCTTTGGCTGGCTGTTCAATTTGCGAATTGAATGATCTCTGTTACACATTTTAAAACATGCATTTTAATGGACAAGTTCATAATGAAGTGAAACCATCATATGAATAATAATAAAAAATGTGCGAACGTTATGGAAACAGTGGCAAACCATAGGACTAGAGTTATGATAAAATAGGTATGTTCTTAGAAGCCTCGATTTTTTTCTATCCCCGTTAATCCACCCCAAACCCACCTCCTTCAAATTCCCTGCTTTCCTTCCTGAAAGTCCCTGTGGTGTCCATCTTGTATACCCCGTGTTCCCCACCCCATCCCTCTCCCTTCCACAGATCTCCTAATGTCTCTGTTCCCCACTGTTTTGTCCTTCCCTATCCCTCCTCTCTTGCCTCATGCCCCCCTTGCTGTGCGTTGTGTGTGTTAGCTCTCATACGAGCCTCGATAAGGTATCCAAAAAAAAAGCCTGCGACCAACCTCTATCCTGTCTCGAACATTTATCAGTTAAGGTCTTTGTATTTCGCTACTCTTAATATTGTGCCATTTCCAAACCATTGATGATGATGACTTCATCATTGATGACTTTTGTTTGCAGTACTCTCAAGGTCTATATAAGTATACATACAAAAACGGTGGATTTTTTTGATCCACCACCTCCCCCCCTCCCTCCCCTTCTCCCTCGCCCTTCCTCCCTCATACACATCTCCAAACAATCCCCTTCTCTACCCTCCTCTTTCTCAAATCCCACGTCCTATCATCGAGCCATTCAAGAAAAGAAGAATAGGCAAGATAAAGCAAAAGCTATCATCGAGCCATTCCACCACTATTTCCTCAATCAAATCGACTTCCGAAAAACATTCAGTATATATCATTTTTGGCAATGTACAACTTAACAAATAAACATATGGAAGTAGTTTGGCTTCGCTGTGCCTGTATCATCTCACCACACAGCATTCCTACATAACTGTGCGAGTCTAGCCACAGAAAGGCCTCCAATGGGAAGATTCATCTTGGAAGAAAATAGCACCCAGAACTATACTTTACAGTATCCCCTAATGAAAACCTTGCTGCAACATGAACTGGACCACACAGAAACATCTAAAGATGTTGAGAATTGAGCCTTTTTATATTCAATTCATGTAGTGTACTTGTCATCGGTGGCAACTTGTTAGTACTTTTCCATCATTAATTTTGTTCCATATACTTGTCCAACCAATGACAGTTGTGTAGGCATGGTTTTTATCTCGTTTCTAACCAATCATTTTACCCAACACTTCTACTAGGCTCTAGGATACTAGACTCGAGGGAAGAGTGGTGAGGAAGGCTTTAACGGAAGTGTGACGATGCTTCTCTACCAGGCAGCTCGCTACTAATGTTGGGATTCGTACCTTTGTTAAAGCTTTGTTTCTCCCAACTCAATTCACTCGCCTGCAGTTAATTAAAATATATTCCTGCTTGCTGTTCACAAAGGAACATTAGAATGCTGTGTGTAGAAGATAAGGATGGGGTCAGTCTTGAGTAATCCACAAGAATGCTGTTAGCAGCATTAGGGAGTAACTTTGCTTCCTCGTTATCTTGCTCGATTCATGGTTGTTGGAGGATATAAGCCAACTGCTCTCAGCTGGCCCTGGGTTGAAAGAAAGGACAATTGCGAGATAAGCATTTGTCAACAATAGAACCGTATATAAGAGAGTGGCCCAGCCGACTCTGGCAGGGCACTCTCCCGGTAACCTCAATTGCTAACTGGTGTTCCTGGTGTTTGCTGCTCTCCGTGCGGCCGCATGTAATGGTAAATAATAAACGATTTTCTCTCAAGTACATCGACGTCTTCATGCCTTGGTGAAGGGTGATCGACGCCTCGACACTTACACCATCATTGAAATGACTCACGGACTTGAGTTTTCCTGGAGTTAAACTAAAGTTCACTAGAGTTAAACTAAAGTTCACTCGAGTTAAACGAAAGTTCGCTGGAGTTAAACCGTGTTTGCGGCCCTATTCCCCAGCAACACTTTTCTCTTTGCACCCACAGCTGTATACCACATGTCACATTAGCAGCCCTATCCTCAAGCAGCACTTTGCTCTCTGCATCCACAGCTTCGTACCACATGCCATGTGGCAGCTCTATCTTCAGTGGGTTTTCACTCTTTTCAACTGTGGGACCTTTCCCCTTTTATCATCAAACCCCTTTGGGTGAGCAGCTTATTCCCACGGGCACTGGCCATTCATAACACCCGAATCACCGAGTAGATCATATTATTTTGTGGACACGATGCCGAATTTGTCCACTGGTGATATGACATTTCATGCTTCTTATTGAACTTGTGACTATTCACCCACACTCAAGCTTAAGAGCGTATAGGACACCGCTCAGACTGGATGAAGTCATCAACCTTTAGCGGTGAGAAGAAGTCGGTAACTCGATTTTCTACAACCCAAATTTTTTTTCTAAATGAACGGGGCAGACTTGATCTTCGAAAGTTTCATTAAAATGGCCCGATTTCTTCATGCTCCCAAATGAACAATATTTGTTCTCGAACTTTATTGTGAAAAGGAAAAGATGAATGAAAGTGTTATAGTTACTATGATAAGTTTACTATTGAAAAACTATTGCACAAAAGGTGAAAAACGCAATCGTTTTTTATTCTAAATTACATACAAATTAATGATGGAAATCACCTTCACCCAGCATCAAGCGCTTACCAAACTGGCATCCGGTAGCTACACCGCACTCTTCACTGTTGTGTACACTTGTGTTGTGTTGTGTTGTGTTGTGTTGTGTTAGTAGCTCCACTGTTGTGAATGGCTGGCAATGAGCATTCTATCTATTTTCAGTTCAGTGACACTAGAGGCCGATGCAACTTTGATTAGGCTGAAACAAAATGGCGGATTAAGACCCCCGACAAGGTGAACGTCGGCTGACCAAGGGTAAGCCTGTTTTTGGTGTGAATTTAATTCACCTGTTAATTACCTTCAAATGGGTGTTTAACTTGACCCAAACACCAAGTTTTCATTGATGCACTCCGTTGGAGTTCCTTGAGTATGCATGGAAAGTTGTGGGCCGCTAGGTTTCATGGTTTTGGAGTTATGAAGGAGACACATACACACACTGACACACTCACACACTGACTCGCTGCCACACACTTACATTTATTATACAAGTTGGCCCGTTGGTGCATTGGACCAAATTTTCATTGGTTTTCACGGCCTTGAAACATCCCTGCCTGCTCTTCTGCTTGAGCAATTAGCTTGCCTTTTCTTATGGATCAGTAATATATTCCACATAATTGAAAATGTTGTTAAGGTATATATTGTGGTAAAAGGTAACTGAAATTAAATAAGTATTGTGGTTCGTGTGGTCAAAGGCACTCTGTACAAAGCTGTGTTTGGACTAATATGTCCAAATAGCTGAACAAACTAGTTGGTAAAACGGCTGAATTTATGTTCTGTTGAGCGCACTGAACTTTGCCAGGGCGACGTTGCCTGTGCAAGAACATCATCATATGAGAAGGCTTTGATCAGAACCTTTGGAAATGAAAACAGTTTGGCTCTTCGGCACCAGATAAGCGAGACCGCTCTCATTGACCGTGTTCCACACGACCATAAAATATTCAATCAAATGGCAAAAATTAGGAAGAGGATGCGATGTGACCAGTGAGAATCAACAGCTGTATACATGACATGCCCAATCTGAATTTCATTTTTAAAACCGAGCTCAAACAGCAAAGAGGGTATTGAGTGCTACATTTTAACCACAACTGGTTTAGCAACTCCAAAGCCCTGACTCAAGAACCAGCTGCACCTCTGCGGATGTTGGTCGATCTTGTCTGCTGGCCGATTTGGTTCTTGCCGAACCGACTGCCTTGCTGGTGCCGAACACGACTGCCATTGCTGGTGTCTTGGAGACAATCCATTTTCTACTGGTCATACTATTAACACCACCTGGAGGCAAACACGCCCGGACATGTCCGGAGATAAACACAGTATGTAACAAACACCGCCGGAGATAAACACCGCCCGGACAAAAAAACATCATCCGGACATAATCACCGACCGGACATGACCAGAGAGAGAGAGAGAGAGATGTGTGGGAGGTGTTGCACTGTATTAGGAGGGGGCGGAGCGAGGATGGGACAGAGAGAGGAGATGGGGTTGGGGAGGGGAGTTAGCAGAGAGAATATGTTATGCTTTATGAACAACACACACACACACACACACACACACACACACACACACACACACACACACACACACATATACTGTGGCCTGGCCGATATTGGCAATTTTGGGGGAATCGGCAGATTGGAGTTAGTGTGATTACCAACTACAGTACTTACTGTATACAACCCAAAAACCTTGAGTAGCTTTCACCATTCTTTTGGGGGAATTTCAACAAACAAATTATGAAAAACAACATTGGATTTATATAGACGTTTCAAGGAGGTGTGCATTAACATTAATCTTTATAAACAGCTGCGTGTGACGGGTGGAGAAAAATTTGTCGCGGTAAGTTAGAAAACATGTTAATTTGGCAAAGCACTCGGAAATCGGGTGTTATCAAATGTATTTTACTTTGAAGCTCACAAAGATAAAGCATACAACCTTTGCAAAGCACACCCGATTACCAAGTGCTTTAGAAATAGTCACGAGGACAAAGGGAAACCTGATAAAACAGCCATAAGATACGGGATGAAACTTTGCTACCACGGCACCTGTAACAGGCATGGCATGTCCACACACCCACGGAGAGTCCATGCAGATCCAAATCTACCCATATGTACCACGTCCGTGTGTGCTGTATACGTACCTTGTATGGCAATTGCCAACTGTAGATTCCGATCAGGAGAAGAACTATACCGCCATAGATGGTAGGGTGCTCGGCAAGTGTTTTAAGCACTCAAGCAAGCACTCCGATGGAACGCTTGGCTTGGCAAGTGATTGCCAATTGCCATCGATGAACCCATGCACTCAGAAACGCTCAAGCAATGTCCAAAATGGACAAATGAACACCTTTTTAGCAGTCGGAACTGCTGCTAAGTTCAATTATGGAGCTTAAATTTTGTAAATTGGCTTAGTTTATTAGATTCTCGAGGTGATACCATGTGTGGAAATGAAATAAAGCCACGAACGCTGGTGTCTCTGGGCGTTTATAAGCATCGCAATGTATCCAGCGATTAATTGCTATGATGAACAGGCATTCGATAATGTAAGTGAGGAAAGTGAAAAAAAAAACTGTCTTTAAGAAATCGTTGTGGCCTGTTCCAAGTCAAGGCATGGTTGAGCAGGCCCAAAAAAACGGTGGCTTTCGACCCCAGCGAGGTAACCCAGGAAACACCTTAAGACCCCGTAGAGAGTGAGGTGGCTGAGGATAAGCCTTGATAAAGGATAATTAAATAAGGGCGTTAATTATCTTCAAAAGGGTTGTTTTAATTAAGCCAAACACCCAATTTTCACTCCTGCACTTCCTTGGAGTTCCCTTGGTATGCATGTAAAGTTTCAGGCTGATAGATTTCATGGTTTTAGAGTTATGGAGGAGACACACACACAACACACACGCACGCCACGCACGCACACACACAGGCATTTATCAGTATGGATTAGAATGCCATGCTGTGGAGGGCCTTTAATCTGCTCTTTACACCTAACATGGTGTGCGTTTAAAACATGGGAATTCTTCCGGATTATTTGTAGTTATTTAACCTAATCAACTCAGGAGATGATATAGCGATCATTTCTGTGTTTCACATTCCATATCAGAAAGCTCCAGTAGAACTCCACAAAAAACATCTCTCTCACACACACCACACACACACACACACACACACACACACACACACACACACACACACACACACACACACACAGACACACACACCAGCACTTCTTGCTTCTTCCTTCCTGCATTTCCTGTTGCTTTTGCCATGATTATTGACTGACTCCAGCAGAAACATTTGGAATATTTTGTCTTGAGAATGCCTTTGTACCCATATTTAGCAAAAAGTTTTCCCCCTTTCTTTCCTGTTAAGTTTTGCATTATAAGAAAAGAACTGCATTCATCTACAATTTAACACCGAAGCCATTTCCTGACCGTAAACGCCCACACAAGGTTTCCTTTACTACCCCAGCTGTCGAAATGAAACTATCAACTTTACTGACCCACAGCGTTGTCCGACCCAATGATGGATTGAATTTCAGACAGCTGGGACCTCACATTAACAACCTCTCATGACGTCACTTTTACTTGTTATTTCAGCTGCTTGAATATCTTTCTTGGCTGTTTCACTATTGCACAATTTTGTGACTAGGAACATTTTATAACAAGCAAACAGCATAAAGGTTGCTACGTGTATGTGCGTATAAATAGGACATACCGTGAGTAGATCCAGGGAGTGTAAGTGCACACGACTTGCTGGACTTCAAACTCAAACTCGACCTTCTTTTGTCTAAAGTAAAAGGCTTTTCAGTTTCTCATCTTTCTTTGTAACTACACTGAGTAGCATTGGGGTTTGAGTATCCTCTTAGAGACTGGAAGGTTCGTGTGGCGTTGGTTGTTATATCTCCATATGTGGGTTTCAGAAGGTGGAATGGAGGCCTCACAGGTCTCAAAGTATCCACCTTTGTGTGTGCGTGTAGATACATAAGTGTGTGTGTGTGTGTGTGTGTGTGTGTGTGTGTGTGTGTGTGTGTGTGTGTGTGTGTGTGTGTGTGTGTGTGTAAATATTCTAGATTCAGCCTAGCTAGACTTTGTACGTTCCTCGTACTACTTCCTTTGAGGTATAAATTACATTCCCTCTTCACAATCCTGAAATGTTATCTGCCTTGCTCACTGCCACTCACTTGGCATTGCTTTTCCTGTTTCAGTGTTGTACCCTCCAATTGCTCTTAATCCATTTTCTGACAGTCCTACTGCAAAATGTTTTCAACATAATCCCTTTGACTATTTTTTTTCATGCAAATTAGATTTCCATGAACTTCCCAAACTTAAAGAGCATCTGTTACTTCCTAGCCCAGTAATCTGAGGCATCCTAACATTCCTGAATCTTTAGCCGCATGTATTAGCAGTATGGGCTGGTAGGTTAGCTTAAAGCTGTTGAGCATGGATTCGAATCTCAACCCAGATTATGAAAGTCACCCTGTTGTTTCGCATGCAGGGCTACGTATTTGGGCTTTGAGAAGAATTCTTGCTTTCAATTCATCATCGCACGAACATGACCAATGTACTATCACACATGTTGCTGATCAGGACTGACCTTGTAGCGTTTTGCTTGGGAGAAAGAAAAAAAAAGATATATAAGGCACAGGGAAGAATGTGACACATGGAGAAAACGTCAGCATCGAGCTCGCTGAGCTATTTCAGCATTCAGGCATCAGCTGAAAGCCCATAAGTCCAGGCCAGATGTCCCTAACCACTCCAACAATTCATGATGTCACATTGTGATCCCTGCGGTTCAGCCTTGGGGTTGAAGGCTCGCATAGCTCCTCAAATGAGATCTTCCCTTGGGGAGCTGAGTAGACAAGATCTAGTGTAAGAAAAGTAGAATGGTGATTTGAAAAAAAGCAAGAGGCTATCGATTAATTAATTATAATTCTTTACAATCGAGCATATCCATACTCGATTAAAGTTTTCTTCATGGATGTTTAATCACAACTGAGAAAACTGAGGATATATATATATATATATATATATATATATATATATATATATATAAATATATAATATATATATATATATATATAATATATACACAGTACTGGACTCTACAGAGTGGTATTTAATAAATAAATCTCGTGTTTAGTGTGAATTAACAATCCATTACTAAAACGTTACATCCGATGTAGTGCAAAAATAAAGTGGAAACTCGATGTGGAATTTTAAATTTAAGCCCAAGCATTACATGTGTGAGTGTAATCCCACTCCTTGTGGTTCTTCTGTGAGTCTTGCTCGAATCACGTGGGAGCGACCGACCAATCAGAAGTAAACGCGAACAGCTGAGAGTATATACAGGGAGTGAAAGGGTGAGTTTCAGTGTGGAACGTGTTTGGTTTGGTGCTCCAGGTTTATTCGGTCCGGTTGAGTTAACCACAACATTATTATTTGGAAAGGATGCGTGAGATCGTCCATTTACAGGCTGGACAGTGCGGGAATCAGATTGGCTCCAAGGTCAGAAAGTTTTTCTTTGCCGAAGAAGGTCCACCCTGCTACTTTTGCCTTGTCTTTGTTTTTATGTGATGATGTGACGTTGTTACTTTCTTTCTGAAATCCCAATGTTACTTAAAAGTACTTTTGCATATATCAAGCTGTTGTATATTTTTAGATCCTCGTGGAGGATCTCTAAGTCTTACTCATGTTGTTGTTCTTGTGGACTTTTTT
>CM068966.1:30995147-31011197 GCA_035128595.1 Eptatretus atami | reverse complement strand
TCATACTGATCAGATGTGGCATTCTACATATGCAATTATGACATCATAACGAAGGCACCTCTGACGTCATCAAAAAAATCACACTCATTCCCCATGAGGAGTACTTGCTTATGTGCCAAGTTTCAATTTTTCCCTTGGTGCAGTTTCAGAGATACAGAGGTACAAAGTTTTTCCGTTTTTCCAACATGGCTGCCACACCACGTAACTTATGACGTAATAATTATCACTACAACATTCTACATGAGTAGTCGCACCAATGGTGAAAATTTTGTCTCAATCCGACAAGCGGTTGCGGAGAAAAACACAAAAGTTCTGTGTGGACAAACAGACAGACAGACAAACAAACGGACCCAAACGCAATACCCTCTCCTTCAGCGAAGGTAATAAAGAACATTGCGCAAAGGTACCATTCACCGCAGTTGAGAGACGTGCCGCACTCTCCAGAAGGCACGGGCTTGCTGCTTGTGCAACTTCTTAGAGGGTTGCATCAGGCTCCCCAGTGCCCATTGCACCAGGTTAGGGGGTATCTTTTCTTTACCACATCTCTCTCTCTCTTTCTCTCTGTCCGATGAATGCTGGCCAAATTTAGATCGTTAAGTTGACTGTACATACCTGAATATTCCGTGGGCACGATTGTTCGGTGAGGGTAATTGGAAATTGTGTTGATAATTGCTTATACATATGTGCTTTCTTTTAAATATGCTCGTTAAATTGATTTGGTTTCCTGATTCATTTGGTTTACATCATGACGGTGGCAATATGGCGGCTAAGAGGGAATGTATTTGATCTAGCAATTGGCCCATAGATAAGTCCGCAGTCATGTGACTTATTAAGCTCAGCCATAGATAAGATGTCATGTGATTGCATACCGGCACGATACCCGTTCGTACCGGGAACCTCAATCTGGACGGTAGCACAGCTTTGGACATGGGATCTGGCAGGAGGTTCCTGGGATGAGGGACTATCATGGTCGCTTAGCAACTCACCGATGTCAGACCAGAGCAACCGTTACAGTAGGTATGTTAAAATCAACCCTTGCATCAAATGAGGCAGTATAACACATCAAATCTTTTGGATGAGACTCTCTGCAACCCTGGTGAAAGGATAATTGTCACAATTTCAATTGACAAGTTGCCAAATTGGGGCCAATGACAAACGAGGTGGGCATAATTTTGAGATCTTCAAAATAAGTGGTAGTCGATTGGTCGACTACGGCTGTATTAGCACCAATATGTTCAGGTTTCCAATGGTACAGCTCACCTACTCTTCGTGGGATATTTAATGTTCACAAACAACAAATACTGGGAGATGTGTCCTGTTTGACGTCCTTCCGAACGACAGCACACGCAATGATGAATCGCCTTGTACGCGAAACACCAGGATGACAGTTTATAGCTGTGCCGCGATTCAAACCCAGACAGCTCAGAGGTGATTTGTGTGTATCCCTCTTTAAGCTAACCTGCCAGTCCATTGTGTAGTCATAACCTGGCATTGCAATGAAAGAAAAGTAAAATTTTAAACTCTGCATTAATACATCTGCTTAATTTCTTCACATTCACTCTACATCGCTCTCAGAGAAATCCCACAAGTAAACTATACATGCAACTTAAAGATATAAAAACTATTGGGTCGGTCCATTTTTCACACTTAAGGTGAAATTCCTATTCGTCACAGGAATGGGTTTATACAAGGAAATCAGACGCAGGTGAGTGGAGGCCATTCAGCCCATCATGCCTGTGTGACATCAACACCGCACTAATTTATCATCACAAGATCCAAAGAAGAAAACGCAATTTTTTATTTATTTTTTAAATAGTGCTTTGGTGGGTTTTTTTTATTATCATTATATATTTATTTATTTTTAATGTTTTTGTAGGGGTGTATTTGTTTCTCTCAGGGGAGGGGGCATGGGCTTGGTTTAAAAAAAAAAACACACAACACCTCTTGAATGAGACCCTCCTACCAACAGCACTCCGTAGAGATGTACACAATGCACCCATCAATACTCAAGCTACCTAAAAGTCCTGCCAACAATCCCTATATACCACTCTATCTCCATAACTTCCAGGTAACTAACTAATTCTCAATTTAAACTTATCTTACTTTTCTCTGCTGCCACTACTTTCCAGGGAGGCCATTCCATGCACTAACTACCTCTGAGTCAAAGTTCCCTGCCTTCGCTAACCATCTTAACTCTCTCTTCTTTACTCTCGAGGCTGTGCCCCTGTTCTATCACTGTTACTTGTTGAGATAAGTTCATCTGCACTTATTTTGTCCATAACCTTTTCATTATCTTAAAATATCTCTATCATATTTCCTCGTAACCGCCTCCTTTCTCATGTATAAAGCCCTGTCTCCTTCAGCAGCTCCTCATAGCTGAGTCTCGCGAGGCCCGGAATCAATCTAGTAGCCCTACGCTGAACCCTCTCTATGGCATCTGTTCTTCCTGAGTTGTGGTGACCAAAACTGCACACAATATACTAGATGTGACGTCACTAAATTCCTGTACAATGTAGACACCACCTCTTTTGATTTATAATTGATCCCCCTCTGAATACAACCTAAAACCCTATGTGCTTTAGCTATAGCTGTCCGGCACTGTGCTGCCTGCTTACCTCCCGATCTATTACCACCCCAGATCCTTCTCCTGTGTGACACACTCCAAAAATTATCCCTTGCATCCTGTAATCTCTATTTTCATTGTTCTTTCCCATCCCCAACACCTTACACTTGCTCAGGTTAATTGCACCATCTAATCTTTGTCAACACAGGCTGAGGCCTTGTGTTGTGGGGTGATGCTTTGGTGTGGACTGTGTCCAACTGGGGATTCAGCGGGTGCTTTCACACTCCACATATATATATTATATATATATATATATATATATATATAATTATATATATTTGTATGTACTTTTGAAATAAATTCCTAAACACATTTTCTCTTGATGTAGTTTTGTGATAACCATTTCAACTTCCTCCATGATAGCCAAACCAGTCATGTGACTCACTTTTTTTTTCTTTTCTTTTTTGTATACATTGTTGAGGCTCATATGAGAGCTAACCACACAACGCACAGCAAGGGGGGCAGGAACAAGGGGTGGGAGTGGAAGGACAAAACAGTGGGAACAGAGACATTAGGAGATCTGTGGGAGGGAGAGGGATGGGCGGGGAACACGGGGCATACAAGATGGACATTAAAGGGACTTTCAGAAGGAAAGCAGCGAATTTGAAGGAGGTGGTTTGGGGTGGATTAATAGGGGTAGAAAAGATCAAGGGTTGGATGGGGGAAAATAAGAGGTGGTGGTGAACTGCTGTTTTGAAGGCTGGAGGGAAGAATGGGATTGAAGAGAGTGAGGGAGTTTATTCAAAGGTGGGGAAAAAGAGGAATAAAAAGATGAAGGTGAGCAAAGATTCGTGATTTTGGTAGTTTTACCAGAAGGGGGTTGCTGGCGGACATTGAGCGCCCTGCGGAAATATGGTGGGGACAGATCACAAACAGAGAAGGGGTGGGGGGGGGGGTGAGACCGGAGAGGAGACGGTAGAAGAAAAGGAAAGACCAGCGATCTGCCTGCATTGAGAGAGTGAACGGCCCAAAGACTCAGCCTCACCGCAGGACATACCAATGATCCTAAATGCCTTGTTTCCACAGCGTGAAGGCGAGAAAGGTGAGAGGCAGGAGCACCAGCCCAGAGAGGAGAGCAGTACTCCATCAGGCTGCGGACGAAAGCTTTGTATGTGGTCAGGAGCTCAGGTGGGCCGAGGAAGGACTTTGCATGACAAGAGGATTTTCCCAGTCGGCGACTGGCTTTGGAGGCCAGGTTGGAAATGTGGCTTTCCCAAGAAAGATCTTGGCAGATAGTGAGACCCAGAAGCTTGAATGAAAGAAGCTTTTGATAAATAAGGCTTTGAATCATGCAACTTGCACCTTAGCTATTCAAAGCCGGGTTGATTCATTTTCAATTAAATACGAGTCAAAGATATTGCACATGATAGATTTGTCAGATGTAGGGATCCATTTTTGGGTGTAAAAAAAAATGGTTCAATTACTTATTAGGGTTTTTAGCACATTGTGGTGGAAAGTTGAAGACAATCAACAGATTGGCCCAGTTATGAAATTTGATTTCCCCACCCCACACTTTGAAATGGCTCGATAAAACATATAAATGTGTTTCATGAAATTCTTAATGTGCAACTGATGTCTGTGCAGTATGCTATCTCACCAACAGATTGCATTTTCTTACTTTACAGGTGGCAAGTTTGTTCCTCGAGCAATCATGGTGGACCTAGAACCTGGTACCATGGATGCTGTGAGGTCGGGGCCTATTGGAGCAATGTTCAGGCCAGATAACTTTGTGTTTGGTATGTGGCAAAGCAGCAGAAAAGTTTGCTTTGGACATGGAGATGTACATCTATTACTATAAGGAGGTTGGGTGTTTGTGTGTGATGCTTTATTCGAAACGGTTCCTACGATCGTAGAATAATCAAAATAGTATCATTGGAAAGATACTAATCAATGTCCTTGGAACAAAAATGAGTGTCCATTTAATCATAAAAATGCCTGTTTTAAAAGCCCCTCTTTCTGGATGGAAGAACAAGTGGGACGTGGGACTTTAATATAGCGGTTCCAATGGTATGACAGCAGAAACTCTTTGGAATAAAGTGTGACAGACATGGAAGGAGCACACAAAATTATATATAGTAATACTTCTTGAAACAATGTGAAAACATATAATAGTACACAGAAGGAGCGCAATGATAGCCACGGCTACAGTCACAGCAACAAGAAGTATGTGTTATAAAAAAAATTCCCCATGTTTTACATCCTCATTGAGATTCACAGATAGATATGCATTATTTTTGTGAAGTGCAACATGCTGTCTTTTGAATCAACCAATCAGCGAAGCGACAGGTAGGCATGGCTCATATTACCTATTTCCTCCACTAAGGAAGAGACTGGGGTGACGTTTCATAGTTCTTAAAACTACCCTTGTCCTGAACACTTAACTAAGTGACCTTCGACGTTTAATGTTCAAGTTGTAATGTTTCATTTTCATATCAGGTCAGAGTGGTGCAGGAAACAACTGGGCCAAGGGTCACTACACTGAGGGTGCGGAGCTGGTGGACTCTGTGCTGGATGTGGTGCGGAAGGAGTCTGAAAGCTGTGACTGCCTGCAGGGCTTTCAGCTGACTCACTCTCTGGGGGGTGGTACGGGGTCTGGTATGGGTACACTCCTCATCAGCAAGATCCGTGAAGAGTACCCTGATCGTATCATGAACACCTTCAGCGTGGTGCCCTCACCTAAAGTCAGTGACACTGTGGTCGAGCCTTACAATGCTACACTGTCGGTACACCAACTGGTAGAAAACACTGATGAGACCTACACAATTGACAATGAAGCCCTGTACGATATCTGCTTCCGTACTCTCAAGCTAATGAATCCAACTTATGGAGACCTCAACCACCTTGTGTCTGCTACCATGAGTGGAGTAACCACGTGCCTTCGCTTCCCTGGGCAGCTCAATGCTGACCTGCGCAAGTTGGCCGTCAACATGGTTCCCTTCCCACGGCTCCACTTCTTCATGCCTGGCTTTGCCCCACTCACATCTCGTGGTAGTCAGCAGTACCGTGCACTCACTGTTCCTGAGCTCACACAGCAGATGTTCGATGCCAAGAACATGATGGCCGCCTGCGACCCACGTCACGGCCGCTACCTCACTGTGGCAGCTGTTTTTCGTGGACGGGTTTCGATGAAGGAAGTGGATGAGCAGATGTTGAACATACAAAACAAGAACAGCAGCTATTTTGTGGAGTGGATCCCAAATAACGTAAAGACCGCAGTGTGTGACATCCCACCACGTGGTCTCAAAATGTCAGCTACTTTCATTGGTAACAACACCGCCATCCAGGAACTGTTTAAGCGCATTTCAGAGCAGTTCGCCGCCATGTTCCGGCGCAAGGCCTTCCTTCACTGGTACACAGGCGAGGGTATGGATGAGATGGAGTTCACTGAGGCCGAGAGCAACATGAACGACCTCGTTTCTGAGTATCAGCAGTACCAGGATGCTACAGTAGAGGAGGAGGGGGAATTTGAATATGAAGATGAACAAGAAAACTAAGCTTGAAGCATCTCCATGAGAATACTTCCTGTATCCTTATGAAGCATTGTCCTGTTTCATTTTTAAAATACATTGGAAAAAAATTGCTGTTTTGTTAATTTTTATCCTCTGGGAAATGGCTGGAGTTTATCAGGGTGCCAGGCTATCCTCCGAGGGACAGACTCACCCCCCCCCCCCAACCCTCAGCCTTATCCAGCTCGTGTCAACCAAATTAGCGAGTAAAGGAAGAGAAGGCAAGGGCTTCATGATCTAAAAGATTTCATCCATGGTGGACCAAATACACATTACACGAACAATCAATCAATTGAGAGGTCTGTATCTCCAAATTATGTAATTACTGATGTTTAAGATACTTACTTGGTTGTGATTCCTGTCTTTTTTTTAACTTCATAACATGGCCGATCGTCGTTCCTGATTGGATCAGATGGTTTCGAACTTGCATCTCCGGTTCATCATTTAAATACCTACAAAATCTGCTTTACACAAGGTTTATCACAAAAGGTCCATCATTCAACAACAATGATGTGTAAAGGTGCATAACTCGCTTCATACGAGGCTATGATCACACTCATCACAATGGGTTACTATTCAACTGCAATAGTACTGTGGAAAGGCCTATATCAAACATTGGTAACTAGAACAGCACTAGGTAGAGTGCATTCCTCTGCCAGGCTGAACAATTTACGTTTTGTATTCCACTGATAGACCGGATCTGCATTTGTACCTTGGTGGCTCATCCACCAAGTTTCGTCTGACTCCTTCCATAACTTTTTGAGATATCGTGCTCACAAACAAACAGACAGACAAACAATGGTGAAAACAACCTCCATCCACCTTCAGTGGCACAGGTAAAGATCAGGATGCCTTCGCTAACAAATATAACATCCTTGGTCAGAATTAAATGATTACTTTAGGATTTGAAATGCTTCCATGGAATTCAGACAGGAGAATAGGAAGGATTAATTACGATCATCACACTCCCATTCTAAAAGTGGAATCGATATGCAATTTTTACTCACTTAAAATATGGTAAACATTGAGAATGGAATTATGGAGTCAGTGTATAACTTCACAGTTTTTTAGGTGGGTGTCTTCCTTATGAACACAAGCTCAAAGATTGGTCACAGGTAGGTTCAGTGAGTACCGTAAGGACTTTGCAGACTACAATGTCTGACTTCCAGACCTTTCTCTCGTCGCTTGGATAAGCCTTTGCGACTGTGGAAAGGGATCAGTCAATGTCAAAAGCATCAATCCTGAGTATAAATGGCTTACTCGGGTCTGTTAGTCTCATGATATGAGTTGGTTGAGAGTCATGTAAGCCTCCTGACCATGCCCTCCCCCAGCCCCTCCCAAATCACTTTACTCATGGTTTGATCCTTTTCGGTTAAATTCATTTTCTGTATTTCTGCATAAATTTGACCTAAAATGTGATCATATCTTCATCTAAGTCCTAATAATAGAAATAAAGAGAACCTGATTAAACAAATGGCACACAAAAAAAAAATCTACTTTTTAATTTATTTGAGAAAAATGATTCAACATTCAATTTCTTTGTCAGAAAAAGTTTGTGAACCTTTACATTCAGTAACTGGTGCCCCCCCCCCCCATTGAGCAGCAATAACTTCACTCAAATGTTTCCTGGAACTCTTGATCGGTCCTGCACATCGGCTTGGAGGAATTTTGGCCCATTACTCCTTACAGAACTGCTTAAACTCAGGGATAAGGGATATTTGTGGGCTTTCTTGCATGAACTGCTCGCTTCAGGTTCTGCCACAACATTTCAATTGGGTTACTGTAAGATCTGGACTTTGACTTGGCCATTGAAAAACACAAAATCTCTTTTACTTCAGTCATTCTGTTGTAGATTTACTTGTGTTTAGGATCATTTTCTTACTGCATAACCCACTTTCTGTTATGCTTCAGCTCATGGACGGATGTCCTGACATTCTCCTGTGGAATTTGCTGGTACAATCCAGAATTCATGGTTCCGTCAATGATGGCAAGCCGTCCGGGTCCTGAGGCAGCAAAGCAGTCCCAAACTCCCACCAACATGCTTCACGGTTGGGATGAGGTTCTCATGGTGGAATGCAGTGTTTGGTTTTCACCAAACATAACGTTTCTCGTGTTAGCCCAAAAGTTCCACTTTCGACTCATGTGTCCATATAACATTCTTCCAATAGCCTTCTGGATCATCAGGTGGTCTTTGGCAAACTTGAGATGGGTGGAAATGTTCTTCTTGGAGAGCAATAGTTTCCTCCTTGCTATCCCCCCATGCACACCATTCTTGTTCAGTGTTTTCCTAATGGTAGACTCATGAACACTGACGTTAGCCAATGCAAGAGAGGTCTGCAGATCCTTGGATGTTACTCCGTGACCACCTGGATTATTGTACACCTTGCTCTTGGAGTGATTTTCGTTGGACGACCTCCTCTGGAAAGATTAACAATGGTGTTGAATTTTCTTCATTTGTACACTATCTACCTGACAGTGAATTGGTGGAGCCCAACATCTTTTAGAAATGGTTTTGTAACCCTTTCCAGACCGATGAGCATCAACAACTCTTTTTCTGAGGTCCTCAGAAATCTCTTTTGATCGTGGCATGACACACTTCCACAAACCTGTGTAGTGAAGACCAGACTCTGATGGTGACGAACAAAGTTTATATTTTTCATATTGGGCAGGACCACCCAAACTCACTCCTGATTTTCATCCCATTAATTAAAACAACTGACTAATTACCCCCTTAATTGAGCTGATTAACCTCGAGGTTCACACACTTTTTCTGACAAAGCAATTTAATGGTGGATCATTTCGCTCAATAAATAAATGAGAAAGGAGATTTTCTTTTTTTTGTTTGCTATTTGTTTAATCAGGTTCTCTTTATCTATTATTAAGACTTAGATGAAGATCTGATCACTTTTTAGGTCAAATGTATACAGAAATACAGAAAATTCTAAAGGGTGAACAAACTTTTTCTCACCACTGTATGTATCAACATTTTCCATCCCAATACAACCAGAAACATCCTCGTGCCACGTACGAACATAGCTAGCTTTTCAGTTCATCATCCCAAATGGCATCTTCAAAAAAATCGGAAGTGATATCTATCGTCTGCACAAAAGCTGTCTTGTTCATATCTTCCTCCACCACCAGTATCTGCAAATATCCTTCACTCTAGTCAATCTTAGTACAATATTTATTCTCACTGAGCTTCAGGAAAAAGTCACCGACCGTCACCAATGGCTCTTGTTCAAATAAAATTAACATAATAAGCTTGTGGTGGTCAACACACGTGGTTTGTCAGATCCTTGAAATGAACTATCACGACTGGTGATGTGTATGGAAAATTAGACTGCCACATTATCTCCATTTTCGACGTCTCTTGTCTGCTTGTGAGTCCTAAGAGACTGCCTAACACGATACACTACTGCATATGGTTTCGACTGAATAGTCTCACTTTTAGTCAGGTTGATGCGATGACTGCTTAACGTTGTGGTCCTTGGAAAATCTGTAAACACACCTTCATCAAGGACCTCAAATCCTTGCTTTGAGCACAGGTGAAATACTGGCCAAACCTCACATCTGTCACTGCTTTCTTGGCCTCAAAGATGCCGAGCCTTTACATGCTTTCATCATTGACCGCGTGGTCCATGGGTCGCTTCACTCAGCCCAGTGACTTCAGTGCTCACTACCTCTGCGTGGGTAGTCCGAATGGCTGGCAACATATCTCAACCTTAACATTTACCTGCTGATCAACCTGGATATTCCCCTTCAACAAATTTAAGTGCCATCTATTGCACCTGCTGCCCAGCCTAACAGTAGTTATTATTGATACCAACAATATCTTCCACCTTAAAGGAACCCTTCCACTGCATTAGTGGGCTGACAGGATGGCCTAGAGGTATGCATGCTCACCTTTTAGCATTTAAGCAGTCTAACCAGGGTTTGAATCCTGGCCTACCTATAAACTATCAACCCTGTGTTTCACAGGCAGGTACCTATAAACTATCAACCCTGTGTTTTCATTCATCAATGTGTGTGCTTTCCCTCTAATGGACGTTAAACAGGCATACTGTCAGTCAGCATTAGTTGGTGGATGTTAAAGATCCCAGGTGTCCTTCATGAGAAGTAGGTGAACTATCTCAGTGGGTGAGCACTATGACTAAATTTCGAATTTCTGCCATAACCAGCAGAGGGCATTGCATCATTGGAACAGCCACAACCTCATCCAATGATGCTGCCCTGCAGCTTTGTGCTGCATACAAACGATGAAGAAGACTGCATTGGTAACTGGTTTCTTTCTGTCTGTCGGTAACAGTATCAGCACTAGGTCTCCCAACTTAAATATCTTGACCTTGGTTTTTATGCCTCCGCACCAAGGGTGCCGGAGGCATTATTCATTTATGTGATGTTGTTTGTACCTCTTCTGAGACCTTTGCATTTGTTTCTGTGCAATTATGGGTATGTAATCCAAATTCTCAATTTGAAATCACGTGTACGTGTGCACAATGCAGACAGCAGTTTGTTAATATCCTTATTATTTAACGACCACAATCATTCCCACGTTATTGTGGGGTTGGCTGGGGGAAGATTGACCCAAGTCTTTCACAAACCAGCTGGCCAGGCCTGACGTTCGACAAAGGTGAAGACAGGAATTTGTCATTTTTTCAGGGTTCCACCGACAGCTCACCTACTCTTCGTAAAGGACACAGTGGGATCTATAAAGTCCACCAACTAATGCTGGCACAAGGGATGCCAGCTTAACATCCAATGGCACGCATTGATGAATCACCCTGCCTGTGAAACACCAGGCTCACAGGATGACAGCTGGGTCAGGATTCAAACCCAGGATAGACAGCTTAGAGGAAAGTGTACATAGCTCGAGGCCATCCGATCAGCCCCCATATTCTTATTATTGGTTCACGAGTCAGTAAGTGACCACTATATTCGTTATTGGTGTCTGTCTGTTAGGGACGGAGTTGGCTCGAGTTCCACACTTTTGACATGTGCGTGTTGCAATGTCTTCAGGAATTGGATTGTTCCCCCTGCTTGGGACCAGAAGATCATCGATGAATTCGAAACCAAATTCTTCTTGGGTCAGAGGGTTCGCATGATGAGAGGAGGGACACCATCTCTTTGTCGCAAAGTAGGCTCTCAAAATGTGCAACGAATGGCATGACTTGTGGGTGGCAGGTCACCAAACATGACCGCTTGGCATGATGATACCTGTGGCTTCGGAGCTGGTTCATGGTTTTCATCGTTGTTCCTTTCTTAAGGACCTGTGTCAGATAGGCTTCTACTTTATCAATTACTGTATCCAGGTTACCTGTCGCCACCACAAAGTCCTTTAAGTACATCTCTGGATTGGCTATTAGAGCAGCATGCTTGGTTCCAACTTACTTGTGTAGTCACACCCAGTTAGTGTGTGGACAGCGGGAAAACCTGACACAAACTTCGTCCGATCCTCTTTGAAAGGATATGTATCGGAATGTATCTTGTCGAGTCACCAACCCATAGTTCTTCGAGGCCGTTCGCATTCAGCTCGCTCCAGTAGAACATCAGCAAAATGAACACATCCGTGTCTGACGATAGGACTATGATACGATTTTTACCTTGTTTAACAGCATGCATTGCATGTGGTATAATCCTCATGTCAGCCTCTTCTACATTACACTTGAGTTGTGGAACCTCTACAGGTCTCGATGTCATGGACCAACACGAAACGACGATGCTGTCTGGTCCACAGAAATGACTGACTATAATCTCCAACGTAGGAGCACTCAATTCCGTACCAGCGCCTCTGCATGAATGAGGGATTCAAATTTTGCTTTGTTGACACTGGATGGCCAAACCTGTCCATTTCTCGAGGAGAGGAGTTTCCCTGGACACATATGCAGTTTATGGTGACTTCTTCTCTCGCCTTTGCCGCTCAGAATCCATCAAAGACGTTCCCATGTAGGAATCAAACACAAAATCAATTCTCGAGGCACCCTTTGCTGTGGAGGCAACATAGCCTAGAAAGGCATCACAGAAGTCACCAAAATTTTTTGAATCTTTTTGTTTGGATCTTGCGAATGTTTGCCATCACATCAACTATACAGCATGTTCCCATTGAGTCATCAGGTCTCGTGTTTCTTGGGTCCTGGTCGCTGAGATGAGCTTCAAGTTCATGGACAATTTCACTTTTAATTGGCTTGGTCATTAGGCCTTCGTCATCAAAAGAGAGGAGACGTTGTACACACATCGTACTGCAGGAGTTCCTCCATAGTCCGTCCTCCGTATCTTTGCAATCTCTCGTGTACGTTTCATCTGAGCATCTTCCCACTTGCTGAGTTTTGCTTTTCTTTGTGTGGGAATGAATTCTTGTGTATTGACAGCGAAGGTTTTAAGGTTGGTGCGATGAATCGTGTCTGACAGTCGAACGGTCTTCTCTATGTACCTTTCTCTACGAAGTTTCTCGTAGGTATCGTTGCCGATTCTCTCCACATTGAGCAGCTGTTCTCTGATATCTTCTGACATGACTCCCTTGTTAAGATATTGTGGAGCATTTTTCTTTTGGGGGAGTGAGGAAGGGATTCTCATTCTTCTCTATGACATTTAATATAGCTTGAATGTTGGCCTCCTCAAACTCGGTTGCTGCTTTGCTGAATGACATGTTGACTTCTAACTCATAGGAGGAACTACCCCAACCAGCAAGTTATCTGTGAAGGTTTGTGATGGCAAGTATCTCATGATATATCAGTTCCCACTTGGCAACAAACTTCTTCTTTCTTGAACTACCAATTATTCCTGATGCACTTTTCTGGGCTCTGTTGATAGTCTGTTCCAATGCAAGGTCTGCTCCAACCGCTTTGAAACGTCCCATTGTTCATTTTACGGCAAATCTGCCCTCCATAAACTCTGAATGCACTTCTGGTGCTATCTCAGGCAGCCTCCTCATGTCCTCAAGGTAGAGGGAGCCATCTCAAGTAGTTCGTGGAATCAAAAGCAGCAAACAAGGGTCAGAATCTTGAATGGCTTGTACTTGAAGTTCCAGTTTCCCTCGTGATCACTCCGAATTAAGTTCTCAAGATGAGACACCAGGTGTAGAAAGGTGTTCCAATACCTGAATGTCTCACTTTCCTCACAACACTTTGAAATGAATCGTTAAATTCGTCTACTAGTTCAGAGCCGATGTGGTCCTGGCATGTGTGAAGGAGGGGCACACTCTCGGGAGATTTCGCTGCTACTTCTTCTTTCAAATGCAGGAGGGTATCGAGCAGATCCTTGTATTTTACCGATTTGATTGTGTTCCTTTGGCATTCTCATAGATGAAAAAATATGGATCTGGCATGTAATGTTGTGCATTTTCCACAGAAATTTTCACTTGACCCCAATTTCCGTGACCTTTTGACCTCTAGTGACCTCATTATTGGCCCAATCTCCATAAAGGTAATATCACATGGAAGAGTCTTTAAGGCAAACAGTTTAAGGGTTATTTTGTCTATCTAGGGTGAACGGGCGTGACATAATAACCATTTAAGTTTCTCAACAGGAAATCGTTTAAGCGGTGGCCAAAAAGTGATCAGATTGAAAGTCGACCGCTTTCCATTCTGTGCTGTTTCATTTTATGGCAACAAATTCCACTTTATTCATATGATTGTGTTCCTTGGCACCTATGGTGATGGGATAGACCCTCAGAGAGGGTAAAATATGGATGTGGCATGTTCTGTGGGCATGTTTCAGAGATAGGTCAGATTTCACTGACCAATTTTCGTGACCTTTTGACCTCTAGTGGCCTGATTCTTGAACCAATGAACCTAATTTGCATATCATATGAAAGAGGATCTCAAGACCGACATTTTGAGTGGTAGTTTGTGTTTCTAGGGTGTAAGACTGCAAAGTAAGTCGTTTTCATTTCCACTACCCCCAATAATTGGCCCGACAATTTCCGTCGGAACCCCCAAAAGAGGAAACATTTTCGTACTTATTGCCGGTTATGGAAATGGTAACCAAGTTTTTCTGTTAAGGGAAGTGGTCAACTTCAAAATTCCAGTGAGTAACTTAGGGTACATTTTTTGTAACACGAGGACCCCCCCTAGCTGATGCATAACTAACCTTTTCCTCAAAATTATTCTAACCACAAATTTATCGGTCAATTCCGTCCAATGATAATGGCATAATGATAATAATAACAAGTCTGAAGACGACAATGGTTCACGAGCGGTATTTGACGATGTAGATTGTTTCAGAAGTCAAGGATGAGACAATGTGATAATTTTTGACCAAGTTATAAAAATGATCAACATGATGTGGTACGGGTGACGGGTTATTAGCTGCAAAATGTCGAAAACCCGGTTTCGTTCAACAACTTTCAAAATTTGATCTTTGCATAAACCTTTAAAGGTCAAAAACAATGTTGTGGACATTAAAATAAGGAAACAGGATACGTGCTATAGCTTATTGGAGTTAGTTCGTCGAAGAAGGTCGAAAACCCAGTTCGATTCCCATAACTTTGAAAATTTGACCTTTGTGAACTTTAAAGGTCAAAGGTCAAGGATTATGACCTTTGGTGCAAAACTTCCTCTGGAACATTCCAGGAACAATATAACGTCATATAGGCTATATGGCATTTCGCACTCCTCGGATAATCCATACTTTGATGAATATCAGGAAAAACAACTTGAAGGGGCGCCACGGGCAAGGTGTTCGAGATAGAGCAAAATGGTTTCAAGATTTTAGGTGGGGAATGACCTCAAGATTATGCATAAAAATATTGTCATCCTAGCTCTCAAAGTTTGGCGGTCGTATGATTTTTATGTCAAAATTCGCAATTTTCGAAGTTCGTGACCTTGTGACCTTGACCTTCGCCGAAAATAAAAATCGAGCTCCATGGGGCTATGCAGGTGCCATCGGGCTAACCAGATACCGAAACCCCTGCCAGATTCGACAAACCCCCTCGGAGAAGATGGATTTCTATGTCAAAATTCGCAATTTTGTAAGTTCGTGACCTTGTGACCTTGACCTTGGGACGAAAATGAAAAATCGAGCTCCGTGGCGCTATGCAGGTGCCATTGGGCTAACCAAATACCGAACCGCTGCCAGATTCGACAAACCCCCTCGGAGAGATGCAAATTGAAATGGCTACCCCTAAAAACACGTTTTTTGGGCGTGGCTCCGCCCATAATGGGCGCACCACGCCCATTCTCAGGAAAACACGACTAGATCATGATATAAAACTCCCACCAAGATTTTATCAGGATCGGATCAAAACCCACGGAGCTATGCTCGGACAGACAGATAGACAGACAAGCGGTAGGTGGACATGGGTAGTCGGCCGTTGCTAGGCAACGGAGGGGTCCATAGCAACGGTTCTTTCCCACACATAACTAGGACATACCATGAACCTACCATACCAGTTTCATGTATATCTGACTCATAGTCTCTGAGATATAACAACTTCGTTTTTTTATTGTTTTCGACCAGGGTTCATTCAAAGTCTATCTTTCCGACAGTTTTCATAGGATCCGGCTGGAAATTTTTGACAATATGGCTGAATGTACTGCCCACAGTCGCTCGTGGCTCGATTTTTGATTTTCGAAAAAATAAATTTTTTATGATTTTTCAAAAATTTCAAAGTCCCATTGCTAGGCAACGGTGGTGTCCATAGCAACGGTTCTCATTTGCACACACTAGGTCATGGTATGACCCTACCAACCAAGTTTCATCGAAATCGCCATTGTATTAACGGAGCACTGGACCGAACAGACAGACATCATACAGACATAGACAGACAAACATATCGACGGAAAAAGTGAAAATAAGGGTAGATCAAAAAAAAAAAAATTTTTTTTTTTCGACTTTATCGACTACCAACAAACATATCGACGGAAATACTGATAATTATAAGGGTAGAACAAATTTCAAAAAAACCTCAATAGATTCACTAACCAA
>CM068966.1:30970037-30989799 GCA_035128595.1 Eptatretus atami | reverse complement strand
TGCTCTCACACCACGTCACCTATGACGTCATAATTATAAATATAACATTATATATGAGTAGTTGCACCTAAGGTGAAAAATTTGGTCTCAATCCGACAAGCGGTTGCGGAGGAAAACACGAAAGTTCTGTGCAGACAAACAGACAAACAAAACGTTCCTAAATGCAATACCCTCTCCTTCGGCGAGGGTGACTAGCAGAGCACTCGGTAGAGCACATACCTCTGCCACGTCATGCCTGATCCACAATAACATATCAGACCCAATACATTCGTGGAATATCATGCGATATATCATTTTTGGTCCTATCTCTCAATAGTGAAGAATCACTTTAAAAATTAAATAATTCTCGTATCCGGATGCGCGATCCGGTCTTCACCAAAATAGAATCAATTCGTCCTTGTCACACACCCAACCTGTCCACAAACTTTCATGAGGATCCGTACACAACTTTTTGAGATATCCTGCACACAAAATCTTAAAGATGAGGATCAATCTCAGCATCACAATATTCAGCTGAGCTACAATCTGGCAAACGCAAATCTGGTCGCGCGTTTGGAAGCATCCTCAATACCTGAGAGATTATCAGTGTACATAAAGTTCATAATCCAGAATATGGTGCAAACATCCCCAAAATTAACTCTAAATCTTTGAACACATATCATAGAAAATGTTGGTCTCAATTTTGGGTTGAGGTTGGATGTTGGATTTTCAAACGGATAAAGGGTTTATTTCAGAATGTGGGAAAATGTGTTGTGTTTGACTAAAGTGATTGTAGCTGTCGGTCGTCGGGGATGATGTTTGATGAGCTATCCTGAGGGCAGTGCTCTCGAGGAGCGCACTTGGCCCTCGGAATAAAGCAAGAAGCCGTTTGGAGTTTGTATGTGGTGATTGTACCAGTTCAAATACAATACATCGTGCACGCTCTGATCCTTTCAATGACCTGATCGAACTCATGAAATGTTCAAGCGAGCCACTTGGCGAGCGCTCTACAAGATGATTGTTAATGAAACACATCCCTCCTGACACGTCGACCTTCTCAGTTGACAAGATTTTAATATTTTTGAGGTTTAAATAAAGACCAGCCTTTTCACTTTCCTTCTTCACTCTCTGCAGCAGTTTCAGCAAGTCCTCTTTACTTTCTGCCAACAGAGTGGTATCATCAGCATACTTTAGGTTGTTGAATGTTGATACATCCTCCTCCATCCAACTCCAGCCTGTTGTCATACAAGTTATACTTTTATTTTTTATTTTATTATTATTTTTTGAAGACATTCTCGAAACACACAATGCACAACAGAGGGGCAGGAGTAGGAAGGACAAAACAGTGGGGAACAGAGACATTAGGAGATCTGTGGAAGGGAGAGGGATGTGGCGGGAACATGGGGATAAAAGATGGACATTACAGGGACTTTCAGGAAGGAAAGCAGGGAATTTGAAGGAGGTGGGTTTGGGGTGGATTAACGGGGTAAAAAAGATCGAGGATTTTGATGGGGACGATAAGAGGTGGTGGTGAACAGCTGCTTTGAAGGCCTGGAGGGAAGAATTATTCTATAATGCATCAGCAGGGGGTCGTCGTGTGCAAAAAATGTACCCTAAGTTACTCACTGGAATTTTGAAGTTGACCACTTCCCTTAACAGAAAAACTTGTACCATTTCCATAACCCGGCAATAAGTACGAAAATGGTCCTCTTTTGGGGGTTCCGACGGAAATGTCGGCCAATTATTGGGGTAGTGGAAATGAAAACGACTTTACTTTGCGTCTTACACCCTAGAAACACAAACTACCCTCAAAATGTCGGTATCGAGACCTCTTTCATATGATATGCAATTTAGGTTCATTGTCAAGAATCAGGTCACTAGAGGTCAAAAGGTCACGAAAATTTGATATCTCTCTCTGCCATGTTGGAAAAAAGGAAAAACTTTGGACCTCTGTATCTCTGAAACCACACCAAGGAAAAAATTGAAACTTGGGACATGGCAAGTACCCCTCATGGGGAATGTGGTTCTTTTATGATGTCATTGGTGCCTTCATTATGACATCAAAATTGCATTTGCAGAACGCTATATCTGATCAGCATGAAAATTCTTTAGGGTCATCTAGGGATAAAATGGTCCACAAATTTTTTTTTGATGACGGCATCAGTCACATGATTTGGTAGCCATGTTGTTTTTTTGTTTGTTTTTTTAATACCTTAACAAAATCCTTCTATGAAATGGCTGAACAGATCTAGGTGAAACATTACACATATGACCGCCTATCCATGCGGAACAAAAGGTTCACACATATGATGTCATAGGTCACATGGTTTGGTAGCCATATTGGATTAACCTAAAACATGTAAAAATCTTCTCCAGAACAGCTGCACAGATCGAGGGGAAACTTCATTTAAATGTTCCGTAAGGCATGCGTGTACAAGGTTGTTAAGGAATAACTGATGTCACATGATTTGGCAGCCATATTGGAAATAAGAAAATATTAAATAATGTTTTCTCTAGAACCGCTTAATCAATCAACGTGAAATTTCAAAATTGTGATCTCGTGAAGGTGCTGAATACATGTTTTTAATTTTAACTTGATCAGACACATGGTCTGGCAGCCAGAATTATTTGATTTTTCATATGTTTTTTATTTATTTATTTTAATATGGATACAAACAAACACGACATAATAGTGACCGAAGCTTTTCGTGCTGCACTCGCTCTAGTGGTAAAAATCGCAGGAAATGAAGGAGGAAGTGAAGGCGTGTGCTTTATAGGCAGGTCTTAATAAGGTAGACACTGATTGTTCAACCGTAATGAGTCACGGTTAATCCGAACGTCCATTGGTCGCTCATCATCTCACCTCAGCTCCCATTGGCTGGAGCAGAGTTTATTGATGATTGACATTTGCAACCACATATGGATAGAGGGGAGGGGTTTCCCAAAGGTCCATTCACCATTTGTTACCGTACTTCCCTTGATCTTTCCATGCTGAAAGAGACACAGAGATCTACAAATTCCTTTCGGCCTGTGACAATTTCCAGGCATGGCTCAACACTCTCCATCCACCAGCGCTGAAGTTTACACGGAGCTGGAATCGTCAAACACGTTACCGTTTTTGGACGTGTTGGTTGAAGATCCAACCTTGGTTTCACAACATCTGTCCACCGGAAGCCGACTTTCACAGAGGCAGTATACTCGGTGGGACTCCTACAGCTCCACGAAACAAAATTGCTTGATCAATATCCTGGTTAACAGAGCACAGAGGATTTGTTCACCTTGTAATCTTCCTGCTGAAATTGACAAAATCATGAATATACTCGGTGAGAAGGTTATCCTGAGCATATAGTTAAGAGATACACACACAAGTTTCTAAACACGACAAAGATCGGAAGATTGGTCCGGACAAATGTCCAGTCTATATCAGGATGCCCTGGAAAGGGCAATCTCAGAAGGTTGAAGTACAAATCAAACATATTGTATCCAACACGTTTCTGGATGTGCAACCCGAGTAATCTTTACTCTCGCCGTTGCTGACGTCAGTCAACAAGGAGTGCTACCCACCTCACAAACCAGCAATGTTATTTATGAGTTTAAGTGCCGATGTGAAGCTCGGTACATGGGCCGCACACACTAAGATTGGCTGATCGGATCAAACAACACTCCCCTTGGCGATTGAAGAAAGATTGTGAGGGTTAGAACACAACCAGTGCGAGCATAGAAATATCCAGCAACCACCGGCCACTGTACCTGCTTCATCTGCCATTGCACACCACCTGGTTGCCACCTATCTGTCAGACCAGTACAATGCAGATATGTTCAGGATATTGAGCCGAGGTCGGAGCTCGTTTCATTTACGTATGTTGGAAGCAACCTTCATCCTCACCACCGATCCAATATATGTCGTCAAAAGGAATTTGTACGATCTCTGTCTCTTTCAGCATGGAAAGATCAAGGGAAGTACGGCAACAAATGGTGAATGGACCTGAGGGAAAACCAACCCCACCCACCCCCCCTTATCAGGATGCGGTTGCAAACGTCAATCATGACGAACTCTGATCCAGCCAATGGAGCTCGAGGTGAAGATGATGAGCCGATCAATGGGCGTTCGGATTAACCGTGACATCATTACAGTTGAACCAATCAGGTCTACCTTATTGAGACCTGGTTATAAAGCACGCCTTCACTTCCTCTTCACTTGCTGCGATTTTTACCCTGAGAGTGCAGCACAAAAAGCTTCGGTCACTATTATGTCGTGTTTGTTTGTATCCAATTAAAATTCTGTAGTACCAAACATCTGTTTATTTATTTATTTTTGAAAAGGCTCACTTGGTGTGCCTGGATGGGTTTGAGGGTAGAGGAGTAGCGCTGAAATGCAAATCTATCCAGGTTCCTCCTGATGACTTCATCTTTTCATTTTCTTGTCCGGGTTCCTTCTGATTAATCCAATGCAGGACTGTACCTATTTGGTCTTCCATTTGATCGGAATTAATTTATTTTAATCCCATTCTGAATTCCATTGAAAATAATAAAAAAAACGTCATGGGTCTGGGTCAGTGTCCAATCAAAGCAGGACGTCTTGGTACCCGATCATCACTGCCAGCAGTTATAAAGTGGCAGTTCTAATTATGTTTCTTATATTTACGTACACACCAGTACACAAACGCCACACAACATACACCACACAAATACACCACATAAAACCACACAAACACGACACAACACACAATGCAACAGTTTGTTTGCATGATGGATAGTGCCCTTTTGGCGAGCTGAGAAAGTCTTCCAACTCTTTCATGTGCAGAGGCACAGTCTTTTCTCTCAAGTACTTCCAAGTATTTTTGGCTCTTTTGGAAGCCTTGTGGCAGCCATTTTAGGTAACAATCCTTATCTCGCACACGATAAACTCTCGGGTGCCCTGAGCACTGCCATTTGTTGGCGTTTCTGCACATGCACGCCGAGCATTCTTGGGCGGATTACATCATTTTGAAGTCCTGTATTACCTCCTGAACATTTGCAGGCATCACATGATGCATCAGTCACATGACTTTTGCTTATTTACCATGTTGAAAAGGAAGCTTTGACTGATTCTGGTCTGGCAAGCATAGAATCGTATACATTTTTCAAAATAGTGTTTGTTTGTTGCACTGTTTGTTTATCACAGTGGACAATGTCAACGGTCTGGGAAGTCATTCTTTAAGTTTCCAGGCATTGAGACTGTGCAGCATACACGACGGACAAACATGGAACACCAGCAGAACAATGATGGATCCAAACATAGCATTATTCAGCTGAACAACAACATGCAGTGGTCTATCCATAGCACCACATGGCCAGGTGAATGCAACTCTCCTCCAGCCTGGAGTGGAGACCTCTCTTTCCTTTGAGTAGATGAGATTATAGAACTCCCTGAACTTTACTTTGTTGACTTCCTCAAAATATTAAAAACCAATAATGTCTTTTTAAATCACTGGCTTACCGTATGTTTTGTTTCTGGTTAAGTTGTTATTTTGTCATCAAATTAATCTTTCGTGACATTGGGGTGTGTGTTGTTTATTACAAAGTAAATGTGGGACAGGTCGACGATGAGTGATATTTTGTAGAAATTGGTGTTGAGTATGGAATGCATATGCGCGCACACACACACACACACACACACACACACACACACACACACACACACTTCCCAACTCCCACATTGCATTTCCTGTATCTGTGCTTGGTACTAAGAACCCGAAGAATCCCATATAATATGTTGTCCATTATCTCCTAATTTCCTTGTAATTTGTGTAAAAGTACTCATGTCTGCTGATGTCTTTCTACTACATGTGAGTTACGTAAAAGTTATACCATGACCTTGAAAACAAGATTAAAAACAAAAATAAAGAAAGCTATAGCATGCCATTATTACAGTTATGGCATGCCATTGCTGTTCACTTGCATGCCTTGAAGAGAACATTTTTGTGATGGAAGAGAACACAGTTTTGAGGTTGTTTTGTTTTTTAAAGATTAATTTGAACTTGAAACGTCGTAAAGCTGTGAATTTATTTTTTAACCCGACTAAGCACTTCTACCGGTAGAGCATTTCCATCTATGGTTTGTGGCGTGAAATCCAGTTGTGGGGAAAACTCGATGATGAGGTAACGATAACGATCGAGTGGTCAACACTTCGTCATAATGTGCATAGAACACATTTTCCACTACAGGTGTAAGTGAAAGAAACGGCGAAAGAGGTTTATTCGTCCGAGGTAAGTTCTTTGGAGCAGGTTGTGATCCCGGTACGATCCACACTCGGTGAGCAATGGTTGTCCAGCATTACTTGTTGTTCGGTCTCCTCGTGGTGTTTTCGCACGTTGCATCGCATGGTAAGATCTTCATGTCCAACTGATAAGCCTTCTTTATTTGTTGCCTTAACTTTAGCTGCATTGCTTATTCCATTAATCGCTGCATTGCTTATTCCATTAATCGCTGTATTGCTTATTCCATTCATCGCTGTGTTGCTTATAGGTTAATGGAAGTTTAAAGTCACAACCTCTTCCTATAGCAATTATAATCTTTTGAGGTACAGGGTGGCTGCTCCAATTCCAGTTAACTTCACAAAAAAACACATATTGAAAAAATGGTGGAAATCGTATGTTACGTAAAATGTATCTCTTTTACCTCTTTTACCCCAACATGCGTGTGCCAGGTACAAAGTTTGCATTATTTTAAAATTTTACTTTGTGTTTCATACAATTGAAATGTAGTTATTTTACCCCTATTCTGCACCTACAATTGCATTGTCTTCACTTTAATATTAATTGTAAAATAACCTTTTTCTGTCAGGCAAGTGGTGTTATGTGAAATACAGTGCAGTTTGTGTTGGGAAAAGGAAATGCTTTATGGATTTTATGGGATGCACTTTCTTGGTGCTTTAATGTTTAACTTTCTTCCTGATAAATAATAAAGTTAACTGATGCCTTTTTCACACTCCCATCTGAGTACTTCCCTTGCAGTGCAGCAATGTACGGATTTGATTCAGATATGCTTTCTAAATTGATATCTCTGCAATCCGAAGTAGAGCGATTAGTCGTACAATTAAACCACAGATGCCGTGAACCTTTCTGGTTCTCTTTCCATATCGCACAACTTAATACACCAATATGGTGAGTCAAGGTATATATGAGTACCGGGAGATAAAAATAGTGCCTTTGATTCTAGACCAACAAACTTTCAACTCTTATCTACTCTACAAGACGTGACCTACATAATTTCTCTCTGCTCTTATAATATAAATCACACTCTGTAGAAAAACCGGATTGACTATTGCTTGATGTTCCCATCTGAACACTTCATTGTCTCGTGATGCTGGGAATCCATGTTCAAAAGTCACCTCGAGTATTGTGATTATTGTATTTTCAATTCAAATCGTTCAACAGGTTCCTACAATATCTTGGTTGTCTTATGTGTGTCTTTCTTTTTAACTGATCTGTACATAGAGATTTCAATCAATTATAATTCTTACGATTGAATGGCATTTGATTTTGTAGGTTACATTTGTGTCCTGCACTGCTCTGCTGGAATTGGAATACAACAAGACATCATGACCCAAACTATATTCTCCCATGTATAACGTTTTATGTTTTTTTCTTTCTGAATTATTTTTCCAATGTACAAGGGGTTTTTTTCAGGTATTTTTCCAATCTATAAAGTTTTGTGTAATCTCTAAGGTTTTGAGGCAATCTATATGGGTCCCCACACCCCCACCTCCCCCAACCTCATGTTCCTTTTTCTGCTGTTTCCTACATTACAAGTCTTGGCCATTGTTCCATAATATAAACCACATGCTTTCTTGAATTTTCCGATGAGTGTTTCAAACCAAGAGGTAAAAATTCCATATCCTTTATTTAATTAACGAACTTACAGCCTCTTAAAGGGCAGTCATTCTTTCAAATATAAAGACTTGTATTTATATTAGAAAATGTATAATTAATCATTTACATGGGCCAAATAAATTGAACTT
This sequence comes from Eptatretus atami, assembly GCA_035128595.1. NCBI lineage: Eukaryota > Metazoa > Chordata > Myxini > Myxiniformes > Myxinidae > Eptatretus > Eptatretus atami. The sequence continues at coordinate 30,981,818 of CM068966.1, read as the reverse complement.
CAGTCTCAAATGCAAAAAATATTTTCAAAATTTAAATCTAATGATTATTTGGAGATTTTGGTATTTTTAAGGTAGATTAAAGTGAAGACAAGACAATTGCTGGTGCATGATTGGGGCAAAATAACTGCATTTCTCTTCTATGATACAAAAAGTAAAATAATGTAAAGGATGAAATGTCAAGTGTAAATAAAAATAAATAAATACGGTTGTACCTCATATTACTCAAGCTCTCATTTTGTCATGCTCAACAGTTATCTATCTCGTATTATAGGTTCACCAAACATATCTTTATCTTAATGTTATACAATAAATTATAAATCAGGACTGATCTTAATTCAGCAATATGATCTACTTTATGCTCAATACCTTCAGAAAGTTGAGGATTTCGCCAAGATTGTAGCCCAACAGGCTGAGTCAACCTCCTTTCATGGGGGGCTTTAAAGATCCATAATCACATTCGTGACCTTATAAATTAACTCTGTAACTAGAACTCAGTAAAGTTCTGAAGAACTCAGTAACTCATTGGCACTCAGTAAAACACATGCCTCTGTAACACTGAACAGTTTACGTTTTGTATCCCACTTATGGGCAGGATCTGGATCCGGACCTCAACCAAAATCTAATCGGCTTGTTCTTGTCACTCTAACCAACCCATCCACCTACTTTTGTCATAAGTCATCCACTACTTTTTGAGATGTCACGCTATATATCTTTTTTCACCATATCTCTCAAAGTGGAGAAGAATCGGTTTTTAAATTCTAGTATCTGGATCCAGATCTGGATCTTCACCAAAATCTAATATACTGTATTTGTCCTTCTCACACACCCAACTTGTCCACCAAATGTCGTCCGAATCCTTCCACATTTTTTTGAGATATCCTGCTCACAGACAAACAGACAAACAAACAGCCAAACAGAAATGGGTGAAAACATAACCTCCGTCCAACTTCAGTGGCGGAGGTGATGAGCTCGTATTTCTTCATCATCATCATTATACAGAAGTAGAAGGTAGATCTTCCAATCATTCAAAGTTCCGATCATTCATTTCATTTTATGTTTTTCTCTGACATGTCTTCAATCAGTTGCGTTCAACAGATGTGAATCAAAATGAATTTGCTTGTTTGTTTGTTTTTGCTCGAAAGATTTTTGTTTTTTTAGTAAGAGCAATTATTATAAATGTAAATGAAGTAAAACATAATTTGTTATTTTTGAGATATGAAAGGTTAATAAAGCATCAGCGCAAACACTGATCAGCATTGGCCTTTTAAGAGGAATGATTATCAAAGTCCGTGGCCAGTCTTTAAAAAAACTCATTGGTTGACTTGCCAGGTAGGGTTAGTCTCAAATGTATAACTCAAGCCAAGGTAGTGCAAATAAAGTAAGTTGTGGGTCAGTTTAGAAGACAAATAGAGAAGAAATGAGAGGCAGAGTTTTTACGATTGAGGATATTAGGGTTTATTGTGTCTTCAAGATTGAGGCTCATGAAAGAGCAAGGTGACAGAGGGCATGAACTGACAGTCAGGAATTGTGGCAACTCCTTGACACAATACATGAGTTTCAGTCTTGTGGAGAGAAAAAAGCTGGAGGGGGAGAGGTAATGGTAGAGAGACACTGCAACCTGAAAATAAGAGGGTTGTATTCGGAAGAGTTAATGAGAGTAATAAAGATTGTGAGTAATGAGGGGGGGGTGACAGGAGATCACAGTGCACCGCATCCTTGAACGCATGGAGGGGAGAGTGGGATACCACAGCTTCAGGAAGGTAGTTTCACATGCAGTAGAAGTGAGGAATAAAACTTGGTGTTCAGTTGGCCTGCATTTTGGAAGTCTAACCAGAACGACATTATTGGAAAAATGCATGAATCCTGCAGTTGTTGGCGATAGCCGGAGGTCTAAGGAGCAGAAGGAACAATGTCGAAGGAAGAATAGTTGGTTGAAAAGAACAGAGGCTGCACCGACCTGCCTGCAATGCAAGAGAAATAGTTCTTATTCTTCAACCTCATCACTGGAGATTCTAAAAATGTTGAGAGCTTTAGATCCACAGAATCCAAGAGAGACTGATATGGTGCTCAGGCTCCAGCTCATAGAAGAGAGCAGTACTTTATTTAGCCACAAACAACGGTCTTATAGACTGAGTTGTTCTGATCTTTCAAATAAATACTTGGAACAACAGAAGACGCCCAGTCTCCGGCTGGCTTTGGAGGCCAGATTTGCTGCATAGTCGACCTAGGAGATGTAATAGCTGATGGTGAGGCCTATGAGTTCAAGAGACTGAACTCTTAATAGAATAATCAGGATGGCGAGGACACATTCATAGATAGGTAGTTTGTCTGTTAATGTACAGGTGTCTCCCTACTCTCCCTACAACCCCCTCACCCCTTCTGGTCTTGACATGCCAAATAATTTCAATGTCACAATGAAGAAATTTATGTTTTGCACAATCTGGAAAACAATACCTATTTTATTTCGTTTTATAAACAAAATCGAAAGCTCTTGGAATAGCTCATACATGGGTTCGAAGCAAAGCATTATTATTAATAATTACTATCCATTTCCTTCATCTCTCCTGTCCAATCTCGCTCTCTAAATTTGAGTTCCACAACTGGTTATTGTGACGTTTAAAGTCATCGGAAAAATGTTAAATCCAGAAAATTCAAGTTAGATTTGTAAGTCTAGAAATTCTTCATGTGCATGAAGCAAAGAATACTGAAGTCATCAAACTCGCTCTCACCACTACTTATAACCACCTCTAATTAAATAAAACAGCGTGGATATTGTTGTGGAATTTTTGCATAAACCGACACGGTGTAAATACTATTACTCAATTTGCAATACACAAATAATCCACTGTCCACAAGGAAAAGTACATTTGATCAAAGAACGTTTATTACGCGGCACCACGGAGTCCAACACACTGAGATGTGAACATCCACAATGATTTGCACTAAACGAAGCTTACATTTCTGGAGAGCGAGAGAGAGAGAGAGAGAGAGAGAGAGAGAGAGAGAGAGAGAGAGAGAGAGAGAGAGAGAGAGAGAGAGAGAGAGAGAGATTTGGTCATGATGACCTACAGCTGGCCTTGGTGAGATTGGTTTCACACAAGAAAGGCATTTTACTTCTCAAACAAAATACTACAAGCAGACAGGAAGGAGAGGTGGGAAATAAAACATTAGGTTACAGGTCCCGGTAAGGCAATGTGATTATATACTTTTTAATACAAATAAATGAATATAAGGAATTGACAAGTCTGAAGACGACAATGGTTCACGAGCGGTATTTGACGATGTAGATTGTTTCAGAAGTCAACGGATGAGACAATGTGATAATTTTTGACCAAGTTATAAAAATGATCAACATGATGTGGTACGAGTGACAGGTTATTAGCTGCAAAATGTCGAAAACCCGGTTTCGTTCAACAACTTTCAAAATTTGACCTTTGCATAACCTTTAAAGGTCACAAAACAATGTTGTGGACATAAAAAATAAGGAAACAGGATACGTGCTATAGCTTGTTGGAGTTAGTTCGTCGAAGAAGGTCGAAAACCCGGTTCAATTCCAACAACTTTGAAAATTTGACCTTTGGTGAACTTTAAAAGGTCAAAGGTCAAGGATTATGACCTTGTGCAAAACTTCCTCTGGAACATTCCAGGAACAATATAACGTCATATAGGCTATATGGCATTTCGCACTCCTCGGATTATCCATACTTTGATGAAATCAGCGTAAAAACAAACTTGAAGGGGTGCCACGGGCAAGGTGTTCGAGATAGAGCAAAATGGTTTCAAGAATTTAGGTGGGGAATGACCTAAGATTATGCATAAAAAATATTGTCACCTTAGCTCTCAAGTTTTGGGCAGTCGTATGATTTTTATGTCAAAATTCGCAATTTTCTAAGTTCGTGACCTGTTGACCTTGACCTTGGGACGAAAATGAAAATCGAGCTCCGTGGGGCTATGCAGGTGCCATTGGGCTAACCAAATACCGAAACCCCTGCCAGATTCGCAAACCCCTTGGAGAAGATGGATTTTTATGTCAAAATTCACAATTTTCTAATTCGTGACCTTGTGACCTTGACCTTGGATGAAAATGAAAAACCGAGCTCCGTGGGGCTATGCAGGTGCCATTGGGCTAACCAAATACCGAAACCCTCTCAGATTCGACAAACCACCTAGGAGAAGATGCAAATTGAAATCGGCTACCCCCTAAAAACACATGTTTTTTGGGCGTGGCTCCGCCCATAATGGGCGCACCACACCCATTCTCAGGAAAACACAACTAGATCATGATATAAACCTCCCACCAAATTTTTATCAGGATGGATCAAAACCCACGGAGCTATGCTCGGGACAGACAGACAGACAGACAAGCCGGTAGCGGACATGGGTAGTCGACTACCCAATAGAACCTGACACGATGGGCCCGTTCGATGGGGAATGACCTGAGCATTAAGCACAAGAAAATTCATGATTTTAGCTTCAAGGGTTAATGCTGCAGATTGTTTTTTTCGTTAAAATACCCCCACATTTAGAGGTTTTTTGGCCGTTGCTAGGCAATGGAGGGGTCCACAGCAACGGTTCCTCCTCACACATAACTAGGATATACCATGAACCTACTATACCAGTTTCATGTATATCTGACTCATAGTCTCTGAGATATAACGAACTTCGTTTTTATTTGTTTTTCGACCAGGGTTCATTCAAAGTCTATCTTCTCCGACAGTTTTCATAGGATCCGGCTGGAAATTTTTGACAATATGCTGAATGTACTGCCCACAGTCGCTCATGGCCCGATTTTTGATTTTCGAAAAAATAAATTCTTTATGATTTTTCAAAAATTTCAAAGTCCCGTTGCAAGGCAACGGTGGTGTCCATAGCAACGGTTCTCATTTGCACACAACTAGGTCATGGTATGACCCTACCAACCGAGTTTCATCGAAATCACCATTGTATTAACGGAGCACTGGACCGAACAGAGGGACAAGACAGACAGACAAAGCCGGTAGGCGGACATGGGTAGTCGACTACCAATAGAACCTGACACGATGGGCCCGTTCGATGGGGAATGACCTGAGGATAAGCACAAGAAAATTCATGATTCTAGCTTCAAGAGTTAATGCTGTATATTGTTTTTTCGTTAAAATACCCCGCATTTAGAGGTTTTTCGGCCGTTGCTAGGCAACGGAGGGGTCCATAGCAACGGTTCTTTCTCGCACATAACTAGGACATACATGAACCTACCATACCAGTTTCATGTATATTGACTCATAGTCTCTGAGATATAACGAACTTCGTTTTTTTATTGTTTTCGACCAGGGTTCATTCAAAGTCTATCCTCTCCGACAGTTTTCATAGGATCCGGTGGAAATTTTGACAATATGGCTGAATGTACTGCCCACCGTCGCTCGTGGCCCGATTTTTGATTTTCGAAAAAATAATTTTTTTATGATTTTTCAAAAATTTCAAAGTCCCGTTGCTAGGCAATGGTGGTGTCCATAGCAACGGTTCTCATTTGCAACACACTAGGTCATGGTATGAACCTACCAACCAAGTTTCATCGAAATCGCCATTGTATTAACGGAGCACTGGACCGAACAGAGAGACAAACATATCGACGGAAAAAGTGATAATAAGGGTAGAACAAATTTCAAAAACAATTTTTTTTCGACAAGATCGACTACCCAACAAGCGGTAGGCGGACATGGGTAGTCGACTACCCAATATAACCTGATGCGATGGGCCCATTCGATGGGAATGACCTGAGGATTAAGCACAAAAAATTCATGATTCTAGCTTCAAGGGTTAATGCTGTAGATTGTTTTTTCGTTAAATACCCCCACATTTAGAGGTTTTTCGGCCGTTGCTAGGCAACGGTCCATAGCAACGGTTATTTCTCACACATAACTAGGACATACATGAACCTACCATACCAGTTTCATGTATATCTGACTCATAGTCTCTGAGATATAACGAACTTTGTTTTTTATTGTTTTCGACCAGGTTCATTCAAAGTCTATCTTCTCCGACAGTTTATAGGATTCGGCTGGAAATTTTTGACAATATGGCTGAATGTACTGCCCACAGTCGCTCGTGGCCCGATTTTTTATTTTCGAAAAATAATTTTTTATGATTTTTCTAAAATTTCAAAGTCCCGTTGCTTGGCAACGGTGGTGTCCATAGCAACGGTTCTCATTTGCACACAACTAGTCATGGTATGAACTACCAACCAAGTTTCATCGAAATCGCCATTGTATTAACGGAGCACTGACCGAACAGAGGGACAAACATATCGACGGAAAAAGTGATAATGTGTAGAACAAATTTTAAAAAAAATTTTTTGAAAAATAGTTTTTTTTCGTCTAGATCGACTACCAAACAAACATATCGACGGAAATACTGATAATAAGGGTAGAAAAAAAAATCTCATTTTTTTTTTTCGACTAGATCGACTACCCGACAGACAGAGACAGACAGACAGACAGACAGACAGACAGACAGAACACACACCAATAACGAATATAGTGGTCACTTATTTTTTCGTGAAAATATTTTTTCGTGAACCAATTATATGAAGAGGCAGTGAGTACATGGGTAAAAAGAACCAGTGAATACATCAAAAGAAAAGACAACTTGTTTAAAAAGGAATATTTCCCCATTAATATCAACGATGACAGTAGTTGTACAGATTGCTGTTAGGTCTGGGACACAACAAATTGTCAGTGTGTGACTTGCTTTGTGATGTGTCGGGTGCAGGCTCGAACACACAACTTGCTGTGTATATCGAAGAAGGAGATGATGTTGTGCTGAACTGCACGTTTCCTGGAGCCCGACCAGTGAAGAAAGTCAAGTGGAAGTTTTACAAAAATGAAACTGAGAACATTGTAAGCACTGATTTTAACACAAAGATGTATTTTCTTAAAATTAACAAATGTTAGTTTTTGTATGAAAACATCACTTTGCATCTCTTTGTGAGATCTCCCACACTCATTAACACAACCTGAGTAGTTATCTCATTTAACTACCATTAATTCATCTGTTGACGAGCTCTTCAACATTGGGACACATGAACATTATTTAAAGTAATATTGTACTTTAACTGTCTTTACTTATTGATGTTAACTTTGGGCTGGTAGAATGGCCTAGACCAAGTGGTATGCACACTCACCTCTATGCTGTCTATCTTGGGTCCGAATCCCAACCCTGCTATAAATTGTCATCCTGGTGTTTCACAGGAAGGTTGGTTCATCAGTGTGTGTGCCATACCTCGGATGGACGTTAAATCGGTTATCCCGTCTTCCGGTATTCTTTGGTGGACGTTAAAGATCGCGTGGTATCCTTTGTGAAGAGAAGGGGAGCTTTCGCCGACAGCCTGAACAAATTACAAATTCTTGATCTATCAACAGCAATTTAAACCACCCAGTATAACCCTTGCAAAGAAACTGCTTTGGCAGCACCGACACTCTGTAACAGAGTATGGTACATCAGAATCAGAATGTTAACCACTCAATCCCTAACTTATTGCCTTTGGCTTTGGAGTGATCACATTGATATTTGTGCAGGTTGGTTGGGGGTGTAAGGGCTTGATTATTTGAAATTATGCTTTCATGTTGCATTTCAGGAATGGGAAGGTGAGAAGACTTCAAAACTTCCGCCATGTTTGTGTATGAAATAAATAGACGGTCCCTTCACCCCGACAAGCTTTCTGCCGATTTAATTTTTTACTCCTTGTATGATTTTCTTTGCACTCCATTTCCTTCCTCACGATTGTCCAAAGGAAATGGTTGCTAAGAAACCTGGCGTTTCTACCCACCAAGGCATACCACATAACCTGCAACCACAACCTTTTGCTTTGTATTGCTCGTGTGTATATATAATATATATATATATATACTAATATATATATTTATTTATTATATATATAACACATATAAGGTTTATACCATGTCAGAATATACGCTCAATCAACGGAATTCCAAATTACAAATGAAGCCATTGTTGCAATGGTCAGATGGATTGCCGAACTTTTCTTCTCTTGTGTGTAAAGACAAAACGAGCTACAGCCTGGTTTTAATGGCACCAATAAAAATTCCAAAATTTGATGCGAGGCAAAATATCCTCCAACGTGAAGAAATAAAACAGCGTTCATACACCTTACCCATTTGTAGCAGTGCGATAGAAGAATCGTAAGTTGTGGGTCAAGCTTTAAAATAATGAATATTTCTTCGCAAATTAGTACGAGAGTATGAAGTAGTTTTCACATAGTTCCTCATTGTTCACACATCAGTATCAAGAATAAGTATCCTGCTGCATGCAAAACATAGATGTATGTGTGGAATTTGTTGGGTTAATACAATTGATAGGTGTGAAGACATGAATGTTTACAAGGAGTAATCAATGAGTATGCAATTTCAAACAGGGAAAGAAAACGTTTTTTTGATGGTGGGTTGAAGCCCACAGACGTATTGGCATATCCTACACAACATCCCTCCCCCAGACCCCACCTGTATTAAATTAACAGCCAAGCAGGATTTTAAACTCAGAACCTTGGGGATCCCAAGCAGCCACCATAACCATAAGCGAACACCAGGATTTTTCATGATGAGTACCCCATTAATTACGGATATCTTCAAAAGGTTTTATATTAAACCAAATACCCAGTTTTTCATTCACTTGCACATTCCCATGGAGTTCCCTTAGATGCATGCAAAGTTTTGGCGCGCTGGTCTCATGGTTGGAGTTACGGAACACGTACAGAATTTATTAATTATAATGCAGGTGGGTTGAAGGTGGAGGCTTTGATTATATTTGGAAATTGTGCTTCATGTGCATTTCAGGATGGGGAATGTTGGAGGAAAAAAATTAAACTTCCACCATGTTGTGTATGAAATAAATAGATGGTCAGCTTCGCCCTGCAAGCTTTCTGCCGATTTAATTTTTTTACTCACTATATGATTTTCTTTGCAACTCTGTTTCCTCCTCACGATGTCAAATGAAATGCTTGCTAAAGCCCTGTCACACCTGACGTTTTAGCCAGCGTATTATGCAAGGTATCAAAATGTGTAAAAACCGCTTGGCGACCCTGAACTATTGATTTTGTTTTTCCAGTCTTTGACGTATTCTAAAACGAGTTGGACGTATGCATAAACGTATTAGTAATATTTACACAGAACGTTTCGATAAACATATAGATAATATATCAACGAATGCTGAGCAATTGTTGTCGCCGTCACAACCTATTGCCCAAAACGATGTCTACTTATGCATATCGCGCGACAGCGTATCTCGAGCAATTCACGTGGCTGTAGACCTATTAATAGGCTGCGGCTCGACGATTCAAATCATAACGCATGACATCGACGTTCAAGCTCTGTCACACCTTGACGTTTTAGCCAGACTGCTACTGCACACGTATGAAAAATTTGCAAATACGCTGGCACCACGTCGAATCGTTCATGGTAAGTTTTGTTATATGTTAGAGGCAGCTGAAGCACGCTGGAATACGTCGTAATACGTCGACAAATTCTTCAGCATGTTGAAAACTTTTCCACGCTATGCCAGCGTATGACGCACACGTTCGGCATACGCTGGCCATAAGTTGTAGGACGGTACGCGACATCGTTATCACACGCTCGACACACTTTACTTTAAGTTACTCATAAGGTCGAAAACACTCAGAGTAATGTTTAGGTACCCGAAAACTTCATTCTAACCTATGCAGTAAAGTGCTTGAACCTATTGAGTAACGTGCTTTGACCTATGTGTAAGTATCTCCAACGCATATTACGTATGTAGATTATTTGACGTCTTCGGAACGACCATCAGAACTTACTGTAACATGTTACTTAACTTTACAGCTACCGTTATAATTGGCACGTAATGGCAGCGTTACGGAATGGTTGCTATAAAAATGAGGTTCACACAGGAGGAAAACCGTCAGTGTTCCAGACTTTCATGGTTTTTTAAATTAAAATTATTATTTTTTCTTTCGCATGACGGTATGTTGCACATTCGAATTTATAGTGCCGGTTATGATTAATCGATTGAGCGCAGCTATTAATTATATTATATTCATAAACCGCCTAGAATCGAAGTGTCACATCACCGTCATGCCGAAAGAAAAAAAAAACACGGGGTCTGGAACACTGACTGCATAAACAATTACTCGACTTTTTCGACTTCATGAGTAAAATTACAATAAACGTGTCTGTCGACGTGTGTACAACATCGCGTAACATGCCTACAGTTATGGCCAGCGTATGCGGAACGTGAGTCATACGCTGGCATACGTCGAAAAAATTCAAGCATGTTAAAAAATTTGTCGACGAGCGTCGTTATTCTACTCGACGTTTATTGCCAGCGTGGCGCTCTAACGTATACAAAACTTACCCATAACGTTATTCGACAGTGTGCCAGCGGTTTTAACAAATTTTTCATACGTCTGCACGGGCATAAGCGGCATACGGCTAAGCATAAGCTCGCATCGGCATGAAGCTGCGCTAAATCGTCAAGGTGACAGGGCCTTAAGAAACCTGCATTTTTACCCCACCAAGGCATACAAGACCTGCAGACCAAACCTTTTGCTTGATGCCTCGTGTATATATGTATATGTAATATATATATATATATATATATATATATTATATATATACATATATATACCATATAATATATTTAATATATATATATATATATATATAATAAATAAGTACTTACCATGTCGAATCAAGCTCAATCAACGAGAATGCCAAATTCACCAATGACAGCATTTTGCCAATTCAATGGATTTGGCAACTTCTCTTCTCTTGTATGACAAAGGGGGGACAGTAAGCCTGGTTTTAATTCACAATAAAAATCCAAATTTGATGCGAGCAAAAATATCCTCCAATGAAGAATAAAAACTCGTTCTCACCTTACCCATTTTGTACATGCGATAGAGAATCGTAATTGTGAGGTCAGCTTTTAAAATCTGAATATTTCTTCCAGAATTTAGGATGAAGTTTCACATATTCCTTTTGCACCACCCATCAGTGATCAAGATAAGTATCTGCCTCGCATGCAACAACAAATGATGTGTGGAATGATAAACAATTGTATTTGGTGGAAGACATGAATGTTTACAAGGAGTAATAATGATATGCATTTCAAAACGTAAGAAACGTTTTTTGATGTGGATAGCCACAGACGTATTGGCATATCCTACACTAACATCCCATCCCACATACGTGATTAATGTGGCTGACAGATAATTGCACATGTACTTTCTCTTATTCCGACTGAAAAGCCCAAACACTTTTGCGCGTGGAACATGAGTGTTCCATAAAGCTGGCCGTTCCATCTTGGTTTCCAATTTGTCATTCTCCAGAAATCCACCCCACATCCTCATACATCGCTTGGTGACTTCCTCAATTCTCACTAGCAGAATCTCTATTAATGAGATCTCTTTATCATCCCTTTCATTTTCAGGCTGGAGGTCCCAACGGTAGTGCTTTGGCAACAGTCCTGTTTCTTACCTTCACCCGACCTTTATATTCGAATCTGAAACCTTCTCTTATGTTTCACTGACAACCCTACACACACTGCAATGCATCCCTCTTTCTTCAAGATGGGCAGTGTGTTCCTGAAAGAATAAGGAAGGTAGTCAACACTTGAATATATATTTTCAACTCTGACAAATCTAATACTCTCATTCTGTCTCTCTCAGAAGAGGACATCAAGTAACTCTCTCATCTGCTCCTTGAAAAAGCTTCCTCACGAGAAAAGTCAATCTCTCAAAACATTGGGCTTCAC
>CM068966.1:30908433-30922423 GCA_035128595.1 Eptatretus atami | reverse complement strand
TGAGGTTACACAGGAAACGCCTGAAGACCCCAGACCGAGAGGAAGCCGAGGATTGCTTGATGAAGGATATAATTAAATAATGCCGTTAATTTACTCAAAAGGGGTGTTTTAATTAACCCAAACAAGAGAGAGAATTATTGATGTTACTTTGGGCTGTGTAGAATGGCCTAGCCAGTGGTAATGCACACTCACCTCTATGCTGTCTATCTTGGGTCGCGAATCCCAAACCCTGCTTAATTGTCATCTGGTGTTTCACAGGACAGGTTGGTTCATCAGTGTGTGTGCATACCTCGGATGGACGTTAAATGGTTATCCCGTCTTCCGTATTCTTTTGGTGGACGTTAAAGATCGCGTTGGTATCCTTTGCTGAAGAGAAGGGGAGCTTTCGCCGACGCCTGAACAAATACAAATTCTTGATCTATCACAGCAATTTAAACCACCCCAGTATACCCTTGCAAAGAAACTGCTTTTGGCAGCACGACACTCTGTAACAGAGTATGGTAAAATCAGAATCAGAATGTTACCACTCAATCCTAACTTATTGCCTTTGGCTTTGAGTGATTCACATTGATATTTGTGCAGGGTTTGGTTGGGGTGTAAGGGCTTGATTTTTTGAATTATGCTTTCATGTTGCATTTCAGGATGGAGGTGAAGCTTCAAAATTCCGCCATGTTTGTGTATGAAATAAATAGACGGTCCTTCACCCCGACAAGCTCCTGCCGATTTAATTTTTTACTCCTTGTATGATTTTCTTGCACTCCATTTCCTTCTCACGGATTGTCCAAAGGAATGGTTGCTAAGCAACCTGGCGTTTCTACCACACAAGGGCCATACAAATACCTGCAACACAACTTTTGCTTTGATGCTCGGTGTATATATATATACATATATATATATATATATATTATATATATATATATATATATATATATATATATTATATATATAATGGTTTAATACCATGTCAGAATTAAACCCTTCATTCAACGGAATTCAAATTCACCAATGAAGCAATTTTGCAATGTCAGAATGGATTTGCCGAACTTCTCTTCCTGCTTGTGTGACAAAGACGCAGCTAAGCCTGGTTTTTAATGCACCAATAAAAATTCCAAAATTTGATGCTGAGTGCACCAACATTCTCAAACGTGAAGAAATAAAAAGCGTTCATCACCTTCCCATTTGGTCAGGCGATAGAGAAATCGTAAGTTGTGGGTCAGCTTTAAATAATGAATTTTCTTCCATAATGAGTATGAAGTTTTCATATAGTTTCATTGCTCACATCATCAAGCATCAAGATAAGTATCTGCTGCATGGCAAAAACAAGATGTAATGTGTGGAATATTTAATACCTTGATAGGTGTGAAGACATGAATGTTTACAAAGAGTATCATGAGTATGGAATTTCAAACAGGGAAAGAAATACGTTTTTTTTTGATGGTGGGTTGAAGCCCAAGACGTATTGCAATATTTCCTCACAACATCGCCTCCCCAGTGCAGTGATTCCAATGTGTGGAATCAAATTAATTGGCCACAAGTACTTTTTCTTTTCCGCACTTGAAAAGCAACGCTATTGGTGGGAACATGGAGTGTTCCATAAAGGGCGTCCATTTGGTTTCTAAGTTTGTTCATTCTCCGGAATCTACGGCCACATCCTCTCATGGCTTGGTGACTTCCTCTTTATTCTCTACAGTCAGCAAATTTCTCTTAATGAAGATCCTTTCATTGTCAAGGCTGGAGTGTCTCCACAGGTGTGCTTTGGGCAAGTCCTTTTCTTACCTTCACCAACGACCTTCTGATCATGAATCTTGAAACCTTCTTATGTTTTCACGACACTCACCCACTGCAATGGCCTCCCTCTTTCTTCAGATGGCAGGTGTCATCGTGAAAGAATAAAGGAGTAGTCAAACTTTGAAATAGGTATTTCCAATCTGAAAATCTAATTACTCTCAATTCTGTCTCTCTCAATAGCATACAGGTGACTCTCTGCATCTACTTCCTTGAAAAGCTTCTCCGAGAAAAGTTCAATCTTTCAAAATTTGGCTCACACATTAGCCATGATCTCTCTTGGGACCACATATCAGAGTTGCCTTCCAAACCAGCCGCTGGCTGTGCAATCGCCATTGTACAAAGTCCTTTTCTTGGCAAATCTGACTTTCTATCACATCCAAGGCCTTTCTTCACAGTGTGATGGTGGATTCTCTGCTCTTCATGACCCTTGGGCACTTCTCTCACATATTTCACATGTTGATGCCAAAGAGTCCACGGCCCTCTGAGTTGTTGGAATCTACCATAACGAAACTGATTTATTGGCCTTCTCTGCATGGGCAGACAGGTTTGATGCCCTCTGCCTTTCTACCATCTACTTCTTGTGTTGCAGACCTCTGCCCTCTCCTGGTCTATCCCTCCCCAGTCCACCTCACCTCCAACGCCATTTTAGTCTGCTAGCATGAGTTGGTAATATTGAAGACCCTCATTGTTCTTTCACGGACTATAGGAATTATCGCCGGCAACGGAACAAATTGTAATTCCTGCGACCTCAGTTGAGATGGCAGGTTTGGCGAGCTGGTTCATGAATTTTTTTTTTTTTAGGGGGGGGGGCACATCCTGGTCACCAAAAGGTAGGAATAATTCAAGCTGTTAAAGTAGTTCGTGGTAGTGTTGGTTGTGGTCTTCCACCCTTCAGAACTTGATACCTGTATTTAAAGTAAACAATAAATAAACCCTCGTTCTTGGCCAGGACGTTTGAGATACCTTGGGCTCAGAAGTGTGGAATTAAAATGTTTTCGCTGTTCCGTTTTTGCATCAAATCGTTTGTTCTTCATCCTTTCAGGTTCTCTACCCAAACAAAACGGAGGAATGATTATAAAACAACGGGGTATTTCATGGAAATCTCAACCTTGAGACGGTGCCATGTTGCTGTCCGCAGTACAACAACCGACATTGGGCGCATGTCGGACGGATCCTCAGTAAAAGGAAAAATTACTTTTGTGAAGTGAACCCTGACTTTTTGTAAGTGCACACAAAAACTGTTTAGATTTTGATTTAATAATTTTGTCACCCACGCTGACTTGGCTTTGCAATGATTGAAAAGTAAATGAAGTACTAAGTCTGACTGCTGTATAAACATACAAACGTCTCATTACTTCGCACGCTAGTGCAAAGCGGGTTACAGAAATTGTTTCAACTCTGTGTCTATATGTCTGTCTACCAGATGTCAGTTATGATTGAGGAACTATTTATTTCAATTTAATTTCATGTTTTTGAAGCATTGTGAACACGATTGGAACAAGAATCAGAACACACTTGTGGTTTACAGTAATTTGTTGCACTGAGATGAGACTCTGTAACAATTGCCAAACTCATGCAAGATACTGCCTAAACTGCAGGTTTCGTGTTCCAATTTCAATGTCATTGTTAGGAGTAATATAATGTTTAACTCTGCATGTCTGACAATCCAGCAAAAATGAAGATCATTCCAAACAGGATGTTACGCGTTTTTAATGGACATCATAAAGGACACAAACAACAGGCCATGAATAATTCATTTAGTATGTTAATAAGGTGGTGTAAAAGACGGTGCATTCAATGGCGGGTAAATTCAGAAAGT
Source organism: Eptatretus atami (assembly GCA_035128595.1). Classification (NCBI taxonomy): domain Eukaryota; kingdom Metazoa; phylum Chordata; class Myxini; order Myxiniformes; family Myxinidae; genus Eptatretus; species Eptatretus atami. The sequence continues at coordinate 30,918,816 of CM068966.1, read as the reverse complement.
TTTTTTTCCCACCACAGCCTTAAAACTTTTATTTTATTTTTAATTGAATTATATAGCTTCAACACTGTAGAACAAAACTAGCTTGGTTGGCCTTCCAAAAACCTCCAGTTTAGCAGGACTTAAGATAAAATATTTGCCATTTTAACATCATGTTGACGCAATCAATTTGCCCGCTCACGCTCTCAGCATTGGGGAATATCAGATTTCAGACAAAATGGCAGTTCGTAGGAATCTAGATTGCCTCGAACACAGCAAGGTTTTGAAGAAATCAGTAACCTTTCCCAAGTCTTTTTCTCACAAGACTGTGCAAGGGATAAAAAGGTGTTCTCTGACATTTCTAATTGTCTGTGGAAGAGGGAAGGGTAAACGTGATGTGAATTAAATTGTCAAAGATAATGCCAAATGTAATTGGCTAGGAATATATAAGATGGAATATGCATTGTCCGGTTACTTGATGTCACTTCCGAAAGGTTTGCAGGATACGGTTGATTATGAGGAGAAAGTACGAAATGGTAATGGGTTGGATTGAGGACCTTGTTGGAGTAAGAATTAAAAGCAAGAACAATTTGGTTTCTTTATCATCGATGCAGAATTTTTTTAATTTTTTTAATTAAAGACACAAGTCATACCTTTACGAAGTTGATTGTTATTGTTGTGGGGTAAAAACAAGTTTTAAACGGAGGGATATAGTGAAACACCTTCCAAGAATTTCCCCTTTTTGTGGTTTCTGATTCATAATATGTAATTATATGATGCAAGATTGCGTTCATATAATGATGCAAGAGATTTTATCTCTTCACCACCCCAATGGAACCTCTGGCATGGGTTCCAACCATCATCAGTCACAGATATCAAGTATGTTAATTATTATTAGTATTATTATTATTATCATTACTTTGTAATGCAGCCTGTTGCTGATCGGTTGCATCATTAGTAGAAGCACAACTGTGTTGCTGGCTGTGGTCCTGTTTCCAGAAGCTGGTACTTGTTTTTCTGATCTCAGAAAGGATGACAGGCTGAAAAGTTAACCCACCTGGTGTTATTTATCAGCATGACAGGCGTCAAACTCAAGACCCTAGATCTTAAGCAGCGACCTAAACTGTTTAGGCCAACAACAGCCCTCAGCAATTACTACAATGAATATAAGTAATAGTCTCCATTTTGTCTCTTCCTCTCCAAAAAACCCCCACAATTGAGTTTCCCAGCATATGTGCTGTGTTTTAAAAACCTTTAAGAGACTTATGCTTTTTCCTGGTCTATCAGCATCATAAGCTAATGTTCAGAATGGGAAGACCAAACGTGCCAACCAAGTTTCCTGAAGGATGAACACCATGGTGTTTTGTATTATTGAATATTTGAATATCAACTGACTGAATGTGTGAACATTTCTTGTGTGATGATGTTGGCAGATACAAAAGTTGCCCAGTATCATCAGAATACTGAGAGTGGAATGAAGGAGATGATGTTATTTTGCCAATGCGAATGGTCATGGAAAACCCCAGAAATTGACCAATAGCAGAGTGGCCATCAAATCGATTGCGAAGCAATACAACTGTGAGTCGTACTTGCTAATCAAACTTCAAATACAGTAAGAACCGCAGTACTCTATACCTGAATACTTGGCTTTGGATGCTCACACGTCATTTTACTCCTTGATGTCTCGTTTTTACTTTCCTGATGCTCTTCTGCTTTTGTATCTCTGAAAATATGAAAATTCCATCAAGGAGTGATGAAAATGTATCTGAGAGATTGGGGATTAATTGGAGACTACAACAAAGGAGATTGTTCTGTGGTGTTATATGAGGTGAACCATCAGATGCAAGATGTTACATCGGGAAGCTTTACAATCAATCACACATTCACTCTGTGAGTAACGCTGCAGATGGTAAGTGCCCTGAAGCGGAAAACCGATTTGAACTCGTTCTTGCCAGGAACTTCGTTGAGATACTCTTGGGTATCTATATAGTTGAGATACTAATTGGAATTATATATCAACTCTTTTGTTGACATATAGTTAGTACAAGAGTCGAAAAACAGGAATACACCGTTTAGTATTTAATAGTATCGAGGCAAATGCTATATTGATGGATTCATCTGATTTCATAGGTCTTGGGATTCAAATTACATCTTCTACCTTTAACGACCATAATTATTCCTACTTCTTATGGAATTGTCAGGGGAACATTTTTGCTTGGAATCTTTGATGCACCTGACTGGCCTGCATCTGGAAGTTCGACTGATAACGGCAGGAAATTTGTAACGTTGACCCGGGTGGTGATAACTTTCCCACCTATTCATGAAAATATACCGTGGGTTAACATCCCTAACAACAACGTGCTGGCAGACATGTTTCTACATCCGATCGATGGCACACACATAGATGCAAACTCGCCCGCACAAGGTGACAGTTTATAGCATGTTCGAGTTTCGAACTTGGGCTACCTGTCAATGACAAGTGAGCAACCAGTCATTAAATTACTATATATATATAATATATACTGGCATATTAATTATGTATATATAATATATATATTTTATTTGACCTCCACTTCCTTAGCCTAAGAAGCTGCATAAGCAACCAAGAGACACACAAGGTAAGTGCTACGTTGTTTTCATCCCTTCCCAGAGTTCTCACAACTATAAAGACGTTCACACATAGTATACACATGAAGAAACTATGCGACACACCCCTTCAGCGACTGGACCAGTTTCATCAATTATGCGCAATCATCAGCGATAGCGTAGACAGGAATGCATACCAACAAGGCTCCAAGCATGTACCAATGAAACACTCAAAGCAGTCAATTATAAATAAAGACCCACCCACACTCTTCACCTGTGATGGAGGGAATAGCCAATTAAGCTCTCACCCAATGAACAAAACCAGGTGGCGAGGATTATATAAATAATTGAACCCTCCCACACTGCCTCGAGCTGAAGAGCTGCCTAAGCACTCCAAAAGACCTACACAAGGGTAAGTGCTAACGCTGTTTCAAACCTTCCCAGAGTTCCTCCCAGCTTAAAGATGTTTCACACATAGTACACAATGAGAATCCCAATGCGACACACCCCCTCAGCTACCAGACGTTTCAATCACTTATTGGCTGATCATCAGCGATAGCATAGACCAGGGTGAGCTAAACTGCGCCGTCTAAACTGTCTGGATGCATTTTAAGCTCACCTTTGTGCAATGAAGGCACATTCGTCAGGTCAACCAATCCCATTCTTTGTGGACAGAAAGAATTTGTCCTGAACCTTATATCTATTTTGATATGAATGGCTTTGACTGTGTGACAATGCTACCAGTCGTTGGGTCATCATGAACCGCCCCCCCCCCCCCCCCCCACCCAACTAGCCCTCAGCTAATTTGGCATTATGTTTTCCACCTGTACTTTGGTGATCATCTCCACCTAATCATTTTCATGATGGTTTCATTAAACAGGTAATCCCGTCCTTTCTTTCCTCTCAACATCAACCATTTAGGACATTTACATTGTAACTGTATATATACATATACATATACAGTATATATATATATACATATATATATTCTGGAGATATAATAAAGACTTGGCGGTGGGAATCAATATCAAATGAATTTCATTTTGAGTTTCAACCTTTAATTGATCAAAACAAATCACTTGACATTTCGATCAAGCAATACGGGAGCAACAACCGTGCATACCAGTGTCCTTTCTCTCGAAAGTAATGATAAAAACTATAAATCCCCCTAACAATGCGGAAAGGGGGTTGGGCATAGCCAGACCCACCAACAACGGCCGTTTTCGAACTAGACGCATGACCTTCAATTTATTTTTTGGTATGTTAAATGAACGCAAACCAGAAATCAAACCAAACAGTCAAACCACAATCGAACCCAACAATTGGTACGTCAAAATCAAACAACATAAATCCAACTAACCACATACAAGCGAACTGAATCGATGTAACCTAAACAACTGAAATATAAACTTGCTCAATGTGGATGGCTGTATTCAATCAATTAGTCTAAACCAATATGTTTTTTTTAATACCAACAAACATTAATTTAATGTTAATGGTCTGAGGTACCGAGGAATGCTTGTGACTGATGTGTTTGAAAGGTGAGGGTGGTGGGTGTGGGGGGGGGGTGTATGTGAGGGGATGACATATGACACAAAACAATCACTTTTTACGTTTGGTTAACTTTTTTAACACCTGTTACATAGGAAATATAGGAAAGGCAAATAAAAATGCACTTCATGTAACTCACATTGCAATATCATATCTATTCCATCCATCCATTGGGACCATACTCTGTGCAGACCATTGGTGCTGCTCAGCAGTCTCTGGGCTATTGGTTAAATCGTGGATGAGTCACCACTCCCAATTCACAGGATAACCAAACCTGGTACTCATATTGCCACGCTCAGAAGATTGACAGGCAAATCAACCCCACCTGGTATTCAATCAACAGCCAAGTGGCGATTTGAACTTACGAACCCTATGAAGCTAAGCCCACCCCCAACCATTAAGCAAACCTAGCATATAGCTATCCATATGATGTGAATATTTTAACGCTAATGAAATCAGGCTATCAAGCTTTAATCTATGTAAATTTGCTTTGTCCTCCGCAGGGGACTCAACCGTACAATGTAAGTAAGACCAATCAACGTCTCTCACCATAATTGGAGGGATAATCATACCCCCGGTGACTAGGAATTCTATACATTAACCCTGATGCTCTTCAGCCAAAGAAAGATGCATAAAGTAACAAAGAGAGCTACACAATGTATAAGCCCCTTTGCTGTTTCAAAATCCGACCTGGGTTCCTCTACAGCTGCGACATTCATAAGTGGTACATCACTGAGAATCGCAATGCCACATACCGCCTTCAGCCAGCCGAACCGGTTTCCTCACTTGTTGTCAGTCATGTGGTGGGACAGCATCGAGAGAAACACGGCACACGGAGGCTCCAATGCATGCATCATGTGTAATTTCAATTGCAGTTAACATTAATAACAAGATCCATCATGTCTCTCACCCATAATTGGAGGGAATAACCCAATTAGCTCTCCCCTAATCAATCAACTCTCAATCCAGGTGCTCAGGTGTGTGTGTGTGTGTGTGTGTGTGTGTGTGTGTGTGTGTGTGTGTGTGGTGTGTGTGTGTGTGTGTGTGTGTGTGTGCGTGTGTGTCGCCTCAATGCTTATTGAGAGCTGAGTTATGATTCTTTTTATTGGGAAAAATAGAATATCTCCTGATTCTAAAATCATGTATGACCCATTATGGCAATGGTTGACCACTACAAGGAATAGAAAGGAAAAGAGGTTTGGCTGCGGTGCGGTTGGTGGTAGAGTAAGAAGCTATTGTGCAAGGAAGTTGATAGAATTGTGCAAAGTAATAGACTGACAAGCAATTTTCATGAAGCTAAAATACTTAAACTAGAAGCGGCAATTCGGTCGAGCGGCATAACCTCCGCCTGATCCATATAACATATCGGACCCCCTCAATTTTGAAACATGTGATATATCGTTTTTGGCTCCATCTTCAGGTGAAGAATCACTTTAAAATATTCTCATATCGGGGTTTCGGATTCGGATCTTCAAAATTCAATGCAATTTGTCCCGTCACGAACCCAACCTGTCCACAGTCTCGGCTGTATCCGTCCACAACTTTTTGAGATACTGTGGGGCTATATAGTCCACCATCATCCATCCATATGTGACATAACCCTGTGCAGAGCGTTGGTGGCTGCCTAAGCAGTCTCCGTTGGCTATTGGGCACAATCCTGGATGGGTTGCCCACTCCGACACAGTATAGCAGCAAGCTGGCATCATTTTGCGACTCGGAAAGGATGAAGGCCGAGTTACCGCACCTGGTATTAATTCAACGCAGACTTGAGGCGGAATTTGAACTCAGGAACCAAGGATTCCCAAAGCCCCACCACCTAACCATTAGGCCAACACCAAGACATGCTTATAATATCAGTTTAGCCCTATCTCTCAAGGTGAAGCAATCAATTAAAAAATTTCGCGTAGCCGGATCGGGATCTTCACCAAATCCTTCCTTACTATAATTCATGGACCGGGGTTTTGTGTGTTTGTCCGCATTACTCCTCAGTTCGGGCCAATTACATCAGACTTGCTACAAAGGATCAGCATACTCAAATAGTGTAGAAGGGTTGTTTTTGTCTTTGCCGGTTGTCTGGGAGGGTTGGGGAAGGGGGGGGATGCAAATTCTCTCATGTAAATGTGTATCATGTAGCGCTGCCACTCCAGATGGGGCAAGGGTATTACAAGTACGCACAATTTACAGTACTGTATTCCTGTTGCCACGTTTTCCAGTACAAACGTGAGGTGTTTTGAATCTAAACAGTAAGTTATGTTTTTTGCTTCATCACGTAACCGGGTTTTTTTTTTTTGCGATATGAGCTGTTAGTTGCCTTACACCCGCCCCAACATAAAAATATGCGTCAGAAGAACGTATTGCATGCTTTGGAACAAGATCACCTGAAGGGGCTGGTAACTCTGCTTGGTGCCAATCAATTTGTCCTCGACACAATCCGTCCACAACTTTTTGAACAAAAACAAACAGACACAAACAAACAGACTTTAAAATTATAAATTCTCCGTCTAAAATCTGGAATCATTTTACACCAAATCAAATCAATTGTTTGAATCCATCCATAACTTTTTGAAATATCTGCTCCCAGACAAACAACAAGACAACAGGGAAAAAACATACCTCCGTAACCTTACGCTTTGGTGGACAGGGAAACAGTGAGTCTGCTATTCTACAAAGATTAATTTAATTTTCTTCAATGTAAATTATTTTCGTATTTCCCAATTCAGAAGTTAAACCTAGAAAACTTGTATACCCAAAAGACTTTCAAGAAGATATAATCTATATATATATGTATTATTATATATAATATAATATATATATATTATATATATATAAACATATAATATATGGCTCAAAGTAGGTATACAGTAAGGACTAATACTTTTATCTTACTGTATACTACTTTTGCAGCGCCCTGTGTATTATATATATAAATATGCAACCATATACACACGCCATATATAACGTGTGGGGGGTTGGTAGTTATAGCTTAGGGGTGTGTAGTATTTGGGATTTCTCATGTGTGTACGATGTGTGAATGTCTTTATAGCTTGTGGAGGCAACTATGGGAGGGTTGAAGAGCAAAGGCTTACCTGCGTAGCCTTTCTTGGATTGCTTTATGCATCTTTCGGCTGGAGGAGTGTGGGGCATCAATATTTATTTTATGCGAGCAATTACCACCCATCACTTCGCTAGATGGGAACACCAGAGATGGGGGGTTGGGAGAGAGGGGGTGATAGGAGGGGTGGAGGGAGAGTGAGGAAATAGAGGGGGGAAGAGAGAGGAGCGAGGGAATAGGGAGAGGAGGGAGGAAAGGGAGAGGAGGGAGGAAAAGAGAGAGGAGGGAGGAGGAAAAGAAAGACGGGGGAGGGGGAAAGAGAAAGGAGGAAGGGGGAAAGAGAGAGGAGGAAGGGGGAAAAGAGAGAGGAGGAAGGGGAAAAGAGAGAGGGAGGAAGGGGTAAAGGAGAGGAGGAAGGGGAAAGAGAGAGGAGGGAGGGGGAAGAGAGAGGAGGGAGGGGGAAAGAGAGAGGAGGAAGGGGGAAAGAGAGGAGGAAGGGGAAACGAGAGAGGAGGGAGAGGGGTAAAGAAGAGGAGAGGGAGGGGGAGCAAGGAGGGAGGTGTGAGCGAGGAGGAGGCAGTGAGAGGTGAGGGAAGGGAAGGTAGACATGTGGTGGAGCATCAATTACAACGATTCTAGTCTCATCAAAATGGATTCTCTGCATATAAGAAGCAGTGAAGATGGAAACAAATAATGTTGAAATCACTTTCCACTGGCCTACTGGTAAATACACTACAGAACAACAATAACCGCAGTACATGTCCGTAGATAACATAGACCAGAGGACAAACCCGCCCGGACGTGGTCAGAGCAAAGTTGTCCGGAGACAAAACTCCCATCCGACATCGTCCAGAGCAACTCCTATCTGCAACACTCTGGAGACAACTGCCCGCATCCAGCACACATCGGAGGAATAAACTCATCCGGCGGACATGTAGGCGAAAACGTCCCCAACCGGACACATCTTGGAGTACAATACTCCTGTCTGGACACATCTGGAGACATAACTCCGCCACCATAAACACCGCCTGGACACGTTCAGAGAAACAGAACTACTGCCAAAGAAGAGAACAAACCGCTGCCCGTAACACGTCCGGAGACAAACGCCCATCGCACACGTCCTGGAGATAAACACCATCCGGACAGAACCACACCGAGTCCCAGACATATCGAAGACTCGTGTCCAGATCAGTCAAGCAGACAGACAGACAGACGAAGACAGAGAGAGAGAGAGCGAGAGAGAGAGAGAGAGGTCGGGGGTAGGGGGAGTAATAAGAGAGATATGGTTATGATGCGCTTTGGTGAAAACAAATGAAAAACCCACACACCACACACCACACACACAGCAATGCTTGGCAGATATCAGGCAATTTTTCAGGAATCGGCAGGCTTGGAGTCAGTGTGATTACTGACTAATTATGTACTGTAAGACAACCCCAAACCTTGAGTTAGCTTTCAACAACTTCAACCCAAACAATATTGCATTTATTAACGTTTTCAGGGAGATGTTTGCAAACATTATCTTACTAACAGAGTGCGTGTAAAGGGTGGAAAAATATTGGCTCGCTAATTTAGAAATCATCGTTAATATGGAAAACAGCTCAGAGAATCGGGTGTTAATCAAGATATTTTGTTTGAACTCACAAGAGACAACATTTTAACCGGCTTTGTAAAGCAAAATCGATAATCCAAATGCTTTAGAAAATAGGCGTGAGAGGCACAAAGGGAAACCTGATAGAGATACACGCTCCATAAGAATAAGGAGATGAAACTTTGCCACCATGGCAAAAAACCCATGAACAGGGCTGGCATGTCACAACACACAGACCGCGATGAGTTCCGCTACAGATCAAGAATCTTCCATAGTACCTATGTCCGTGTGTGCTGTATGTGGCAGTGTGACGTTTTTCCACGTACTCTACCTTGCAGTAAACTGTCGCTGCTGGACATCCTGATCGGGACACGAACTGTACTGAGCAGCTTAGTAAGTTGGCTAAGCACTGCAAGCAATGCTCTAACGGAATGCCTGGCTTGGCAAGCAATTCAATTGCCGTGATAATCAACTAGTGCACCTGCAACACGGCCGTGCAATGGTCGCGATTGGACAAATCACAAACACTTTTTTTTTTTGGAAGTCGGAACTGCTGAATACTTTCGAAATCTGGAGCTTACATTTTGTATATAATGCTTATTTCTAGAGATTCTCTCAGTTATTCATGTATGCAAATTAATAACGTCACAAACACTGGTCTCGAGGCATTTAATAAACACTCCGCAATATAACCCCCCTGCGATTCGTAGCTATGATGAAGCAGCATCAATATATGGAGTGACGGAAAGTGAAAAAAAAACCGGCTACCATTTTGTTAAGAAATCGTTGCGGCCTGTTCCAAGTCGAGTGGTGACTGGTTTGATGCAGTGTGCCAAGAAAACACTGGGCGGCTTCAGACCCCAGTGAGGTTACAATCAGGAAAACGCCTGAAGACCCTGACGTGATGTAGCTCCGAGGATTGGCTTGATGAAGGGATATAATGAATAAGATGGCCGTTTATTTACCTTCTTCATATGAAGGTGTTGTTTTAATTAACACCAGCGAAACAGAATATCCAGTTTTCACTTTTGCTCTTTCTATTCCTTTGGAGGCTTTCTTAGTGTGTCTGGAAAGTTTCCAGGTGCTGCGAGGTTTAATGAACTTTTGGAGTTATGCGAGGAGAACATCTGCACACACAACAATTTTATCACACAAATACATGCCCGCGCACCGACACGCACAGTTAAACACACGGACAGACCAAACCCAAGAACAGACACCAACACAAAACCACGCACAGCACCCGCGCACAGGACACGCACGGGACGGCACACAACCTAGTCCTTTTATTAGTAATATATATTATATATTATATATATATATATATATATATAATATGTACTAATAATTTTGAGTGAAGATTGATAAACTATTATGAAACATACGTAAAATTTGGTGATGAATTGAAAGCTGGATAGACAAGATTAGCTGAGAGGTACGTGACTCACCATCTGAGCTGTCCTAACCTGCCGTGTGAATCTTTGGACCAGTCTATAAACCTCAATTTCTTGGCGGTTTTGAACAGCAGGGCGATTCCACTCAATGGTGTGCGTCATCTATCAGGAGGATGTGGCCAGAGGACGCCGATGACCGTGCACCTTATCATTGGATTAAATACCACACGTAT
>CM068966.1:30886839-30898049 GCA_035128595.1 Eptatretus atami | reverse complement strand
GGAGCGACTCCTTGAGGAATATCTGCCTACGAAAGAATCACTTGGAAGAAACAAAAGGCCGATGAGAATCGTTCTACAGAGTAACCATGAAAAATATGCGTTTGCCTCATAACGTCACCAAATGACGAAAACGAGAGAGATTATCTTGTGATGTTTTTCTCACATTCTTCAATCTGTTTTTCTGGTACCCTTCAGGTGCCTCAACAAGACGCAAAACCAAAACGTCGTGATTTCATCACCACACAAACACTCTGAGGCGACACCATATATCACTTGAGGGAAACTTTAAATCTGGCGATGGTTCAATTGTTATTGACGAGAGTGAGCAATGGACGTGGGGCTGTACACTGGAAGCTTGTCACTTCCAAAGAAAATTGTACTGCAAGATTAATCTGTATTTGGTAAGTGTAGTCGACTGGAGAAATGGTATTCAAATTGACCTGTACTATTTCATTCTAAAAGAAAGACTATAAGTGTACATCAATTATTGAGGAATTCAAGAAGATGGAAAATGAATAACAGAGGGTAGAAAGCAAATTATAAATTTCTGCTCAATAGAAACTGTTGAAAGTCCGCTGATTGGTTTTCACATTCTGGTGATCATCGTCATCATGACATCTGTATTTGAGCAGTGCAAGTATTTCAATATGAACTTAAAAGTGAACAGAATGAACCACCATCAGTGCAAGACCAACTACCTCAATCAATAACAAACTTTAGTAAGCTGCTGTCAACCTTGACGATTTAGCCAGCTATGCCGATTTATGAAAAATTTGTCTAAAAGCTGGAACACGTCGAATACGTTATGGTACTTTTGTATCGTTAAGAGCACCTGAAAAACACTGCCATATCGTAGTACGCTGGCTTTAAACGTTGTACTTTGGGTTGTCCTCAAATTTTTGCATGCTTGAAATTTTACGACGTATGCCGGCGTATGATCACACGCTCGCTACGTGGCCATAAGTTGTAGGCACGTTATGCGATCGTTGACACGTCGACACACGTTACTTGTAAGTTACTCATAAGTCGAAACACGTCGAGGTAATGTTTAGCGTACCCGAAACTTTTCTAACCTATGAGTAACGTTTTGTAAGCACGCTACACGAACGTTGTTCACACTTCGCAACACGTTACTTGAAAGTTCCTCATACGTCGAAACACGTACAGTAATGTTTTGTACCCTGACTTATTTATAACCTATGATAACGTGCTTGGAAATTATTTGTAAAGCATGTCCTACCACAATACGTATGTAGACGTATTTCACGTCTTCAGGACGACCACAGAACTTACTGAACGCGTTTCTAACTTACAGATACCGTATAATGGGTATTGCAGCGATTAGGGGAATGGTATATAAAAAGGGCTTCGCAGGAGGAACCCGTCTTTTTTTAGACTTCGTGGTGAGTAAATGTCCATGTCATTCCGAGAGATGGAGGATAGCAAGGCTGAGACGACAATACCTACCTGTCCTCCAACATCAACATGACCTCATCGAGTTGACACTGCACCAGTTGCGTGCCAATAGAGCCGGGAGAAGAAGACGTGAACGGAGAAGAAGGAACTGGTGAGACCATGGATGGGAGGCGCGCCATTACGGCATATATGACCAGCTCATGGTGGAACTCCGGAACGAGGACCATGCATCCTTCACAACTTCCTGCGATGCCCCAGCGATGTTCGAGAGCTGCTAGCCAGAGTGGGTCCAAGGATAACCAAGCATTATTAATTAAATCATTTGCAATAGTGCCAGTGGAAGCGATTTAACTCGTTCAATGGAAACGATTTAATTGTTAACCACCAGCGTCCAAAAACAATAGGCGAGTGACAGCATTTATTAAAGTGAAGTTGCAGCCTATGAATAGAAAACCTCACGTAATCGTCGACGATACGCTGCCACGCTATGCATACGTTAGACTATCGTTGGGCATGGTTGGAGACGCCTAAAACACGCTAATCAATCGTTGGTATAACTTATCTATAAGTTATCGAAGCGTTCTGTGTTCATTACTAGTACATTATGCATTTGTCCAAGTCGTTTTGAATACTTTAAAAACTGAAACAAAAAAAGTTCATCGTGGGAATGAGAAAAAAAAAATTAGCCGAAAAGAACATCGAACAATGGTGCAAAGTAGTCTCCTATTCGTGGACGCAACGAGGATCCATCATCACCCACCCCTCCCCAAACCTACTACTACTACTACTACTACTACTACTTACTACTGACATTGACATCTACTCAACATGGAGTCTGGAACACTGACGGGTTCCTCTGTGAAGCCATTTGTATATACCATTCCCTAAACGCTGCCAAATCGCCATTATACGGTAGATGTAAGTTAGAAACACGTTCAGTAAGTTCTGTGGTCGTCCGGAAGACGTCAATCAAATTCGTCTACATACGACAATGTGCGTTTGAGATACGTTACACATAGGTTCAAAGCAGCTACTTGTTATGGTTCAAAGCACGTTACTATAGGTTAACAAATTAAGTTTCGGGTATGCTAAATATTACCTCGACGTGTTTCGACTTATGAGTAATTTACAAGTAACGTGTGTCCGACGTGTGCAACGATCGCGGAGCGTGCAGAGAACTTATGCCAGCGTATGCGGAACTTGTGAGCCATACGTCGAGTACGTCGTAAAATTTTCAGCATGCTTGAAATTTAACGACGTACTAGACGTACCACGGAATATGACAGCGTACTTCATTGTTTTCAGCGTGTCCTAACGTATACACAACTTACCCATACCGTTTCGACGTGTGCCAGCGTTTTAGACACATTTTTCATAGGTCGGCATACGCTGGCTAATCGTCAAGGTGTGACTGCGATGTTGACACTTCCAATTTTCAGGCGGTTATGATTTAACGGCGTGCGGCAGCTTTTTAACAGGCTACGCACGAGTTCGTCGGCGATACGTGCAGCGCGCTATGCCTAATTAAACTATCGTTGGCATAGGTTGTGAATGCAGACAACAGGCTAAGCTTCGTTGGTATAAGTTATCTATAAACACAACGAAACGTTTCTGTGCCCTTACTAATATGTTATGCATACGACCAACACGTTATGAATACGACCAAAACTTTTTAAAAACCTCAAAACTTCAGCATACGCCAACGTTTTACATACATTTTTATACGTTGCCATTGCTGGCTAAAAGTCAAGGTGTGACAGCGCCTTGAGTTTAGGATCTGATTTTTATTGGTCGAGGTGTATATTTTTGTCACACCGTTTCAGAAGTTAACATAACTGATGGAAGTGCTGTATCTATCATTCATTACAAATTAATTGTGATTGTAAACAGAAGTCCAGGCCAAAGTTGAACCACCGACACAATCATTTTGCTTCACTCGCATCAAACACTCTTTGTTTCAAAAACATCTGATGAAAGTTTGCAAACCAAATAAGTAATATTGATAGTGGTTCAATGCTGGCACACCTATGTCCTGGATTTTTTCTCTAATCCAGCCAGAATTACACTTTGCTGCATATGCAAATGGAACAAAATTTGAACTCTTATATTCAAAAAATGAGCGCTGAACCTGGTAATGTCGGCTGAGGTTCCATCACCAACAGGGACAGACAATGATCAGCAATTAAAAGAAAAAATTCTCAACCATAAGGATTTGTTTGAGGTCAAAAATGCAGATCTCATTATTGACCTTTTTGCATATTATGGTATTTCACATGCTCTTGGAGTGCACGATGTGATGTGGTATATCTACTCGTGCTTGATTCTGTGTGATTATTTTCCACATCGTGCTTGTGCTGAGTGCAGGAACGAAGGAGAGGAAGGACCCATTTCCATGAAGGAAGGAGTTATCTCTTCTTTGAATGTAAATGGCCAAATGGATCGGAACCAATAACTCAGTCCAGTGGAAGTTCCAGTCCATTGAAACTGAGCGAATTGTAAGCATCTAATAATATCTCATCCCAGCATTGTAAGCATCTAATACACATTAACGTGTTCCTGTGACATCATTCTGAGTGTCGAAATCCAATTTGATGTGATGCAGTTTCATTTTTAAACAAGGAAAAGAGCAATCAGAGATTGCAGACCCTCACTCGGACTTGTTTTGTGTGGTGTTTGTGTAGTTTTTGTGTGGTGTTTTGTGTAGTTCTGTGTGGTGTATTTTGTGTGGCGTTTGTGTACGGGTGTATTATGTAATTAATAGAGACATAATTAGAACTGCACTATATAAATGCTGGCAGTGATGACTGGTTCAGCCATTTCGGAAAGAAGATTTTTGAAGTTTAAAAAAAAAACAATGTTGGCTGCTGAATCACGTGACGATAACGTCATTAAAAATTTTGTGGACCATTTTATCCAAGATGACCTCAAAAATTTTCATACTGATCGCATGTAGCATTCCACACATGCAATTATGACGTCATAATGAAGGTACCTATGATTCAAAAAAATCACATCGTTTCTCATGAAGAATACTTGCTACATGCCAAGTTTCAATTTTTTTCCTTGGTGCGGTTTCAGAGATACAGAGGTCCAAAGTTTTCCTTTTTCAACATGTTGCCACACACGTGACCTATGACGTAATAATTATGCTACAACATCTACATGAGTAGTCCCACCAATGGTGAAAATTTCATCTCAATCCGACAAGAGGTTGCGTCAAAAAACACGAAAGTTCTGTGCTGACAAACAACAAACAAATAAACCAATGTCACCCTTAGGGTGACCGTATCTTGCAAAAGGTGACACGTGTGACTTCTTTAAGGTCACACTGAGGTGAAAGAGCTGCTATCCACCAGGAGCGACTCTTGAGGAATATCTGCCTACAAAGAATCACTTGGAAGAAACAAAAGGCCGATGAGAATCGTTCTACAGAGTAACCATGAAAATATGCGTTTGCCTCATAACGTCACAAATGACGTCATAATGTCTCAAGCTTGACATATCTAGAAGCACTCATGGAGGTGTTCAATTTGAGGTACTACAAGATATGGTTCCTAAAACTTGAAAATTTCACCTTGGGGTCAAATATGTTTGACCTCAGGCGCAACCATGAACGTCAAGGCCAATCGCACCAAAAACTAATCAGCTGAGCGCCAGAAGATATACTACATTCCCATAAAGTTTGGAGACGATTCGATTAAAATTACTCAAAAATAAGGGTTTCGTCGACTCCCTGATTTGCGACAAAGTGACTTTGACCTTTGACAGGTCAGGTCAGGTATGGGAGATGTGCCAGAACAGCACGTCGCTGCGTCCACTTTCCGCCGGTACTCCAGGGGCCTCCGTCTGGCCATCCCCCAGGCAGATGCCAGGCCCATCCCCATTCCTTGAGATGATGGTACACTGCTGCAACCACGAGGCACGTGGTCGGCCCACTGGCCTCCTCCACTCATGAGACTCCTCGCTGAGAGAATCTGGTGAGCAGGATCAGCGTCAGGAAACCGAGCCACATGTCCATACAGCCGCAACTGACGCTCACGGACTATGCAGGTAACAAATCTCATCCGAGTCTCTCTCAGCAACCGCTCGTTGGACACAAAATCTGACCAGCAATAGCCAAGGATTCTCCGAAGAGCTGGTACCAAAGGAATTAAGTCTCCGTCTCAGATCCTTGGTCAGAGTCCAAGTCTCGCATCCATAGAGCAAGACTGGAAGTACCAAGGACCTGAAGACTCGGACTTTCGTCCTCCCCGCACAGGTACGCAGCGCCACACCCACGATCCAGTGAATCCATGACTCCCAGGCCCGACCCAGACGTCTATTGACCTCTGACTCACAGCCAGCAGAGACATGAATATATACTGCCAAGGTAAGTGAATCTCTCCACGACCTCAACATCCTCACCACAAACAGGCACAGACAGGACAGCAGCATCCAAGATGTCACGAAAGCCTGGATCTTAGTTTTGACCCAAGAACCGCGTAATCCGCAGGCTCCGACTCTCATTCAGCACCTCGAGGGCCCCAAAAGGATATCTAAAGTCTCCGCAAAGATGACTGCATCACTGCAAATCAAGGTCCGAGATCTTGACATTCCCAAACGATGCACCGCAGCTTGATCTCTCCGACATCCTCCCTAAAATCCAGTCCATACAAGTGCTGAAAAGTGTGGGGGCCAGTACACACCCCTGACGAACTCCAATAAAACTGGAAATAAGTCAGAGATGGTACCACCACTTCACAGCACTCTCAGTACCAGAGTAGAGTTCAGACATCAGATCGATCAGTTTTGGTGGCACCCACGAAGACCAAGAATCCTCCAGAGGACATCCGATTCACTGAATCGAACGCTTTACAGAGATCAACATAGGCTGCAAGCAGCCCCTGCCGAAACTTCGTCTGCGTTCGGTGAGGACACGAAGAGCAAGGATACGGTCAATCGTTGACCTCTTTGGTGTAAAGCCTGACTGCTCTGGACGCTGGTGCTCAAGCAGTGGTGGCGAACCCTATCAATAATTATCGAGCAAAGAACTTGCCGGCACCGAGAGCAGCGTCACCCTCGGTAGTTGTTGCAGTCTTGGCGATCACCTTCCCTTTCCAGAGAGGCATAACAAGGCCCCTTTTCCAATCAGTTGGGATGATGCCTGTGTTCCAGGCAGAGCACAAAACTGCATGCAACGACTGAGTGCAGCATTTCCACCAGCCTTGAGAAGTTCAGCATGGATGCCACAGATCCCTGGAGCTTTGCCCTGTTTCAACTGGTTCACCGCAGCCCGTGTTTCCACAAGCGAAGGTGGACCACAGTTGATTCGAGGGTCAGCAACAGGGATTGTAACACCCTTGACGTCCAACTCGACAGCTGGGGGATCAGCCTGGTACAACCGCTCAAAGTAACCGGCCCAGCGGGCTTCACTTCAGACTCCTCTGTCAAGAGCCTACCACTCTCTGCTCTAACTGCAGTGCTCGAGGGATGGGCTTGGATGAACGCAATGCGCGAATTCCCCTGTAAGCGGGACGAGAATCACCTATCCCAAGGTGATGCTCTACCCCTCACAGATTCCTCGCACATAGGCCTCCTTGTCCACCTTAGTGCACGTACAGTTTTTACGCCTCAGCTCCCTGAACAGCTCAGCTCTGCCATTCAGCCTGGCCCTGCGACTCTGGTCAATGGTATCCAGTGTCCTTGAGAGAACAATTCTTCTTTGCCCTGCGGTGAGTTCCAAGACATCCACCGGCAACATCAAGGACGGTGGTCTTGAAGGCACTCCACAACTCTTCAGGACCCCAAAGCACCCAGACCCCCCAGTGTCTACTCAGCTGTTTGCAAACTCCTCAGCTTACTCTCTCATCCCTGAGCTTGCCAACATCCAGCCGAGGCTGGGATGGTGCCATTCTCCAGGATTTAAGGTGCAGCTTTAGAGTTGCTACAACAAGCCTGTGGTCAGTATTGAGGAACTGAGCACTCCGGTAGACCCTGCAGTTCTGGATCATCCTCCAACGACCGTCAATGAAGGACATGGTCAATCTCCTTTGCCACACCGCCAGCGTTGGAATACAAGTCCAGCGATGAGCTTGTGGGCGCTGAAACCATGAACCAGCCACCCTAAGGTCCATGACTTCTTGCAAAGTCAAGGAACTTAGTGCTATTCTGGTTCATAGTTCCTGACCCATGGGGACCAACACCACCCATACATCCCATCAGTTCAGTCGATGCATTGAAATCCCCCAAGACTAGAAGTGTATCTCGTCTGGGGCACTGATCAACCACAGACTCGAGCGTGGCATAGAATGCATCCTTCATGGTGAGATCACTCGCCTCAGTCGAGCATAAACAGAGACCAGGGAAATGACACCGAAGGAGTGACGAATCCTTAATCTCATAATACGCTCGTTGACCGGTGTTACTCAATTATCATTTGGGTCAGCTTATTGGACACAGCTACAGAACTCCTGGGGTATGGTAACCATCAGAGCGACAGACCATTAGTAGGTGTAACCACCACCATTATCTCGCCGCAATCCGGTCTCCGAACTCAGAGAGAGCTGCAATCCCGATGTCCAAACGCTTGACTCAGATGATAACAGAGACAGGTGATCATCCTCTCTTAGGGATAGGACATTCCAGGCACCCACCGAAGGGACCGCCTCAGGTTAACCCAAGGAGACCGCCGTCTGATGGACGACACCTCAGCACACTCCGACACACTCTCCCGCAATCTGACCCAGGGATGTTACCCCCGTGGTTTCCCTCCTATCATCAAAGATTGGGGGTCCCGAAGGCTTTGCCCCAATCCCGTCATCCGGTGAGCTGCCCTGCGAAGGGAAGCTGCACAGGAGGTAATCCACAGAGTGGGTTTTCAGATTTTTTTGCGTTTTCGTGTTTTGCCGAATAAAGGGTTTTACGGTGGCGGAGTGCAAATCCTGCCACCAACCTCCTAGTAAAAAAAAGTAACCCAACTGCAGGAGGACGTCCGCAGACAAGTTGGGCACTAGATATGGATGGCCGTTGGCTCACAAGGAGCTCTCCGCCCTTTGACCTTGACCTTCAAAATTGTATGCGCTGAAAGGGACCTCTTTCGGCCTCTGATATGGGAAGTTACAAAAATTTCCAATGATAACTGTGCTCTGCAGAGTGATTTATACGTGATTACAGACAAAAAAACAAAAAACATATGAAGGTCAAGGCCAATCGCCCCAAAAATTAATCAGCTGAGCGCCAGACCATGAACTATATTCCCATGAAGTTTGAAGACGATCGCGATCAAAATTACTCAAAAAATAAGGGTTTCGTCGACTCCCTGATTTGCGACAATTGACCTTGACCTTTGACCTTGACCTTCAAAATTTTGTGCGCTGAAAGGGACCTCTATAGGCCTCTGATATGCGAAGTTACAAAAATTTCCAATGAAAACTGTGCTCTGCAGAGTGATTTATACGTGATTACAGACAAAAAAAAAAACATATGAAGGTCAAGGCCAATCGCCACCAAAATTAATCAGCTGAGCGCCAGACCATGAACTATATTCCCATGAAGTTTGAAGACGATCCGATCATAATTACTCAAAAAATAAGGGTTTCGTCGACTCCCTGATTTGCGACAATGTGACCTTGACCTTCAAAATTTTGTGCGCTGAAGGGACTCTATAGTCCTCTGATATGCGAAGTTACAAAAATTTCCAATGATAACTGTGCTCTGGCAGAATTTTTTATACGTGATTACAGACAAAAATAAATAAATAAATAAATAAATAAAAAATAAACCAATGTCGCCCGCAGGGTGACCCGTATCTTGCCAAAAGGTGACCACGTGTGACTTCTTTAAGGTCACACTGAGGTGAACAGAGCTGCTATCCACCAGGAGCGACTCCTTGAGGAAATATCTGCCTACGAAGAATCACTTGGAAGAAACAAAAGGCCGATGAGAATCGTTCTAACAGAGTAACCATGAAAAATATGCGTTTGCCTCATAACGTCACCAAATGACGTCATAAATGTCTCAAGCTTGACATATCTAGAAGCACTCATCGAGGTGTTCAATTTGAGGTACTACACGATATGGTTCCTAAAACTTGAAAATTTGACCTGGGGTCAAATATGTTTGACCTTAGGCGCTAACCATGAAGGTCAAGGCCAATCGCCACACATTAATCAGCTGAGCGCCAGACCATGAACTATATTCCATGAAGCTTGAAGACGATCCGATCAAAATTACTCAAAAAATAAGGGTTTTCGTCGACTCCCCTGATTTGCGACAAAGTGACCTTGACCTTTGACCTAAACCTTCAAATTTTGTGCGCTGAAAGGAACCTCTATAGGCTCTGATATGCGAAGTTACAAAATTTCAACGATAACTGTGTTTTTTAGACACAGAATTTAACTGTCTGCAGAATTTTTTTATATGTGATTATTAAGACAAAATAAAAAATAAAATAAAAAAACATACAAGCTGACTAACATATCTTGCAAAAACTTTGTTTTGGCAAGATAACAAGCGCTCGGCGACATGGCTGCTCGCTCTAGATGGAAAGCTGGCCGACGCGACAAGCCGATATTCATGTACATGCTATCAATCAATTTAGCACAATAAATATGATTATCAACAGCCTCTTAGTTTGCGCCCAGAAACCCGCCTTGTGAAATTTCAGGCATGTTTCAAGAGACTCTAAAAATGGCAGCCGCTGGTAATTCCATTTATCTATTCGCTAAAGATTTTATTTTTATATGATGCTGTAAGACATTCTCCTTGGGCACAAAAACAGGTCCCTCGGAGGTATTGATTTTTTTTGTACAGTCAACAATAAGTGTACGATGTACGATAAAGTATTTTAGCTGTTGCTAAGAAACGGAGGTGTGCATAGCAACCATTCATTTTTATCCCCCGCACGTGGCGGAAGGGGATATTGTTGTCACCCAGGGCGTCCGGCTGTCCGTCGGCTGTCCATCCGTCCGTCCGTCGGGCGTCAACATTTATAGCTCTGAGTGCGATAACTCATAAACTGTTCGCCATATCGATTTGAAATTCGGGTCACACATGTACACCTGAAAAGGAAGAACCCTATTGATTTTGGCGTGGCCGGATCCAAGATGGCCGATGGGGTGGCCATCTTGAAAAAAATGTTTTTTGTAATAAATGGAAAACCGCTTATCTGATTTCAATTATTTTGGTTACTACGTTCCTCACCCTGTGGAACTTTTTTTGAGATGATGACCAAATGGTGTCTTTTTCCAATTCACCTACCTCATTATCTGGAATATGTATGACCTTTTTCATTCAATGGCGGGGGATTCCCCATCTCTGATGGTATATTTGTGTACATGCTTGCCACATTGTACACATTTCACCAAGTTTCATCAAAATCAGACTCTTTCTCTTAGAGATATTCGCAATTACCGTTTCTGAAATGTTCGACATGTACTCGCCAAGACCTATCTCCTCCTACAAATATTTTTTGTTAGGACTGCAAATTCGCATGAAGGGAGCTAGATAGATTGCACACAGAACTCTAATTCGATTTTTCGTTTTTTTTTCGATTTTTTGACCACTTTAAAGGGCCGTTGCTATGCGTTGCTAGGGCCCGGGGTCCCATATTCGAAAGCACACGATTCCCAGAAATATTGGTCCTACCTACCAAATTTCATTGGAATCAGTTGAGTGGTTTAGCCCTAGGCTTGACCAAAGTTTCGCAGACAGACAGACAGATGGAAATGTCCAGAATAAGGGTGCTCTAAGAGCAGCCAACAGACAGACAGACAAACAAACAACGAACCCAAATGCAAACCTGGTGTTGGCTTCAC
>CM068966.1:30851521-30868171 GCA_035128595.1 Eptatretus atami | reverse complement strand
ATTTAAATCCAAAAAAAAAAGAAAAGGTATTTTCTTTCTTCGCTGTTACATATTTTGTGGGTCATCCACGCCTACCATTGGTTCCTTGGTTATCTTATCCATCCGCAACCAGGTGAGTGCCCAGGGGTACTGCCCCTATGTTTTAATGGTACCCCAAAGTTTATTAGACTCCAAGGAGGACTGAACCACAATTTAGGTTTTTTTGGCATCCTGCACTCCCAATTTCCAAGCTGTATCTCGGAGCCGGCTGTGATTTTCGGAATGAGATTCTGCATAAATAATGTGAATAAAAACTATGCGGGGTTGACAGAATTACTTTTGACCTTGACTTCATTTTAAGGTCATGAACTAATTGTAGACATTTTAACATTTTTCACCATAACTCTGATCAGAACAAAATTGCACTCTCTAGATAGTCCAGAGAAAAGCGCATTTATGGTTCGTTTACATTATACCCCGCCGGGTTAAAGGTCAAGGTCAAATAGCGAACTGAAAAAATAACACGTTTTTAGTCATCACTCAATTTTGCCAATGCAGAATCTCAAAGAACGCTTGGCCTTCCAAAATGTTCTTGCATCATAATAGTGTACCTGCACTGAACTTGTGCACCTGATATATTATTTGTGCCCTTGACATACTTTTTCCGGATTGTGACCTAATTAACAAAAAACACCTTTTTGATCATAACTTGAATAATTTTACTCCGATTTTCATGATGTTAAGTTTTATGGAGAGATTGTAGATAGCGATACATATTCTATATTTACACTCTATCCATAAATGTTGAATGAAGATCAAGATCATATGGTGGTCCAAAAAAAATATGGCCATCATTGGATCATGGGCCAAGGGTAAGTCGCAGACAATTGCCAATGGTAAGCCAATCGAGGCTTACCCTTTGCTATCAATTTGTGATCACAGATATCTCGTATCGTGCTGTTGTTACAAAGCAATGATGATGATGTGATTGTGAATGTTTTTATGGTTTGGTGTAACAAGGCCGGTCGTATTAGTTGTATCCACTCTGAGTCTGGGAGGTGAGTGGTTCAAACAATGGCCGAGTCACACCAAAGACGTTGAAAATGGTACGTGCAGCTTCTTGCTTGATGCTCAGCATTTAAAAGGATATAGCACGGACAGAAACACCTGGCAGCAATGGCAAACCACCTAGTATAACCCAGACACAATATATATATATATAATCAGGACTGATACATATTGGCCAAGATAAATCATATACATTATAATATATATAAATATATATATATATAAATATATATAATATAACATGATAAAATAGAACTCCCTTTTGATTAATATACACTTAGAGTAGCTTTGAGCTGTGCATTCTGGTTTTGATTCCGACGCATTATAAATTGTCCAACAAAGCGCCCTCTTTCGGCTGAATGGAAAAAAAAAAAAGTACACATTTGTAAGTTGGATTTACGTGATGGCGAATGTCGGCTGGGGCTGGTGTGTATTCTCACAGCATATGCTGGTAAGATCGTGTCTTCACGTGAGATCATATTTTCAGATCATTTGAAACTTGATCATTATTGTGACCTTGTGATGATGTTTGTTGTGTTCATAACGTTCTCTGACACAGAAATGTGTTTCGGAACAATAGGAGTTCATTTCTTTTACTGGTTACCTGTAATCGTGGGCCGAGGGTAAGTCGCGGGCGATTGCCAACGGTAAGCCCGGAGAGGCATAACAGTGGTCATCAAGGTTATTATCCATCTTTTGTAAGAGTTTTCTTTTCAGCAACTTCCAGGGTTTGTCAAATCCTGTGTGTACTTTTGATAAATCACATTTGGGTAAATTAAATCACATTGTGAAGATATTTGATTTGTCATTAGAAGCAGTAAAGAACTAGTAGCCACATCCGGATTCTGATCTTCACCAACAACTAATCACTTTGTCCTTGTCCCACACCCAACCTGTCCACCAAGTTTCAGTGGAATCTGGCCTTAACTTTTAGAGGCATCATGCTCACAAACAAACAGACAAACAGAAAGGAGTGAAAACAACCTTCGGTAGCGGAGGTAATGAATGAAAGAAAGAAAAAATCCATGGAAAACTTTTCTTCCCAAATACTCTTCAGTCTGGGGTGGCGGATAAATAAGGACAATGCATTTTCTCAACCAAACAATCAGAGAGATATACTAACCGCCGGGGGAAAGGCGTTGAAGAGAATTGTTCCGAAGTTTCAGCTTGGTCCCTTCTTCCTCTTACTTTGAAGGGCTCACCTGAAAGGCCGTTTCCCAATGCGGTAGCACACCTCTCTCAACATTTGATTGAGAAAATTAATTATCCAAGTAAGAAAATTACTTTGTAAAAATTGGATTTGTAAAATTCCAATATATAATGTCATAATATAGACGTGAAAGTTATTTTGAACCCAATATTTAAAATATTCTTATTTTATACTACGACTAGGAGAGTACTCACCTCCTGGGTGGGTCGAGTTTGCGCATTACTTGCTGAAAAAAGATGTATCGTCTGTTTTTTGCAAGAAGACTATCTGATGTTTGCATGGTGTGTGCCTAAAAGGTTCTGAATGGTCTAAAGGGTACATTCTAATCGTAGTTAGGGTCAAAGGGGTTGAAAGGGTCTAATCTCTCAAGCATGTAAAAAGGGTCTGAAAATATCTAAGTGGTCTTAAGCTCCAAATGGTCAAGGGTCCAAGCTGTCTAACATGTCTAAAGGGTGTAAAGGGTCTAAATGGTGTTGAGCTCTAAGGCGTCCAAAGGGAGTCAAGGGACTTCAGGGGTGTAAAGGTCTAAATGGTATATGGGGTTTAAAAGTTCTAGAGTCTAAAGGGTATAAGAGGTCTAAAGGGTGAAGGGGTCTCAATGTGTCTAAAGCTTCAAAAGGGTGATAAGGGGTTTTTTATTTATTCGGGGGTCTTGAGGGGTTTTAAGGATCTTGGGGATCTTAAGGGTCTTGGGAGATCTTATGGGTCTTTAGGGTCATGGGAAGGATCATAAGGATCATAAGAATCTTGGTATCTTGGGGGACTTGAGGGTCTTGGGGGGTATTTAGGGTCTTAAGGTCTTAACCCTTCCTCTCACAGGACATTCCCGACTCCTTAGTGTCTCTTCCCGGTTATTGTCTCCCCCAAAGTGATAGGTCTGAACAACGCCTCAGCGGCAGAGTTGCACTTTGCATCAATAACTCAATTTCTCATTGCCCTTGAACAACTTGCCTTCTCTTCCTAAAAGGCAAATCTGACCAAAGGCAATCTCAGTACATTCCAAAAGGTCCACAACAAGTGTGTGTCCACTCTTAGGAGAGCCAGAAAACAACATCTGTCCAACCTCAAGAATGAACTTTCAAACTTACCTCCCTCCTCTAAAACCTGGTGGCACCTTGTTAAGTCCATCTCTGGTGTATGCTCCCCGTCCATCTCTTCCCTCTCTTCAAATTGCACCACTCCGCTTGTGAGAAGGTCTAATGCCTCAATTCTGTGTTTGCTTCCAAATCTCGAGTCCCCAACATTTACTCTCAGTACCCATCCTTCCATGTCGTTCCCAATAGCTCTGTTCCCAACCTGAGAAAGTTCTTTCAACCCTTGACTCTGACTGCTACTCGACCAGACAGCATCAGCTCACATGTCCTAAAAACCTACTCTGCTGCTCTTGCACACCCCCTCTCTCTGCCCTTTTCACCATGTCATTAGCGGGGAAGTCAGTCAACCATCACAGCATTACATAAAAAGGTGCAAAAAATTATCCCCTTAACTACAGACCAATTAACTTATGACATCAAATTCCGTGAAGCTTTCTGGTTTGCGGAAGTATTGGAAACAAAGTATAGTGTGATGATCCGACAAACCTATGGGCGAGGTAATTTGCACGTGTCCATGGAAGTCACCAATGTTAGTAATAATCTGATCCAACACATTGGTTCTTCGAGTTGGTTTATCAACCACTGAATTATTTCCAGTGGTTATCAGACAGGAAAGGAGCTTTTGAATATTAAGATGATTAAAATTATCTCCAAGTAAAACAAAACCAGCATCACAATACTTTGTTGATAAGATGTCAGAATAAGATGTAAGTAAGATAAGATGTAAGAAAAAAAAAACAAGTCTGGTTTGTCCGCTTTTTGGGAGTAGATCACTGCACAAAAGATACATGAAATCGATCTTGGCAGGTGTGTGGGACGCAGTTTGAGCCACGTAACTTCCAAGTTTGGAGGAACCGTTACTTTATTGGGCTGATATGGATTCAAGTGATATACTTTACGTAAACTCCCACACCTCCAACGATTTGGTTAACTCTGCACTTGACAAACATTGCATAGCCCAGTATGGTAACGAGTTCCAGGGGCATGTCATGCTTGAACCATGTCTCAGTAATGGTGCAAACATAGATGTTCCAGTCGAGGGTAACAGTTGAAAGCTCATCAAACTTATTACAGGCAGACTGTACATTGCACAAAAGGAATGAAGGGAGAGTCGTAGTCAAGTGTGGTTTTGATGGAGTGATAGGAAGTACCACTAAATTACTAAAGATAACTGCCTGCACTTTGCTGGCAGAACTTCTTCGAGAAAAAGCAATTGTTGGTAGAGCTTGGGCACATGGCCTGCGTTTAGCCTTCTGTGACCCAGCTCAAACTCCCCTATGAGTTGGAGACATTCATTGCAACTGAAACTCTGATCAAATTCCAAGTGATTAGAGGAATCATTGTTCTGATATTCATCGTACAACATAATCGATATCATCATTCCAATATTCAACAATTGTTTACGGTCATAATGATAAGCATTGCTGGAAAATTGATGTTGAAGACCAGAACACGATGGGGAATAGTGTGGCTGAGGTTGAATGTTAATGTCACCGTAATGCAGCAAGTTTGAAGAATAGTACAAAAGTTGGTGTGGAAATGAAATCAAAGAGGAGATGTGAAGTCACACTTGCAAAATGGGAAGTCGATCAGAGAAAAATGGCAGCCTATTAAAGGTCCCCTGACATGCCAAAGTACATAAATTTAATTTATATATGTCCTACAGGAGTTTTTCATCGTGATTTCAGATCTGACAATGTTTTCTCACAAAACTCATTCTGTAAAATGTAAAATTAAAAAAACAAACGTCTTCGGGAACGCCCCTAAAAATTCTCCTGAAGGGGCGTAACCCACATGACGCACGTATACAGCATGTCAAAGGCTGCACGTTAATTACTCGAGTTGGTGTTCTACGTGATTGTATTGCCTTCCTGTGTGTTCCACATTGGATTGGTCGACTCAATCGCTTCGTTCATTTCTGCTTTAAAAAAAATCGAACATTTGGTTTTGAATAATGGATGGGATGGACTTTCATTTGTCTGGTAGCGACAGTGAGTGTGAGAGAAATGAAGGATTTGGTCTGAATCACATGGAGAATTGTCGGATAACGTAGTCGCAGGGAGTGAAGTTCAGGCAGCTGGAAATGAAGTACGGCTTAGCCAGTTCGAGCCCGAAGCAGGACAAGCAAGAGGAAAATGGCGATGAAAATTCCCGGAGTTCATGACGATCGGGAGGACATCGAAGGAAGACTCGGAAATAACAACTGGTTAGACTTAAATCCTATTCGTAATTCAATAATGTAAATTCGACTTGCATACTGCTCGATATCAGAAATATTTTAGTGAGGTGACGTGACCAGCGCAGCGCAGCGGACATGTTGCTTCAGCGATTAATCACAAACAAGGCCGGCGCATGTCATCGCGCGTATCTCTCCGCACATAAAACGAAGCAACCTCGCTGTCCGGATACGATGAAAACTTGTGTGCAGAACACACCTTGCGATACAATTGTCTCCAGTAGTCCGATAAATCTGACGTTCTGTTGCATTTTTATTTATTTATTCCTACTGTCGTCATGTAGCACCAGTAGAAAACAATGAAGAAAAGAGAATAATAAAAGAAAGCTACAGCACGTCAGATTTATCGGACTAGTCGGACGGACGACGGATTTATCGGACTAGTCTAGACTCGAGAGTTGACAAGTAACTTGTATTAGCATGCACACAATGTATAAGTCAATGCGTAAGAGTCCCGAGGCTATGAGGCCGTGTAATAGGACAGATAAATTTTGTTTCATAGTTGTGCCAACATTTTTTTCCCTTTTCTTTTATTACAGCATTTTGGCTAATTGTTAATGAATAGCAAGCCAATGGAAGCAGTACCTTCACTTTCGAATAAACCCATGTATGTCGAGTGCAGCCATACCTGGCTTGCATGTATGTGGAATCGCACCTATCCCAGCAGGCTGGTTTCAACGAACAATTCAATAAGCTGCAAAATGTGGGTGCATTGTTTGATTTAAAATTATCTCCTTGCGCCTTGAAATGATGCAATATTAATGGTTAGTATTTTACTTGTATGTCCCTTTATTTATTTATTTTTTAATGGAAAGGTTCAACAGTCAAATTTTATATTTTGTGTACATGGTATAGCCCTTTATGTGCATGCATGTATTGGATTTGTATACGACTACAAGGTAGTAAAGGGATAAATAATTGCCTCATGATTGTTGTGCATACACGGCTCAGAAGCAGAATTTCTTGTCTCTGTGTGTGAGGAATGAGGGGTTGGGATGAATAGAGGGATGAATAGAGCCTGTAATAAAAGTCACTGACTTCGAAGTGGGCGCTGCAAATGACGCTCGTGTCGCTGGGGCCTTTCCAGTTTCCCCTCGTCAACTTCACTTTAGATGTCCATATTCTCCGACGATTATCATCTTTCGGGAATACATGAAGGCTTACACCGTCTTTGCTTGTATTGCTGCATCCTGCTATGATACATCTTGCAGCATTTTCGAAAGTACGGCTAAAACTCTTAAAAACTTTCGCGAAACAATCACTGGATTAAGACGATCACAGAGATTGCACCAACATGTGAAAAATGCATTTGTACGTACTTTATAAGGCGCGCGACAATCTCGACTCGAGTCAATCCACTCTGTGCGAGTTACTGTATGTGACGTCATGCTGAGATTCGTTGAAGTCCATTTTTTTAGGGGCGGGGCATATCACGTTGTGAAAGGCTCCAGAAATGATCGAAATATTGCTCTAATTATCCCATTTTTGATTAAAAAAAAATGGGTGATTCTTCACTCGGAAGGTCAAGTTAATATATAAATACCAGTGTTACCCTTGGGGTGACCCGTATCTTGCCAAAAGGTGACCACGTGTGACTTCTTTAAGGTCACACTGAGGTGAACAGAGCTGCTATCCACCAGGAGCGACTCCTTGAGGAATATCTGCCTACGAGAGATTCCGATGAGAATCGTTCTACAGAGTAACCATGAAAAATATGCGTTGCCTCATAACGTCACACAAATGACGTCATAATATCTCAAGCTTGACATATCTAGAAAGCACTCATCGAGGTGTCAATTTGAGGTACTACACGATATGGTTCCTAAAACTTGAAAATTTGACCTTGGGGTCAAATATGTTTGACCTTAGGTGCTAACCATGAAGGTCAAGGCAATCGCCACAAAAATTAATCAGCTGAGCGCCAGACCATGAACTATATTCCCATGAAGTTTTGAAGACGATCCGATCAAATTACTCAAAAAATAAGGGTTTCGTTGACTCCCCTGATTTGCGACAAAGTGACCTTGACCTTTGACTTGACCCTTCAAATTTATAGCGCTGAAAGGGACCTCTATAGGCCTCTGATATGCGAAGTTACAAAAATTTCCAATGATAACTGTGCTCTGCAGAATTTTTTTATACGTGATTACAGACAAAAAATAATAATAAAAAAAAACATACAAGCTCACTAACATATCTTGCAAAAACTTCGTTTTGGCAAGATAATAACAAGTTTATTTTTCATGTCAGGGGACCTTTAAGTGCGCATTAAGAAACAGGAAGTGGCCACGGCAACCAAATGGTGCCCTCGTCCAAGCAGCACTGCACGTGGAAAGTTTCCCCCACTTGGTTACCCCGCTCGTGTCTGCTGATGACAGTCGGCGAAGCTTCGATCCTCGGAGGACGCAGCTTGGTCCAGGTGGAGGACAGACTGCCACAAGCTGCCTGTGCTGCGGATGCGAATCCGGCTCACGGGGGAAGTGGGTGCGGCTTAGTCAGTGGGCGTGGCTTGCAGTCTTCACATGTGCTGTCTGACCCAGTTTTTATTTCCTATTTTCTGTTTTTAGTTATATATTTGTGGATGATGAACGCCACTCTTTCAAATTTATATAGTGACGTCGTCTCCATTCTGTCAGCCAATTTAGTTAACCTCAGGTGTGGTGGAATCATTTTCCCTTCCCTTTTGTCCCCCACACTTCATGCCTGGAATGCACTTTGCAATGAAGGATTATCTCCCCTTTCCCCCAAGCTCCAGCTTTCCCTATTTGAGCCTCTGGTCTGGAGCTATATTTTTGGGGCCCTTGGGACGTGTGTGTGTGTGTGTGTGTGTGTGTGTGTGTGTGTGTGTGTGTGTGTGGTGTGTGTGTGTGTGGTGTGTGGGGGGGGGGGTAATGGTCGTTGTCACTCTGATTGCCCACTGCAAATCCGACGTGTTGTATTAACAGAACCGCAATGGTCGATCACTTTGGAGTCTTCCTCACTAGATAACATGTCCAAAATACACGATACCGTGCGAATTGGAAGTCCAAATCCACCAATGTCACACTGATGAGACGCCGCATGTCGTGTGAAAACGAGGCTGAGCAAGCCTGACGTACAATTCGATCTGGTTGTATGGTGTTGATTCACAGTGGCCAATTATCACTTCACGATTTTTGTAATCACCCTGGGAGAACCATGACAACCAGAATTCACCCCAAGACCAGGTATATTTAATAAACAAATAGCACGTAGGGAGGGGAATATACAAGAAGCAATAAGAACAAATTACCAGTACATAATAAATAAACAATCCTCTTAACTACTAGAGTCACGGGTCTGGACAGTTACGTTTAATCCCCCCGACCCAATTGTGGTGGACGGGCGTTAACACCGACCAGGCCCGAATAGCCAAGCGGTTTTCCCTTAGGAGGCGGACACGTGATCCTCAGAGATAATCGTGCGGGAGTGGCATTGGCGGCATTCGCGCAGAGCGACGGAAGCACAGATGGATGTAGCACCAAGGGTTTATACTCGAACCCCACGACAAATACACGGACACAGCAACTTAAAATAGACGTGGATTTAATGAAAATAGACAAATATTTACAAGGGATGATAATTCATAATGTAATTATACGTGAGGTAAACTAAGGTCTAAAGTCGAGGCACCTCTATACACAGACTTAAATACTGACAAGGGGAAAATGAAATGAAAGAAAATCCTCCTTTTTATTCTGGCACTTCACTTGGTCCAGAGATCACAAATGCAGAAAACAAACTGAAACAAATGAATAAATAATTAACATCCCACTTTGGAATTGAGGGCTTCATCCTGCATGGGTAGACATGCCAAAATGGCGCCGAGCCGCTCTCTCGCAGTGGGAAATGCACGTGAGGAAATTCGTGAAGCAGTATACAATGCCGAGGCTCAGAGACCACCGTGCGGCTTCCTCGTCGATCATGCCTTGCCGATACGCTCTCTGCAGAATGGCGCTGCTCCTTTCGGTGACATACATGAGGCTTCAAGGTCCATCTCTCACGACCAGCCAAGAGTTAATGGCCAGCGTCTTGCTCAGTATGTAAGCCAATTCACAGCACGACACGAGAATAACACAGCCATTTTGTCATGCTGTGAGGAGAGCAAAGCAAGATCCTCCATCCCAGCCACATCCCTCTCACAACTACTCCTGCCAACCTCACCCTTGTTCCACCTCTGGGCGTGGCTTGCTGGCACGAAACCCAGGAAGGCAGGGCTTCTGCCTGCTCGCACGTTTTGCTTGCTTGTTGTTATGGTTGTGGTTGTTTATAAAAATGTAACTCCTTCATGGCTGGATTGTGAATGCAAAAACATAGGAATAGGTCACAGGGGGCAATCAAATACTGGGGAACTTGGCTTTAATCCCTATCTAATTAACATCGCACCACCCCCTGTGTGGTGACAAGTAACCACTTAAGCTCACAGTTCTCAACTTAATTACATGGAGATGTCTCCTAAACATCCACAGACCAAACAACTCTATTGAATCCTAACTTTCCTATGAAATTCCTCCATCTACCCCACAACCATAACAATATAATGGTCGCAGGATTCTAAACCACACGCCAAACGACCAGGACGAGAAGTCGCCGCATCCACTGGTAATTTCCATTCTAGTCAGTGGTTTAAAAACTACGTACCATTCCAAATCTTCCTCCCATATTTGGCCAAGCGATGCTGAATGGCAGTTTGGTTTGAACTAATGGGGCCTTATCGCACCAATTCCCATTTCCCACATAAATTTTACATGCCGAATTAACTAACACGCAACTGAGCCCCCATTCCCTCAGTGACCACAAAACAGGTTCTCATTAACAAAGGATTTATTCACAAGAGAAGCGAGGCGGAGAGAGAAGAGGGAAACATGATTGCATGTGCAGAAAACCAAACTGAAACAAATGAATAAACAAGAAAATGAGCAATCAGAGTTTGCAGACCCTCGCCAGGACTTCTTTGAGTGGTGTATTTTTATAGGTTTTAGGGTAAATCCAATATGGCTGCCAAACCATGTGACCTATGATATCATATGTGTGAACCTTTTGTTCTCATAGACAGGTGATCATACCGTGTAAAGTTTTGCCTCCATTTGTTCAGCCACTTCAGAGAAGAAGATTTTTGAAGGTTTTTTTTTAATAAAAAAAAAAGCAATATGGCTGCCAATCACATTACCAATGACGTCATTAATTTCTACATTTATCTACAGATATGACGTTCTACATTTGCAATTATGACGTCATAACGAGGGTAGCTATGACATCATAAAAATCACCCTCATTCCCATGAGGAGTACTTGCCGTGTGCCAAGTTTCAATTTTTTCCTTGTGTGCGGTTTCAGAGATACAGAGGCCCAAAGTTTTTCCGTTTTTCCAATATGGCTGCCACACCACGTGACATATGACGTCATAATTATCAATAAAACATTCTACATGAGTAGTCGCACCAACGTTGAAATTTCGTTTTCATCCGACAAGCGGTTGCGGAGAAAACCACAAAAGGTAATGGAAGGTCGACTGAAAGGTTCAGAGAGAAAATGTTATACCAGCTGTATCATGTCATCCCATATCCATACCCACGAGAAGAGTATATTTTTATCCCCATTAACTACCTGGCCCAACCCTCTTACCTGCAAATTACTTTCTTTCCTGCCCAAGTATAAAGGGTTAAAGAACAGGTAAGGGCCAGTGTGGCCCATTGAGGAATAGCATCAGGAGAGTGGTTCGTGAGGAAAGCGAGATGGCAGGCTTATTAAACAGTATTTTTTTTCTTCAAACCTTTTACACAAGAAACAGTTTAGGAGAATTGCCAATAGCTGAGGGGTGTCGATCAAGGAAGTGAGGAAGGGCTTTTACAGAAGATCCAGGTTGGAGTGGAGGAAGTAAAAGGAACAGCTAGGAAATCTAAGAGTAGATAAGGCTCCGGGTCAGATAATATTTACCGAGAGGTATTGATGGAGGTGGCTGAGCAGGTAAGCGAGATGTTAACGGATATTTTTCAATAGTTCACTGGAGTCAGGATAGGTACTGGAAGATGGAGAGTAGCAAATGTAACACCATTATTTAAGAAAGGATTCAGAGAAGAATTGGGAAACTATAGACCTGTTAGTTTGTCTCCAGTTGTGGGGAAGGTGTGGGAGACATTAAATTAAGGACCGAATGAGAAAACATTTAAATATTTCAAACTACTTAAAGGCAGCTAGCCAGCATGGGTTTACAAAGGTAGGTCTTGCCTAACAATAGATAAGTTGAATTGGAATAGATAGGTACCTAAAAGCATTTTAAGATGGAAAGTAAATAGGGATATTGCAAGGACTTTTGAATCACTCGAGTATAGATGAGTGATTGTGTGCATCTGTGCCAGAGTGTCAGTGTCAGTGGGGGTATAGTCAAGGGACGGTGTGTGGTTGATGTGCGTTTCTCACCCAATAACTGACTTCACCGACGTCCCTTCTGGAAAAAAAAAACCCACAAAAATACACAAAAAATAAAATAAATTGCTTTTAACTTTTTATTTGATAATTAAAATAAATATATTTCCCCTTTTTTATTTGTCACCCTTGGGATATCCCTGGTCATGCCACATTGTCTCGGGCACATTCCTCCCTCATTCACGGCCAATGAAATTGCCATGTTTTGATGGATGCAATTGTCTGGTGGTGATGTGGCCACATGCATGATGGCCGATGCCTCTCTTCCAATACATCGTTTCCTTGTGTATCATTGTGTGGCCTCTTCCTGGCGTCTAGTTTTCCTTCCTGCGTCTAGTTTTCCTTGTGTATCCTTGTGTAATGGACCACTCTTTCCTCTTTCCTACTCGCTCCTTCCCTTGCTTGTGTTTTAAAATGTCCACACTGTGTGGTTCATCGCTTTTACCATCAGTCACCTTACTCTTCCGAGGATCCTGAGTTCAAATCCCCCTTGGCTGTTGAATTAATACACAGGTGGGGTTGACTCTGCTGTCATCCTTCCAAGGTCGGTAAAATGAGTGCCAGCATGCTGGTATACAGTGTCGGAGTGACGACCCATCCAGGATTGTGCCCAATAGCCAAGGAGACTGCTTAAGCAGCACCAACGCTCTGCACAGAGGATGGTCCAATCACTCTTCTCTTGCTGGTATCCTGTGTCGGAGTGGCGACCTGTCCAGGATTCTGTCTACAATAGCCAAGTGACTGCTGAGGGCATGCACAAAGTCTTGCATGAGTATGATCCAATGGAATGGATGGACCTCGTCTTCCATGAGTCTCAATTTTGTAGACAAAAAAAAAACCAACATATAACGATTCAACACTTGCCTCAATTTTCTCAAATCTGATAGAAAACTAAATCATAATCGCTCACAACTTTATTTATTGCAAATTTGTGAAATTTGTAAGAGTGAATAGAAATTGTCACCAGATGATTGTTGGGATTAGAGCTTCTTTTTGAAAATTGGTTGTTTATGATTCAATGTTCCTACCACCAGTGCTGCATATCTCATTTTCACCCATTTCTGTTTTACATTTGCTAAAGGAACCACAAAACTTTGAAATCTATCTTAAAATCAAGAAGTCGTGGTGGCAGTTGACTAGCTGCAGCTTGTGGCTGTGGCTAGTCTTGATTTAGCTGGCCTTGTTCTGCAAACAGGCACAGAGAGAAACTTTGAGAGATATGAAAAGCTCCATACTTTCCTTTACATAGAAAGGACCTTCAAAACAAGATGTTACAATAGGTTTCATTTTGAAGAAAGCCCGCTGCGCATAGTCGACCTTGCACTGTCTGAGGAGCAGGAATGTTTATATTTTGTGCCACGCAGCAACTGAGCCTGCTCTCTGACTGCTATCAATCTCCTTTCTCCTTCCTGTTACATCCATGTTCTTACACACCCTCTGCTGGAGCTCTAATCTCATTGGACCAAGAATGCGGGAAATGAACCAATTGAACATGGTGATTCGACTGAGTGACATAATGGGGCAAACCATGCAGGATTAGGGTCTTTACAAAAAATTTCGAGAGTGAAAGCTTACCATTTGATATTGTAAAAAAAGGTCGCACAGAGAGAGAGAAGAGAGAGAGAGAGAGAGAGAAATTGAGAAGAGAGAGAGAAGAGAGATAGAGAGAGATAGACGAGAGAATAGTATAGGAGATAGAGAGAGAGATGATAAGGGAGAATAGGGATAGATAGGGAGAGATAGGGAGAGATAGGGAGGATAGGGAGAGATAGGGAGAGAGATATGGGAGCGATAGGGAGAGATAGGGAGAGATAGGGAGGATTAGGGAGAGGATAGGGAGAGATAGGGAGAGATGGGAGAGATAGGGAGAGAGATATATATAGAGATAGAGTAGAGATAGATAAGAGAGAGATAAAGAGAGATAGTTAGCAGAGATAGAGAGAGAGAGTAAAGAGAGAATAAGGAGAGATAGGGAGAGCTAGGGAGGAGAGGAGAGAGAGATGGAAGAGGAGAGATGGAGAGCGAGATGGAGGAGAGATGGAGAGAGAGATGGAGAGGAGAGATGGAGAGGAGATGGAGAGAGAGATGGAGAGAGAGATGGAGAGAGAGATCGGAGAGATAGGGAGAGATAGGCGAGAGAGTTGGAAGAGATTGGGAGAGATTGGGAAGAGATTGGGAAGTTTGGGAGAGAATTGGGAGAGATTGGGAGAGATTATGGAGAGAGAGATGGGAGAGAGAGATGGATAGAGAGGATGGAGAGAGAGATGGAGAGAGATGGAGAGAGATGGAGAGAGATGGAGAAGAGAGGGATAGAGATGGAGAGAGATGGAGAGAGATGGAAGAGAAGGGATAGAAGTTTGGGAGAGAAGAGAAAAGAGAAGAAAGAGAGAGAAAGAGAGAGAAGCGAAGAGAAGAGAGAGATGGAGAGAGATGGGAGAGATGGAGAGAGATGGAGAGAGATGGAGAGAGATGGAAGGAGATGGAGAGAGATTGAAGAGAGAGAAGTGAGAGAGATGGAGAGAGTGGAGAGAGATGGGGAGATGGAGAGAGAAGGAGAGAGATGGAAGAGAGACGAGATGAGAGGAGAGAGAGAGAGACAAGAGAGAGAAAGAGAGAGAGAGAGAGAGACAGAGAGAGAGAGAGAAAGAGGAAAGAGTGAGGGGAGAAGAGAGAGAGAGAGAAGAGAGAGAGAGAGAGAGGAGAGAGAGAGAGAGAGGAGGAAGGAGAGAGAGAGAAGAAAGAGAGAGAGAGAAAAGAGGAGAGAAAGAGAGACTTTGACTTTTTATGGTCCTTTATTACAAAAAAAAGTAATAAAGGTAAAAATTCATCAAACAAAGCAAAGGATATATACAAGAGTGGAAAAAAAAGGAAACCAATTCAATTTCAAGTAATCGTAGCATTGACAACAGTTATACAACACGGATACCCCAAAAAAAATACATTAGAGAAGGAGAAAGAAGATGATATAGAAGAGAGAAAAAGCAAACAGCTCCACACGTCCGCCAGAGACTGAGCAAACAGCCCCTTGCGTTTGCACCATGCGTGCCAAGCGCGAGAGAGAGAGAGAGAGAGAGAGAGAGAGAGAGAGGAGAGAGTTAGATTTGAAACCGTTTTATATGATTGCAACATGGCAAAAATGGCAAAATCGGCATCTTCCGTCCATTGAAATCATTACAGGGTTATCACCAATTCAAAATTATCCACAAGGACACAAGCATTACGACCCTGCACCATTTTTCTCAAAAGCTTAAACATTCCTCATACTTACATATAATTAAATTCTACATTTAATTTCTTGGCTTCACGAAACCCTTTAAAAATGGGCATGCCATTGACCCTTGACCATTCTCAGTCTTAATTTTCCTAGATTTATAATACTAATAAGTTTGCAAACAGCCACCAAGAAATTAGCAAGACCCAGCAATCCTTGCAATGGGGGCTAAAGGTACCCGCCAAAAAACAAACCTATGTAGAGTGAAAGGAAGGACAGTTTATGAAGAAAAAGGGTTTGAAAGTAAGAAACGAAGAGGTTTTACTCTTCTGTGCATTGTAGCATATGCCATGAAAAAGTCCTCCCTTGTGTTCAAGAAAGGAACAGTGATCTTGCACTGAGCTATTGAAAAGGTGTATCAGGTGTTTGATGGGAGGCCCAATGGCTAGTCTCCATTGTATATCGCTAAATAGGGCGCATAAATCGGTAATCGTGTTACATCACTGGCCACATGGGAGCTGATGGACACCAGGTCCTAAACCTTTTTCTGGACACCTTCGGTATACGTGCTGAATCCAAAAGGGGAATAACACTGTTTGTTCTTTGGTCTGCGAGATCATGAAAGCCCAGTTTGTTAGTTTGCCAAGTGAAAGGGGGGGGGAGGAGTTTATCCTGCTCTAACGAACAAGGGGAGCACCTTAATTTCGGGAAACCCCAGTTAAACATCCTCCTCAATCACCAACCACTTCCAACCATATTCAAGCAGTCGGAATTTCCTAAATCACACTTCGTGATAACTTGGTCTACACTGCAGTCGAAGCGATCTGACTCAGCCTTGCCCTGGCAAAATTTTTCCACAAGCGTTCCATTCAGTTCCTGCCTCGACTCTCTGAGATTCGCCACATTATTTGAATCGTCCCTTGTACGAAATTTTTGATCAAGGCATTACTCTGAGGAATACCTGGGAGAAAAGGATCTGTAGAAAGAAGGTTCTGAATGGAACATTCTGCAGTTTATATTAGAATCAATTAAACGGTGGACTTCGCATCTGAAACCCTTCCAGTCTCAGCAGGCTTTGGTAAAATGTTGGAAGTGACAAGGTGAAATCCGTTCCAGGTCATTCAAGGAAAGTTTGTCGGTCATACAAGATACCTCCAGCCTGTTGCAGCAAAAGAAAGCAAAGGGACGCCATGGCAGTCGTTCCAGTGAAAACAGCAGTTTTTTGCAACAGTTTGTAAGACGAAAAGCAGTGACTCGGCAGCAGATGTCCGTCACCCCTGGCCACCCTCTTTCCCGAGAAGAGTACAATATGGCCGGTTGTAGCCAGATGGTAGCCACTCATGGAAGAATTTCACCAGTGCTCGTGGATGGCAAGAGGACTTTCCCTTTGGGTGCTGTAAGGCAATCAT
>CM068966.1:30837582-30842079 GCA_035128595.1 Eptatretus atami | reverse complement strand
CAACAACACACACCACCACAAACACACACACACAACACCACACCACACACACACAACACACACACACAACACACCACACACCTCCGTCCATTTATTGTGGAGTTTTAAATGGTCTACGGGTCTTATGGCTCTTTGTAGTCTTTGGATATTTGGGTTATTTTTGAGTCCTCCTGGTCTCTGGATCTTTTGGGTCCTTGGGCCCTTTTGGCTCATCTGGGTCTTCAAAGGTTGAAGGGGTGTCAGCAGTCTAAGGGGTCAAGGTACATTCTAAGTGCATAATTATGCACGTATGTAATCAATCGACACAAAAGTATGACCACACCACACACACACACACACACACACACACACATTATATAGTGGATAATAATGTTTGGTTGTTGGAGCGGAGACCTCAAGATATGGGAGGCCCACATATTTCGTGCGTGGAGGACGGCACTGTTGGTCGCGGTGCAGAATTTTGAGGAGGCAGGGCATGGGGGCTTTGATGGGTGAGGGGTGGGAAATGGGAGGCGGGTGCGGGGGTGACTTTGCGGATTGGGAGGGGGCAAGCGGGAAGCAGGAGGAAGTTGGCAAGAAGAAGCTGAGAGGTGGAGGAATGCTGAATTGCGGAAGGATACAAGGGTTGGGGAGGTGAGGGACGTGTGCCATAGGAGATGATGATTATGATGAGGGGTACTGAATGACGAGGAGTTGATAGTTGTTTGAGGAAACCTCCGTAGACTGGATTCTGTTGATTCCATCATTGTTCTACCTATCCACTGATGCAGATCGATGCAAGATAGTTCTTGGTTCTGCTTTTGTTCATCACTAGCAATTTGCCTTTGGCAAGCATATTTTGTTACTTGGTGCTGATGTGGAGCAATATTCATGGAAAGAATTTATTCACTCACAATTCCCACACCACATGTGATTGTGGGGAGTCCAAAGATACCCAATGAGGTGAATGAAGACCCTCCACATTGTGAAGATTCCTCGGGATTTGTATAAGAACAGGTGCGGCTTCATTGTACGGTCACCTGATGCAGCAGTGACTCATTTGCAGGAAAGCCGCACGTTGATTGTTTTTTTTTGCACCCGGATGTTGTTTATTTTTCATTGTAAACTCCTTTTTGTCCTTCATATACTTCTGACAATCAGAATAACTTGCAAGTGTCACTAAATTCTCCAGCGTGAAGATCTGCCGTGTAGTTTCCCTCCTCATACGCACGGACTTCTTGCAGCAGGCATGGTCCGATTCCTTCCTAGATTCCCAACGAACTTCCCCTGTTGGTTTGTAGTTTTTGTTGTAGTCGCCAGCAGTGTGGTAAAGAACCTGAAGAGAAGACAGAAAGCTGGCAATAAGATAAAAGCAATCAGCTCAGGTTGCAACCAGGTCACGCAATCAAGATCGGTCTTTGTGGCATTGAAACCTACATATATATATATATATATATATATTATTATATATATTATATATATATATATGTCACAATAAAATGTGTATCTTGAGGACAAAAAAACTGTCAATGAATATTCCATTGTGCACTTCCCATCAATGTAAACATTATTACAGCTTCCCCTTTTGATGGTAGAATCTCAAATTTTTGAAAAAGTGAAAAAAGGTGATTTTTGGTTTTTACATTAAGAGATTATTGAGAAAAATTGTCCACAATGGGTAAAAGTATCAATTTAGAAAGATGATATACTTTCACACTACTTCAGATGTGAGGACATGCAAACCATGGCCCCTGGTGGCTAAAATGCCACTTAAAAGAGGCAACGGAATGGTAACAATTGTCAAATCGATAAGTATACTTCATTAAGTATAATTATACTTTCATATTGAGTGAGTTTTTATCGAGAATGTATATTTTTCTGACTTAATTTTAAATAACACCCAACAACAGCAAACACAACAATAACGAGAACTGCCACTTTATAACTGCTTTTGTGCTGAGTTTTTTTTTGCTAATAACTCGTTTTGCGTCGAGGGCTCTCTTCAGGATCGTTGCTGAGCCCCGGACAGATCCAGCGGTAGTTTGTAATAATATTCACAGGTATGGTTTTTAGCTCACCTGTAAAGTAGTTCCGGGAGCTTATGTGATGGCCGTCGTCCGTCTGTCATCCGTCGTCTTGTCACAAATAACTTGCAACTTCTTTCTTTAGAAACTACACATACGATTTCATGAAAATTGACCACAACCTTCACCACCGTTGACGACATAAAAAAAAACAAACAAACTGGGTCTGAATGGGAGTGGGTGCCCCCCCCCCCCAAAGAGGGATTTGCTTCTTTCTCAACGATACTCACAATTCTGATGAAACTTCACGAAACCTTTCATCACCCATGACGTACCAAGTTTGTTTCATGACATTACAAAATCTGGCTCTAAGGGTATTTAAGGGGGTTGCCCCCAAAAAATATGTATTTGCTTTTCTCCAAAACTACACAAAACAAATTCCGATGAAATTTGACCACAACTTTTATCACCTGTTGATTACAAAAGTTTGTTCTGGCTTAAAAAAATAATCAAGATGTATTGATTTTCTTCTCCATTATATATTTTGTGGGTCAATCCATTGCCTACCAGTGTTTCCTGTTTCTTATCAGCCACTACCAGGTGAGTGCCCAGGGGTAT
Source organism: Eptatretus atami (assembly GCA_035128595.1). Lineage (NCBI taxonomy): Eukaryota > Metazoa > Chordata > Myxini > Myxiniformes > Myxinidae > Eptatretus > Eptatretus atami. The sequence continues at coordinate 30,839,458 of CM068966.1, read as the reverse complement.
CTGCCCCTATGGCTTTTAATATCTCTGTGAGGTTTCTTTTCATCATTCCTGTAGGTCCAGCTATCCACTGGTACATATTGCAGTTCTTCACCTTCCAGGATCTTTCCCAATTTATTCTTGCAGATCTAGAGTTTGGTCATTTTCTTATTCTTGCATCGTTTAGTCCAAAAATCACTGTATTAAACCTCACTCAGCAATGCGTTCTTCTCTTTTTTTTTGTACCTAAGTATGATATCTGGTCGCAATGCTTTATTTTTGATGTTCACGCTCGATGAGATCATTAGATCGTACGTGTGCAGTAGTACTTCCATGTTTCAGTAATTACTTTTGGTTCATGTTCCCACAAATTTTCTGGAACTGGGATATTAAAGTTTTTGCAGATTGTGCCAGTGGATTACTTATAAACTCTGTTGTGTCATTGTGTGTACAGCTGTTCTGACATGACTTTGTTTTGTTGTGTGTGTTTCGGTCATTAAGCATAATATATTATTCTCTTTACCAACTCCACTTCCAACCTCACCTTTCTTCTCTTTGTTTTTTCATATATCTATATCTATATCTAATCTCTATCTCTATCTCTATCTTCTATCTCTATCTCTATCTCTCTCTCTCTCTCTCTCTCTCTCTCTCTCCTCTCTCTCTTCTTCTCTCTCTCTCACTCTCACTCTCACTCTCACTCTCCCTGTCCTCACACCTCTCCCTCCCACAGAATAGCAACGTTTAAGGAGCATCGCTCTCCCACCTCCTCGCCCCCTTCCAGCTTCCCCTCCCTCCTGCTTCCTATCTCTCCCTCCCCTCCATCCTCTCTCACCCTCACCCCTCCTTAATACCTCCATCAGCGAATCAAACAGGTTGTATTTGCTCGTACAGAATAATGTTTTATGCACATCTCTTTGAAGTGTCTATAATGCAACGTTGTTTTTTAATTTATTTATTGAAATTCCCCCAAACAAGGGTGAAAGCTACTCAAGGTTTCTGGGTTGTATACAGCACAACTGTAGTTGGTAATCACACTGACTCCAATCAGCTGATTACCAAAAATTGCCGATATTGGCCAAGACTAGTGTGTGTGTGTGTGTGTGTGTTGTATTATGTGAGTGTGTGTGTGTTGTTCATAAAGCATAACATATTCTCTCAGCTAACTCCCCTACCCCCACACCCTCTGTCTTCTTTTGTCCGTCCTCGCTCCACCCCCTCCTAATAAGTGCCACCCTCGTCCACACCTCTATCTTTTCTCTCTCTTCTCTTCTCTCTCTCTGTCACTCTCTATGTCTGGACGGATCCTCGCTCACACTGCCTTCCTCAAGCTGCCCTCCCTTCCCCACCCTCCTCACTCCCCCTCCTTCCTCGCTCCCCCACCCTCCTCGGTCTCTCTCTATCCTCGCTCCCCTCCGTTTTCCTCCTCCCCCCCCCCCCCCCCCACCTTGTTAGTTTCCCATCAGCAAAGCGACAGTGGTATTTTCTCGTACTCAATATAAGCGCCATCCTATGAAAATGAACATGCTTGAACAGCTTGTGATTGTGCACATGTTGCAAAATAACTGTATCTTGCTTTACTGTCTTATAAAGCTTCAAATTTTTCTCAAAGTCAAAACTGTTCCAACATTCGTTAATTACCTCTACCACCTGAGGTGGATGGAGGTATATGTTTCCAACCTTGCCTGTCTGTTTGTTTGGCTGCCTTTCAACAGGATATTCTCAAAAAGTTGTGGACGGATTCGGAGGAAACTTGATGAACGGGTTGGGTGTATGACAAGGACAAATTGATTCGATTTTGGTGAAGATCCAGATCTGGATCCGGATAGGAGAATTTTTTTTATTCTTTTGAATCGATTCTTCGCATCGAGAGATAGACCAAAAACGATATATATGCATG
>CM068966.1:30830082-30832582 GCA_035128595.1 Eptatretus atami | reverse complement strand
CTAACTATTCTCTCTTTATCTCTCTCTATCTACTCTCTCTCCCTATCTCTCCCCTATCTCTTCCCTATCTCTCCCTATCTCTCCCTATCTCTCCCTATCTCTCCCTATCTCTCCTTATCTCTCTCTTATCTCTCTCTCTCTCTCTCTCTCTCTCTCTCTCTCTCTCTCTCTCTAATGCTTGATTAGAAAGAATAAGTTTTAACAACTGTGGTAAGATAAGGGGATGAATCACGGCCGAGTCATACCAATGACTTTAAAAATGGCACGTGCTACTTCCTTGCTTGACATTCAGGATTTAAAAGAATAGAGCCCGCACAAACAACACTGGGAAGGCAATCACAAGCCACAAACTTTAACTCTTGCCAAGAAACTGCTTCGGCAGCACCAGCACTCTGTAAAGAGTGTGGTACATCATCATCAAGAGGGACAAGAAGAATATAGGAATTTTTTATTTTTTTTTGACTTCTAATGCTTGTCGTTGAGGAATATTTAAAATTAAATATTGTAAACAATTTAATATTAATGCGATCACATTTACTTTTCGATGAACAGAGAGTACAATGGTCGTCCTATATTATATTAATGATGCTCTGTGCAATGTGATAATGAGCTAAGCAGGATGTATGCCAGTTTCAGGTTCCAAAATGCAGAGTAATGTGTTTTACGTGAAAGAAGGAGAAGATGTTCTCTTGCCGTGCAATCTGTCTGAAAATCACCAGGAGTTGTCCAATATCAAGTGGAGGTTCAACGACACCATTGTAAGTTGGAATATACGCACAGAGTGGAAACTGTAAATGCTGCACAAGGAAAGCCATGAAGATTGATAAGTCCAATTTTCAGTTAAAATGTTTAAATTACGAGAGAAAACTGTTTTATGAAAAATTAGTTTTGTGAATTGACTTTTTATGGAATAAAATGTTAAATGCAATAAAAACTACAACGGCACTCTGTGGAGTGCATACCCCCAGCAGGCTGAACAGTTTACGTTTCGTATCCCACTGATAGACCGGATCTGGATTCAGACCTGAACCAAAATCGAATCGGCTTGTTCTTGTCACCTTCCCAACTCATTCACCAAATTTTGTCATAACTCGTCCACAACTTTTTGGAATATCATGCATATATATCGTTTTTGGTCCTATCTCTCGATGGCGAAGAATCGATTCAAAAGATAAAAAAAATTCTCCTATCCGGATCCAGATCTGGATCTTCACCAAAATCGAATCAATTTGTCCTTGTCATACACCCAACCCGTTCATCAAGTTTCCTCCGAATCCGTCCACAACTTTTTGAGATATCCTGTTGAAAGGCAGCCAAACAAACAGACAGGCAAGGTTGGAAACATAACCTCCATCCACCTCAGGTGGTAGAGGTAATTAACGAATGTTGGAACAGTTTTGACTTTGAGAAAAATTTGAAGCTTTATAAGACAGTAAAGCAAGATACAGTTATTTTGCAACATGTGCACAATCACAAGCTGTTCAAGCATGTTCATTTTCATAGGATGCGCTTATATTGAGTACGAGAAAATACCACTGTCGCTTTGCTGATGGGAAGACTAACAAGGTGGGGGGGGGGGAGGAAGAAAACGGAGGGAGCGAGGATAGAGAGAGACGAGGAGGGGTGGACGGGAAGGAGGGAGTGAGGAGGGTGGGAAGGGAGGGCAGCTTGAGGAAGCAGTGTGAGCGGAGGATCCGTCCAGACATAGAGAGTGACAGAGAGAGAGAGAGAAGAGGAGGAGAAAGATAGAGTGTGGGACGAGGGTGCGACTGATTAGGAGGGAGCGAGAACGGACAAGAAGACAGAGTGTGGGTAGGGAGTTAGCTGAGAGAATATTTAGCTTTATGAACAACACACACACACACATATACACACACAACACACACACAACAAACTAGCTGCCAATATCGGCAATTTTGGAATCAGCTATTGGAGTCATGTGATTACCAACTACAGTGTGCTGGATACAACCAGAAACCTTGAGTAGCTTTCCACCTTGTTTGGGGGATTTCATAAATAAAAAAAACAACGTTGCATTATAGACACTTCAAAGAGATGTGCATAAACATTATTCTGTACGAGCAATACAACTGTGATTCGCTGATGGAGGTATTAAGGAGGGTTAGGGTTGAGAGAGGATGGAGGGGAGGGGATAGAAGCAGGAGGGAGGGAAGCTAGAAGGGGGAGGAGGTGGGAGAGCGATGCCTCCTTAAACTTGCTATTCTGTGGAGGAGAGGTGAGGACAGGGAGAGTGAGAGTGAGAGTGAGAGTGAGAGAGAGAGAGAGAGAGAAGAGAGAGAGGAGAGAAGAGAGAGAGAGAGAGATAAGAGTAGAGATGAGATAGAAGATAGAGTAGAGAATAGATATATGAAAAAACAAAGAGAGAAAGGTGAGGGGTGGAAGTGGAGTTGGTAAAGAGAATAATATATTATGCTTAATGACCGAACACACACACACAAAAACAAAGTCATGTCAGAACAGCTGTACACACAATGACACA
>CM068966.1:30818510-30829293 GCA_035128595.1 Eptatretus atami | reverse complement strand
ATTCAGACCCAGTTTGTTTGTTTTTTTTTATGTCGTCACGGGTGGTGAAGGTTGTGGTCAAATTTCATTGAAATCGTATGTGTAGTTTCTAAGAAGAAGTTGCAAGTATTTGTGGACAGACGACGGATGGACAGACGGACGACGTGCCATCACATAAGCTCCCCGGAACTACTTTACAGGTGAGCTAAAAACCATACCTGTGAATATTATTACAAACTACCGCTGGATCTGTCCGGGGCTCAGCAACGATCCTGAAGAGAGCCCTCGACGCAAAACGAGTTATTCAGCAAAAAAAAACTCAGCACAAAAGCAGTTATAAAGTGGCAGTTCTCGTTATTGTTGGTGTTGCTGTTGTTGGTGTTATTTAAAATTAAGTCAGAAAAATATACATTCTCGATAAAACTCACTCAATATGAAGTATAATTATACTTAATGAAGTATACTTTATCGATTTGACAATTGTACCATTCCGTTGCCTCTTTTAAGTGGCATTTTTAGCCACCAGGGGCCATGGTTGCATGTCCTCACATCTGAAAGTTGTGTGAAAGTATATCATCTTTCTAAATTGGATACTTTTACCCCATTGTGGACAATTTTTCTCAATAATCTCTTAATGTAAAACCAAAAATCACCTTTTTTCACTTTTTCAAAAATTTTGAGGATTCTACATCAAAAGGGGAAGCTGTAATAATGTTTACATTGATGGGAAGTGCACAATGGAATATTCATTGACAGTTTTTTTGTCCTCAAGATACACATTTTATTTAGACATATATATATTATATATAATATATATAAATATATTAATATATATATATGGTAGGTTTCAATGCCACAAAGACCGATCTTGATTGCGTGACTGGTTGCAAACCCTGAGCTGGATTGCTTTTATCTTTACTTGCCAGCTTTCTGTCTTTCTTTCAGGTTCTTTACCACACTGCTGCGACTACAACAAAAACTACAAACCAACGAGGGAAGTTCGTTGGGAATCTAAGGAAAGGAATCGGGACCATGCTGCTGCAAGAAGTCCGTGCGTATGAGGAGGGAAACTACACGGCAGATCTTCACGCTGGAGAATTTAGTGACACTTGCAAGTTATTTCTGATTGTCAGTAAGTATATGAGAGGACAAAAAGGAGTTTACAATGAAAATAAACAACATGCCGGGTGCAAAACAAACAAACAACGTGCGGCTTTCCTGCCAAATGAGTCACTGCTGCATCAGGTGACTGTACAATGAAGCCGCACCTGTTCTTTACAAATCCCGAGGAAATCTTCACAATGTGGAGGGGTCTTCATTCACCTCATTGGGTATCTTTGGACTCCCCTCACAATCACATGTGGTGTGGGAATTGTGAGTGAATAAATTCTTTCCACTGAATATTGCTCCACATCAGCACCAAGTACAAAATATGCTTGCCAAGCAAATTGCTAGTGATGGAACAAACAGCAGAAACAGAACTAGTCTTGCATCGATCTGTACAGTGATAGGTAGAACAATGGATGTATCAACAGAAGTCCAGTCTACGGAGGTTTCCTCAACAACTATCAACTCCTCGTCACGTCAGTACCTCCTCATCATAATATCATCTCCTATGTGCACACGTCTCCCTCGCCAACCCTTGTATCCTTCCGCAATTCAGCATTCCTCACTCTCAGCTCTTCTTGCCAACTTCCTCCTGCCCCACCCTCCAACGTCACCCGCACCCACCTCCATTTCCCACCCCTCACCATCAAGCTCCCCATGCCCTGCCTCCTCTCAAAATTGCTGCACCGACCAACTGCCTCCTCCACTGCACTGAAATATGTGGGCTCCCATATCTGAGGTCTCCGCTCCAACAACAAACTTATTATCCACTATAAATGTGTGTGTGTGTGTGTGTGTGTGTGTCATACTTTTTTGTGTCGATTGATTACATACGTGCATTAATTATGCACGATTAGAATGTACCTGACCCTTAGACTGCTGACACCCTTCAACCTTTGAAGACCCAGATGACCCAAAAGGCCCCAAGGACCAAAAGATCCAGAAGGACCAGGAGGACTCAAAATAACCCAAATATCAAAAGACACAAAAGCCATAAGACCCGTAGACCATTTAAAATCCACAATAAATGGACGAGGTGTTGTGTGTTGTGTGTGTGTGTGTGGTGTGTGTGTGTGTGTGTGTGTGTTGTGTGTGTGTGTGTGTGGTGGTGTGTGTGTAGCTCTACTGGAACATTCTGATGTGGAATAGTGATATACCAAAATGATCGTCATGACCTCCTCAGTTGATTAGGTTGATTAACTACAAAAGTCAGTTGGAATTCCCATGCTTTAAATGCACGTCATGTTAAGGTATATAAAGCAGCTTAATACGTCTTTCTACATGGCATGGCATTCTAATTACAAATAAACAGTGGTGCCAGGCACAACAAATCCTGCCCATTTAAGCATAAAGTTATTTTGGGGATCAAATTTAAATTTGATACATCCTTAACCTGAATGTTGATTATAAGGAATAGAATAAGGAATATTTTAGTCTTAGTTTGAAGCCAATTAAACCATTTTTGACGAAGTTATGAGCGAAAAACGATTTTGATCTTTTCGTGACCTTGACCTTGACCTTTAATCCAATTAGACCCAAAAGTTAATGGGGTCGTCCAAGGTTCATTGCCCACCTGTGGATTAAATTTGATAGTGTTTGCTAAAGCCGTTTTTGCCGTAAAGTTGCTAACAGAAGACAGACAAACAAACAACAGACAAATAAACAATGTCACCCGTAGGGTGATCCATATCTTGCCAAAGGTGACACGTGTGACTTCTTTAAGGTCACACTGAGGTGAACAGAGCTGCTATCCACCAGGAGCGACTCCTTGAGGATATCTGCCTACGAGAGATTCCGATGAGAATCGGTCTACAGAGTAACCATGAAAAAATATGCGTTTTGCCTCATAACGTCACCAAATCACGTCATAATGTCTCAGCTTGATATATCTAGAAAGCAACTCATCGAGTGTTCAATTTGAGGTACTACACGATATGGTTCCTAAAACTTGAAAATTTGACCTTGGGGTCAAATGTTTGACCTTAGGCGTTAAACCATGAAGGTCAAGGCCAATCACCACCAAAAAATTAATCAGCTGAATGCCAGACCATGAACTATATTCCCATGAAGTTTGAAGACGATCCGATCAAAATTACTCAAAAAATAGGGTTTCGTCGACTCCCCTGATTTGCGACAAAGTGACCTTGACCTTTGACCTTGACCTTCAAAATTTTATGCGGCTGAAAGGGACCTCCATAGGCCTCTGATATGCGAAGTTACAAAAAATTTCCAATGAAAACTGTGCTCTGCAGAGTGATTTATACGTGATTACAGATAAAAAAAACAACAACAACAAAAAAAACACATGAAGGTCAAGGCCAATCGCCACCAAAAATTAATCAGCTGAGTGCAGACATGAACTATATTCCCATGAAGTTTGAAGACGATCGATCAAAATTACTCAAAAAATGAGGGTTTTGTCGATTACACTGATTTGCGAAAAAGTGACCTTGACCTTTGACCTTGACCTTCAAAATTTTATGGCCTGAAGGGACCTCCATAGGCTCTGATATGCGAAGTTACAAAAATTTCCAATGAAAACTGTGTCTGCAGAATTTTTTTTCGTGATTACAGACAAACAACAAACAAACAACAAAAAAAATAAAAAATAAAAAAAAAACATACAGACTGACTAACATATCTTGCAAAAACTTCGTTTTGGCAAGATAACAAACCAGACGATTACAATATCCCGCTCCCTCCCTCCGGGGGGGGGGAGGGGCGGGATAATAACATTGTAACAAAGCATATATTAATTAATACCAATAATATTGTTACGGTTGTGGGGGTAGACGGAGGAATTTAATAGCAAAGTTAGGATTGTATAGAGTTGCTTGGTCGTGGACGTGTAGGAGACATCTCAATGTAAATTAAGTTAGGGAAACTGTGAGCTTAAGTGTTACTTGTCACACACGGGGGTGGTACTGTGTTATTAAATATGGATTAAGGCCAATTTCCCCCAGTATGTAATTACCCCCTGTGACCTTTTCCTATGTTTTTTGCATTTCAAGACAGGTGATAAAAAGGGAACACGTCCTTAAAACAACAACAACAACCGAGCTGCCCATCCAAGCAGGCAGAAAGCCCCACCTCCAGGGGGACGGTTGGTGAGGCCATGCCCCTGGAGTGGATGATTAATGGGCATGACATCAGAGAGCCAGTGGAAGAAAAGTGAAGTTCAGAGCGGGAGAATGGAGAGGACACAATTGTGGGAGGACACGATCGAGTAAGGGGGTCTCGCTGGCTGGCTACATCTGGACATGACGAAATACAGAAACACAATTCTCGTATTGTGCTGTGAATTTTCCCGCGTGCTGGGCAAGACGCTAGCCATTCCTGTTCGGCTGAGCCATGACGTGTGTATGTTTCTGAGGAGGGAAGAAGAGCGTGCCTCGTGGCCTTATCACGGGGCCTCGGATCGTCTCGTCGTGTGGTCGAGAAGGAAGGTGGACGATCATTGTGAGCGGGCATGGTGTAAGAGAGGAACTTTCGGCATATTCGTTCATGAGAAGCCGCACAGCGGTTGGTGAGCCCTGGTGTTGATTACTGCCTCACGAATTACCTCACGTACGTTTCCCACCCAGAGAGTGGCTGGGCACCATTTTGGGCGCATCTTCCCATGCAGAACGACTCGGCTTGACCCCAAAGTTCAACAAAGACCATCTCTGGACAAAGCTAAGTGCCAGAATAAAGGGAGGATTTTCTTTTCTTTTATTTTATTTTCCCCTTGTCTGTATTAAAGTCTGTGTGGAGACTTCTCAAAATTAGCTCGAGTTATTTCACGTTGCATTACCTCATACTTTGATTTGTTTTTATTATTACACTTTGAATTATTACCATTGTAAATATTTGATTGATTTTCATTAAACCCCTGTATTTATTTAGGTTGTTTGTGTTGTCTATTTGTCGTGGGTTCGAGATAAACCCCTTGTGCTGTGCTTCCGTCTGCTCCGTCTGTGCCGCCCTTTTCTTGCCACGCGCGCCATAATCTCCGAGAAACTCGGGTGTTCGCCTCCAAGGAAAACCGCTTGGCGATCCAGCCTGGTCGGTGTTAACTGGGTCGGGTCGGGGAATTAACGACAATCGGGGTCTGGTCAGGGTCGGGTCACGACAATTGGGTCGGGGGAATTAACCTAACTGCCAGGGCCACAACAAATTTTCAATAATAATAACAATAGTATTATCATATGGCAATAATAATTATAACTGCAAGCATTGATGCAAGGGCCCAAGCATCCCTTGTCCAATACGAGGCAATTTCAAACCACGTGACCTATGACGTCATAGTTATCAACATATATATATATATTCCCAGGGTACTTGATCTTATGTGCCAATTTTCACATCAATTTTCACATAAATTCCTCCCACATGAAGCCCTTGACTACTTCGTGTCATTGGTGTCTATCCCTGGCATCGTCTCCTCTGGTTTGATCGGCCTGAACCTGTCCCGGCAGAGGAGTTGCACTTTATATCAAGAACTTCATTTCTCACTCTCAGTCGACTGCCCTGCGCCCGATATCAATGCGCCCTGCAAATTCTTCCACAGAAACCTGCTCTCTCTTATGCACAGATTCATCTTATCTCATCTTCAGTGAACATACCTATCATCTTGCGCATTGTACAATGAATCCTGCAATGAGTGAGGCAGTTGCATTGAAACAACTTGCCTTCCCCATCTGGAAGGTAAATCCGAGTGAAGACAACCTCAGGTCACTCCTTCAAGCCCACAACAAGTGTTTGTCATACTCTCACGAGAGCCAGAAAACAACATCTGGACAACCTCAAAACTGAACTTTCAAACTTGACTCTTTCCTCAAAAACCTGGTGGTGCCTTGTTAAGTCTGTCTCTGGAGTATGCTATCCCCTCCATCCTATGCTCCCCCTCCATCCTATGCTTCCCCTCCATCCTATGCTTCCCCTCCATCTGTCTCTGGAATATGCCCCACTTCAAAAAGCACCACAGCCGACTGCTCGTGAGAAGGCAGAAAACCTAAATTCTGTATTTGCTTGCAAATCTCGTGTCCCCAAACCCTCACTTCCTATACCCACCCTACTTACTCAGTCACCCCATAACTGCTCCTGAACTCTGTTACTTTTTCACCTGAGAAGGTGGACAGGTTTCTGGCAAACCTTGTCTCCGATTCTGAAATTAGACCAGATGGAATCAGCGCAGCTCTATCTTCTTGGTTTACCTTTTCATTTGCCCGAGGTCATCTTCCATCTGCTTGGAAGTCAGAATCCTTCCTTTTCTGAAACAGCCTTCCCATGATAAAGAGAGTGAACTCTAATGTCCTGTTTTGCTTGTCCTGATGTCGTCGCATTTGAATCTTCCTGATCTCAGACCATCAGTTCAAATTCAGACCTTGTATTCTACCCTGGATGTCCTGCTTCTGCTCCTGCAACCAATGGATGCATTACTGCCATGAGATCAGGGCCATCTCCCTTGACATATCTCAGGCATTTGATACAGTCTAGCATCGAGCCTTGCTCTCCAAAATCATTGCCCATCACATCCAATGCCACCTCCACACATGACTTACTGACTTCATCTCTTTTCACAACCAAGGTGTGGCTCTCAACAGGATCATCTCATCTCCTCTCTGTCAATGCTGATGAGTGCCCGAGGGCAGTGTAATGGGCCCAGTCCCATTCCTCATCTTCATCAATGATCTTTCAGACCCTTTGGAAAAATCCTCTTTATCTCTTTGCTGATGACTCCACCCAATGCCATAACATCCCTCATTATTCACAAAGGCAGGCAGCAGCCTGTTACCTCTCTGCAGACCTTAACTCTTACTGTCTCTTGAAAATAACTGCCTAACAAACCCTCCCATCTATTTCCTTGACATACCTGTCAAAGAATGGCAGTCCGTCAAACATATGAGCTTCACCATTAACCATGATCTCTCTTCGGCAAACCACATAGAGTTTACTTCCAAAACCAGCCACTGACTGCGTATCCTCCTTCATGCCAAGTTCTTCCTGAGTAAATACAAACTTTTAACCAAGCCTTCATCCACAACTCAATGGAGTACTGCTCTCTCCATTGGACTGGCATCCCTACCTCATGCTTTTCACACATTGATGCCATGGAGTCTAATGCCATCAACATCATTAGAATCTCCCACATTGAACCTGAATATCTGGGGCTGTTGCTCCTGCATCGTAGAGAGGCTGGTGGCTTCTATCTTCCACCCTTTCCTTTCTGGTCTTTCATCCTCTGTCCTTACTGTGCTCTTCCATACCCCTTCCACATTCTCCAAGGTGCACATATTCTGCCAGTACGAGTACCCCCTTCTCGTTACTCACCTCAACCAATTTGTTTCTCTTTTATCCCACTTGTGAAACCAATCTCCTCAGTCTGTTCAATCTCACTCTTCACTCCATTGCTTCAAAATGGCTGTTCACCTCCTCCTCATCCCATTCCCATCGATGTTCATCTTTTCTACCCTCATTAACCTTCCCTACGCCTACCCCTTCCTTTCCAGGTCATTGTGTTTCTCCCTTCTCCCTCCAGCCATCTTTCCATTTATTGGTTCCATTGCACTTTTATCCCCGAGTTTCCCCTTTCTGTTTTTTCAGATGCTTACTTTTTGTGCTTTCGATTGCATCCATCATTCTTAGCCTCACTCATTCTTCCTCCATGTGGCACCGTCACCAAAACAGTGCCTTTCTCTATCTTATCAGGTGAATACACAAATTCCAGGAAACAAGGGGACAAGAAAGGACAGAGTGGGATGGGTTGGGTATACCAAGTTTGGAGCCAAACGCAGAGTGGAGAGAATCTGCATTATCTTGAGCAGTGTAAGCAGTGTTAATGTTTGAGGTGAGGGATATAACTGAGGGAGAGCATACACCAGAGACACACTTGACAAAGCACCAGCATGACGAAGAGGAAGGAGACTGGTTGAAAAATTCAACCTTGAGATTTGCAAAGTGTTTTTTTGTGGCTTGACTGAGGATGGACACACACTCATGTGCTTTAGAAAGTGACCTAAAGGTGCACTCAGCCAGGTTAGCCTTCTATGTTTTGAAATCTGTTTGACCGTGACCCTCTCACGAAAGGATCCAGTGTATCGAGGAATGAAAGGATGGATAGGATAGCCACAAACGTTATGAAATAAACTGGTGCATTGCAGAGAATAGGTCTTTTGTGGAAGTCTTCCGATGGGGAATGAATATTGGATGTTGTAGGAATGGCTGCTCAATCTGTTTGAAAAGGCAGATCGCAATCCCTGCCAGTTGGCCTGTGCGAACATCCATACTCCACTGTGCTGTACTTGCTACCTCACAATAACCAAAGAGAAATGGGTGTTTTGCCTTTCATATAAACAAACATCAACAGCCAGTGAAATATCATTCTCTCCAGAATGAACCCCCTCCCACCCCACTCCCTCCGGTCATAAAATTTCCAAAAGCTTAGTTCAACCTCCTTCTTCTTGAACATACATTTACTCTCTTAGTTTTCTTGACTGTTGGCTGTAGTTCTACATTTGAGTTTCCTCTTATTAACATGTGCACTTTTACAAGTGCATCGTCCTGATAGCCTGCTGTAAATTAATGATTTTGTGTACTTCACTGCTGCAGAGAAAGCTGACAGGATGCACCAAACTAAGTCAACATCGTTACCCTCAAGCTCAATTCTCAGTAAGTCCAAAATGCTTTCTTTTTGTTTTTTACACAACACAAGACTTGTATGATGGACATGGTGATGATGAATTACAGAATCTTATCTTAACAGTCTTGGACAACTAATTCAAAAGTCATAACTCAAAAATCGCAGAACTATAATAATAATAATAATAATAATAAGCATTAAAGAACAATAATAATAATAATAATAACTGTGAGCAGTGCTGTCGGTTTCCAGGCATTCCGAATGTGCCACACACAGGGAGCCCCATTAATTCGTTTTCTGGGGAAATGGAGCCCAAATATAGCATTGGCAGACAAAGTATGTAAAGCATCCCTTGACAATCCATATATTATAGCAAAACTTGGACGGGGGTTATTCAATGCTATTATCCACTTTATTAAAGGTCAACTTTTCGAGGCTATTTTACATCAGAGACCACAAGGCGTTGTTGACGGGAGTGGACATTTTCCCTCATAAAATACAAAATGTAAAGTATCCATAAAGAATCTAAGCATCACAAAGAGCCTAAACCATGGGGTATGCAAAGGTATTATCTGATTTGATAAAGGTTATGCACATCTACATGGCCAGTAGAGTTGAGTTACATTTGTACAAAGTCCTTTCACCTTAATTATACATTTTCACACTCGCTTAGCCTATGATACTGTAGACTCACCCATGTTATTATCCTTATTATTATTGTTAGTACTGTAGTAGCAGAACCCCATGGTAAAAAAAATACCACAGTATAAAAGAAAAAATAAGGAAGCCTTTTATTCTTCTGCTGATTGAAAGAGCTCAAAGATGGGAGGTTATATATTGTGACAGTTGTCAAGGGGTTCCAAATCCCACTCCTGACACCAGTGTGATAGATGTTGCCTCTGAATAACTCCAAGAGGACAACGTGTCTTTAAGAGACCATAATCGCCAGTCGCCTCAGAAGTTCCCGTGGGATCCCATACCAGAGACGTGTTACCATACGCAAAAGCCTGAGTGCAAGTGAGTACTGTACCGGTGGTCATGTAACAGACCTTTGTCAGTCAGTCAAGCAGAACCAACGTTGTTTAACTGCATCTGAGATCTAACTTAGATAACCAATTAGCACTGGCCAAACACCTCGGCAGTCTTTTGTGGCCATCAAAACAGACGGAATAAGTCAGGACGCAGTTTCTTGAGGAAATGGATTTTAATGGCAGTAATCAAAAGGCAAGTATTTACAAGGAGAGAAAATGATCAAGTGGCATATATGTACAACAACTAAGCACAGCACTACATATGCCCAAATTATTCCCTGAACGACATACCCTCCTTTGGAACCTTAACAGTGACTTATCACTCGACAGTAGGCCGGCATTATGCATCTGGTGTAGAAAGGAGAGATGAGTGATAGGCAAGTAAGATAAGATGAGGACAGAAAGAAATAGATGGGGATAGTACGGACCCTTGTACACCTCACACCAGTCCAGTGCTGCTGGTGTTACTTGTTGATTCTGGCACCCATGTCCTGACTGAAACTGGAACCCTCTGCGCTCCATTCCCGCTTCTCATACAGCTGCGGGTTTCCCCATGTGCCGGTGTCGTCACTCACGGCACATCTTTAATACATCTCTTGGCAGGACACCCAGGTGATATAGATTAGGCGAAGGGTCCAGTGATGCAGCTAGAGGATGCACGTGAAGGTGCACAAATGCAGAAAGTGAAAAAATAATAAGATAACCGAAGGACAGACAGAATATACAGGAAAGAGCGAAGAACAAAGAAAAAATAGTGAAGCAAACATAGCAAGTGGCGAGAAATGAAGAAATAAAGCACGAAAGAAAGTGACAAAAAGAAATGCTTTTGGTCAGATTCATGACATTTAAGAATGTAGCTATCAAGTCCCTCCAAAGATAATAAAGAAAAGCGCTCCAAAGCCTGAAAGAAACAAAGGAGAATGAGCAGGCAAAGCAAAAGGAAGGACAGAGAACACAAAGGATACAAAGAACCCTCACTGGTATGCAAAGAAGAAGCAAGTAGCCTAAAAGAGTCTAGAAACCCTCTCAAGCTCCGAATTTCCAA
>CM068966.1:30766515-30808465 GCA_035128595.1 Eptatretus atami | reverse complement strand
CTCGCCACTGCCTGTCCTCACTGTCCCCTCACCACTGTCTGCCCTCGCTGTCCCCTCACCACTGTCTGCTCTCGCTGTCCCCTCATAAGGATTTCAAAAGGTGAACAAATGGAGAGGAGGCACCAAAAACAAACCTTGCCTGGGGCGTCATTTAATCCAGGGCCGTCCCTGATTGTAACATCCTGAAAGGTAACTAAATGAGCAGGCTTGTACATCATTGGTATGCTTCTTCAAAATACGATAGTTTGTTACCGTACTGGGGAGAAACCCACCCCATGGATGGGTTAATTCCCCCCAGAATTACAGAAGTGTTAATTCCCCCAAAATTGTCGATTTTGTTTGACTTGTAATACCCATACCCCTCCCACGGGGAGCAGCGCTATGCGGTACACATTCACATAGAGAGAATTGGGGTCCTGTCCCCAGCCTGATGCTCATGGAAATGGACCCCAGACAAAAGATGAACTGATTCAAGAACAAAATCTTTAATACAAAAAAAGGACAAATATTTAATGTGAAAATAATTTTTGGCCCGAATTTTTGGCTGGCCCTAAGGCACATGCCTTGTCTGCCTAATGGTTAATCCAGCATTGCCTGGAGCTATTAATTTTTATACCGCCTAAAACCACCCCGAGTACAACTCGCAAGTCCAGAAAACACACAAACAGACACTTCTCAAATTATATCTAGTTGTGATTATAAACCACATCACATAAACGAGATGAGCTGAAGCTGAAAATCATTACAAAGAGATTGTGGTGGTTATTCCTTTCAGTGCGCTGGTTATGATGATGGTGCTTAAACCAGAACAAAATAAATCTCACTTCATTTAAAACGCAATGACGTATTGTATATGAAGTCTGATTGATGATTGCTCCTTCGTCGGCTCTCCAGCGGTTGCTGAAGAAGGAAAGATTTATTGGTGTCGAGCCGCTGCAGCTTTAAAATGGCGTCAAAGATGGCGAGCAGAAGAGATTCGTTCGTTGTCGTCGTGGTTGTTTCGCCAAACAAACGAAATCCACTTCGCTCAATAGTCTTGGTAATGTCAAACAAATGTCACTATTAAATATTGATGCATCGAGTGACTCGTGAATAGGGATGAGAAAAGGCTTGTAAGTAAAGGTGGGTGAGCTTCTAACATGTCGTCATGATGAGCTCTCATTTGTAGTCACCGTCCAACATCTCCTGCATTGATTGGCTCTTTCTGGAAGGACGCAACTGATCGGCTGCTCGAGGTCACATGTTTGCTCGATTACAAATATTTGCATAATATAAATAAATAAATAATGTATTAATGGATAAATGAGTCACTACAAGAACAAGTGAAATCCTTCAATACAGCGCGTGTAGGTGAAGCAAATGAGTACACTAATGTTAAAATATGCAATTTATGCTTTTTCAGTTGAAAAAACAATTAAAAAGCGTACTTAATATTTGAAATGTAAAAATCTTGTTATTATTGTGATAAGCACCTTTTATATATAACAGAAGGAATGTAACTCGTTCGATACAGCGTGGCAGGGGCCACAAAAAGAATGAGGCATAGAAGAACTTAGCTTTCACAGCGTTTCGGCGCGCGAAATGCCATGGTGGGCGGAAAATGACGTCTATTCATTCGTTCGTACATGAAGAGGGGAGCGTTCTTGTTTTTTTTCCATCAAGCAATAAATTCAATGGTTTTCACATACGTATATAAACATTAGTTTCACAAATTTCCATTGAAATACTCGGGTATTTCCGTCAATTGTCCCATTTCCGTCTAGGTTACGCACTGCCATTCTACCGGACGGCCGTCCAATGGCTGTCTTGAGGCATGTGTGGGTGGGGGGGACACCGGAGACGTGGTAGACACCGGGGACATTTCAAACTCGGTGCAATTGTATACAGCGCATGCGCTGTAATAAAAGGAACTTCAATGTAGTAGGTCATTTGGCGCATCATGCCTGTGCCATATTCACACGATGAATTAAAAAAGTCAGTTTATTGGCTTAATTTCATTGGAGAGGGATTTAGGGAAGGAGGAATGGGGAGGAGAGCAGTGTGGCAGGTTCAGGAACATCACCAGGGTGTTATTTTCCACATTCATAAACACAGTAGTATTTATCTACACTTTTTGGTGGGGCACAGGGGGGATGAACAGATTTTTGGTGGTGGGGCAGAATTGTATCGTGAAGAATGAATGAACAAGGGGGGATGAACAGATTTTTGGTGGTGGGGCAGAATTGTATCGTGAAGAATGAATGAACACCGACAGCCAATTCACCTTTTGACAAGACCCTTCTACAGATATCACAATCACTACACACAAATACAATAACTGATTTACCTCTATCCCCAAGTACCCCTCTATTGCCAAATGCTCCTTCATACTGATTCAAATGAAAGACCAAATACTGCATTGGAGTCATCATAAGGAACACAAATAAAAAGAAAGCAAAGATGGAATCATCTAGTCGAGAAGAACCTGGATAGGATTCAGGTTTCAGCTGATACTGCTCGACCCTCAAACTCACTCAGGCACAGCCAAGTGAGCCTTACAGAAAAAGAGTTTGGAAGAATTCACTTCTCTGTAGACAGGTAGATAAAGAAAAATTAAGAGCCAACGTGAGATAAAATGGAGGAAAATGAACAAAAAGAAAAAAAATCAAGAACTATCACAAATAAATAGAAATGTGAAAAAATAGAAAGAAGTGTGAAAGACTGAAGCAAGATGTGATAAAGAAAGAAAGGAAGATCAAACATGCCGGGATGAAACCAGATAGCTCGATTTCAGCAGTTATTCCCCAAGGCTCAAATGCAGCCCAGGTTTGTGTTTTGTTCATTTGTTTTTAAACATCCTCTTTATCGCTTTGCTGAAAATCTTATTTATCTCATTGGTGATGACTCCACCCTCTGCCATACCATCAGATCAGCAAGCAGAGCAGCCTCTTCACTCTCTACCCAAATCTGAGATAAAATCACAAACTGGTCCAACACTTGAAACATGTCTTTTCAATCCTGACAAATCTCAGCACCCTCACTATGTCTCTCTCAGAAAGGACCGTCTGGAACCCCCCCCCCCCCCATCTACTCTCTCAACAATCCTCTTGAAGAAGCCCTTTCATTTAAGCTTCTGGTCTCACTATCTGCCATGATTCTTCCTGGGAAGCCACATTTCTAAGCTGGCCTCCAAACCTTTAGTCAACAACTGGGCATCCTCCGTCATGCAAAGTCCTTCCTTGACACACCTGAGCTCCTGACCCCATACAAAGCTTGCATCCGCCACCTGATGAAGTACCTCTCTCCCCTCTGGGCTGATGCTCCAGCCTTTCACGCTGTAGAAACCAAGGCTTTTAGGATCATTGGTATCTCCCGCGATGGAACTGAGTCTTTGGGTCTCTCACGCTCTCACCACAGCTAGGTCGGTGCTCTTTCTGTCTTCTACCGTCTCCTCTCTGGCCTTCCCCCCCTTCTCTGTCAGTGATCTGTACCCCTCCCCTCCCACCGCGGGGCACTCAAGATCCGCCAGCAACCCCCGTCTGGTGAAACTGCCAAAATCATGAATCACTGCTCACCTTCACTCTTTCATTCCTCTTTTTTCCCACCTCTGAAACAAACTCCCACATTCACTTCAATCCACTCTTCCCTCCACGTCATCAAAACAGCTGTTCACCACCATCTCTTATCTTCCCCCATCCAAAACCATGATATTTTCTACCCCTGTTAAAACACCCAAAACCCACCTCTTTCAAATTCCCTGCTTTCCTTCCTGAAAGTCCCTGTGGTGTCCACCCTGTTTACCCCAGGCAACCCACCCCATCCCTCTCCCTTCCACAGATCTAATCCACAGTCTCTGTTCCCTACTCTTTTGTGCTTCCCTCTCCGGCCCCTCTTGTCTCCTGCCCCCCTTGTTATATGTTCTGTGTGTTAGCTTTTTTCGAGCCTCGACAATGTAGACAAAAAAAAGAAAAAAAAACATGATCTAAGGCTTGTATTGGAGCTGCCACATACACTCATGGACATACACATGAATATGCATGACACAATACAGGACTGTATTGACAAAATTGACATATTGAATATGCATGACACAATACAGGACAGAGACTGTGGATTAGATGAGACAAACAAAACCACTGAGCTTTAGGGGAGTGCCATCACATCCAAGGGCACTATGGGCTCCAGGGATGTCACAACAATGTCTCTGACCCTATTGATCTGTGACAACAATATTGATGACAGTGTCTTCAACTTTATCCCCCAATAACGAATCTGTAATGACAGAGTACAACCAACCCCTGCAGAGATCTGCAATACTATCATGAGAGTGAAGGCAGCAAGAGCTGATGGAATTCCCGCTGAAGACTTGAAGGAGGGAGGCAAGGAGATTATAACCCAACTGCCTGCCCTATTGCTCAGGATCTAGTACACCGAGGAAATCCCAGCTGACCTTTGGGATTCCACAATCATCACCATGTTCAAGAAAGGAGACAAGCAGCAGGTGCCACTGGTTTGCTCCATGATAACATGTCTACAATTGGCCTAAGCAATGGAAGGACAACAGAACTCTTTCAGATCAAAACAGGTGTGAAGCAAGATTGTGTCATTCATTGTACCCATCCTTTTAGCAATCTTCATTGCGGTCATCCTCCACCTTGTGAAGGACAAACCTCCACCTGGGATCAAAATTGTGTAAAGGATGAATGAGATTCTCTTCAAGCTCAGCCAACTTTTCTCGAAGACCAAGACCACTAGCACTTCAGTTGTTAAGCTGCAATACTCCGATGATGCCGGTATTTGTGCACTCTCTGAAAGCAACCTTCAGGCCATAATTAAAGCTTTGGCTGAAGCTGATGGTAAATTAGGCCTCCCCATTAACATCAGCAAAATGAAGTCCTTCATCAACTACCTCCGAACGAACAAGTCAAAGCTCCCAGGATCCAAATCAATGGGGAAAATGTTCAGAATGTGGACCGCTTTCTATATCTGGGCAGCCACCTCTCCACCAATACTGATGTTGATGAGAAGATCCAAACACCGGCTAAAATGTGCAGTTGCAGCCTTTGGACACCTCAAAAGTTATTGATGACCATGACAGCCGGATGCAGACCAAGCTCCTTGTGTACAAAGCCCCCATCACTCCAAACCTGTGAAATGGATCGGAGGTTTGGACCACGTATCGCAGACATATCAAGGCACTGGAGAAGTACCATCAACGCTGCTTTCACAGTGTCCTCCATATCAAATGGGAAGATAGTAACACTATCAACAGTGCTCTGACAGAAGCTACACCATCAGTATTGAAGCCACCGTTATTCGCCATCAACTTCGCTGGGCTTGTCATGTTGTCTGCATGCCCGACTCTCACCTTCCAAAGCAAATCTTCTTCTCAGAGTTGGGAGAAGGTCAGAGGACGAGAGGTGGACAGTAAAAGCGCATTCATAGATGTTCTGAAGTCAAACCTGAAGAGGTGCAATATCTCCACATGTACTTGAGAAACCCAAGCTCATGACTTCTCCCAATGGAGGAGGATACAGCATCTGGGATCCCACCAATTTGAGACTACTCATTGTGCATTGGCTGAAGAGAAATATGAAAGGCGAAATATCTGCGCCCATTGTAACAGTGGATCCTGGATTGGTCTATTCAATCACTTAACAACTCACCAAAATCAATCTTTTCTACTTTATATGAAGACATTTCATACTTGCTTGCGAGTGGTATAGCTAATGAATGAATGTGTTCCACAACCAATGCCTTCTTGCTATGACCTAACATGATGTCATTTCACCTTCCTTCAGTATCCCTTTAATTCGTTTCTTTTTCTTCGATCCTTCCTGTAGAATGAGGAATATATATATATATACATATTACTTTAATCGAGAATTTAAAAACATGTCCCTCGCTTGATTCCTCGCGAGCTCTACACTACCCAAACTACTGCCTGCACTCGTTACAACCTCACCACAACCTGCAGTCACTACAACCTCACAGCTGCCTGCACTTGCTACAACCTCACAGCTGCACTCACTACAACCTCACAGCTACCTGCACTCGCTCCAACTTCACAGCTGCACTCACTCCAACCCTCACAGCTACCTGCACTCGCTACAACCTTACAGTTGCCTGCACTTGCTACAACCTCACAGCTACCTGCACTCGCTACAACCTCACAGCTACCTGCACTCACTACAACCTCACAGCTGCACTCACTACAACCTCACAACTGCCGGAACTCGCTACAACCTCACAGTTGCCTGCACTTGCTACAACCTCACAGCTGCTTGCAGTTGCTCTAACCTCACAGCTGCACCAGGCCTGAGAGTGGGCCGTTTCAAAAATATCTGTTTTAGCGAACGTAGGGAGTAGCGACCGGAGTCTCGCCCTCACGGCCGGGGTCCAGGGCCCGTTAAGGGCCCTGTGGGGTCGAGGGGGCGAAGCCCCCTGAAGCTCATGGATTTAGGGGTTTTCAGAGGGTCTAGAAGGCATCTCCTCAACAACCTGAAGTACCTGGAATTTAGCTGTATAAAAGGGAAAGAATTGGGTTTCTGAGGCACAAAGTGCTTAAATTCAGCAATATCTCTCAACTATACATGCCTTCTAGACCCTCTGAAAACTTTTAAATTGCTTTAAATAAATGTACATGTAAGCTCATCAATTCGTCACAATGACCAATCAGATTCGTGCTTAGAAGAATGTGACCAAGTTGCCAGAACTTATAACTTTGTATTGGGCGCAATTCAAAGAAAACCATCGCTGTAAACATGACAATTGGGCCAATGTGCCCTTCATTTCCTAGCAATTTTTGGCGAAAAAGGCATAGAAAATAGACACCCTAACCCCCCCGAATTTTAACCCGGATTTACATTGATCTCAGAGACCACCTATTTTGTGGAAAAATATCGGGAAACCGATAAATATCGGGAGAATATCAGGCCCGAGCTGCACTCGCTCCAACTTCAACCAGCTGCACTCACTCAACCTCACAGCCTGCACTTGCTACAGACCTCACACTGCTTGCAGTTGCTCTAACCTCAACAGCTACCTGCACTCCCTACAACCTCACAGCTGCCTTCACTCATAACTGGAGTTACAAAACACATGAATATTCATTATGAGATTATTAATTAACCCTTCATTATCGCTCATTTCATTTTAGTAATAGCATGATTCCTAACTAATCCCATGTTTGATTTGCAGGACCATTGTATTTATTACAATTGAAAAATGAAGATGAAGCCCTGCCACAAGCATTCGATGTCTTCTTGGATTGATTCGTGCTATCTTCGTTATGAATGTACATATTTGATTGGGATTCAATCACATTGGATCTGCTGGCTGCATCTTCACGAAGCGGATCTGTGCAATAACCTTGGATTTTGCAATTCCTCCAGGGAACCATCACACAACACCACTACTATACTACTACTTTAACGTTATACATTTTTGTGAGGTTGGCTATGGAAAATTTTTGCTTCAAGTCTTTCATGACCCACCTGGCTCGGTCTGATGTTCGAATTAAGGAAACTTAGACAGGAATTTGTATTTTGTTCAGGGTGCTGGAGATAACTCACCCATTCGTCGTGAAATACACCATGGGATCTTTGATATCCATCAACTAATGCGAGCAGACGAGACACCCAGCTTGATGTACGCTTTAGGAACAACACACCTTTTCTTGCGGGCCTTGCGAAGCAACAACGTTTATGACAGTTTATACTACAGTCGGGTCAGGAATCGAACCCAGACGAAACAGCACAAAGTTAAGTGCACTATCAATGCACCATCTTGCTGTCAACACACAAGGTGAATGGTACTCCTTTTGAAAATCATCATGGGATCCTTACCAACAATGTTAGATGGGACAGCTGGCATGACATCCCACCCAAAGGACAGCGTACTCGTGGATGGACTCCCTGCTTGCAAAGCTCACAATATGACAGCTTACAGTCCAGTTGGGGTATCAAACCCACACTTGATAACTCAGGGGCGAGTGAGACATCGTATCAGCCCGAATAATTATTTCTCGAAGTGAAGATAGCGTGAAAAAGAGTGACATCATGCTTTGATAATAATCATGGGGAAATTGTCAGGTGGTGAGTCGTGATACTTAGAAAGCACCAATTTATCTCACAAGATAAACGTTAAACAACTGCCATTGAACACTTCGGCATAATGTCCATAATGCGTTTGCTAGTCGAAGCAATGAGCTGCTCTTACACTCCTTGATAGTACAATTATTATTAGCTTATCAGGAATTTAAATTCCAGATAAAGTGTCGTCATCGCGCACCATCCGTCCGTCTCCTATTTCGACTTCTCTGGCCAAACCGCTGGGCCAATCTGTCTAAAATTTGGCAGCAAGGTTCCACTCTTGACTGGTAACAGGAATTGCAAAGCAAGTTCCGGTAACTTGACTTTAAGTGGGTCAAAATGGCCGACTTAGTAAATAACTTCAAAAATCTTCCTCTCCAGACCCACTAGTCAGAATGCCACCAAATTTGGGTTTCGGCATTAGGCCAGGGTAGCGATGTTAACTTGCAGACGATCACGTGACGGTCATGCAGACGGTCATGCCGATCACGTGACCGGAAGTGTGTCAAAATGGCCGGCTTTGTAAATGTTTGGAAAAATCACATAAATTCCTTCAAAAATCTTCTTTCTCTAGACCCACCAATCAGAATGCTACCAAAGTTGGGTTCCAACATTAGGATAGGGCCCAGATAAGCTACAGGTCCAGTGGTCATATTTTTATATTCAATGCTTTAGTCTATCTTCCTGTGCATTGCCATTTCATTCTCATGGTGAACAACATTTCACAGAGGTTTCAACAAGTGCTCCTATTTTCCTGAGTTCTTCATTACCTTGATGTTTTTGTTATTTTATCTTCATAACTAGCTGCTTCAAAGAGCACATATCCATTGTTTTGTGGACCAGTGGCACATATTTATTATTTTTAATCTTGCATGTGCTCAATATATCATGTGTAATGCTCAATACAATATGTGGTATATTTTTATTCTTTAGATACAACAGCACAAAGCCTTTTCTTCATGGACTAGTGGCATATATTTACAGTGTTGTTTAAATCTAGGATGTTCTCAATATAACTCCATACCCTGCATTGGTATGACACAACTACACAGTAAAGATTTGTACTGTTTATGAAGAAGTCAGACAATGCTTCATCCCTCTACCAGATCGTTACCTCTGCCACCGAAGGTGGATAGAGATTATGTTTTCACCCCTGTCTATCTGTATGTTTGTTTGTGAGCAGGATATCTCAAAAGTTATGAACAAATTCGGACAAAACTTAGTGCACAGGTTGGGAGTGTGACAAGGATGGATTGATGAGATTTTTGGTGGAGATTCAGATCCGAAGACTAGAATTTTTCAAGGTGATTATTCACCATAGGAGAGAGAGAGAGAGAGAGATGAGAGAGAGAGAGGAGAGAGAGAGAGAGAGAGAGAGAGAGAGAGAGAGAGAGAGAGAGAGAGAGAGAGAGAGAGAGAAACTATATATAGCATCATATCGTAATAATACGCCCGATATACTGTATGTATATATATATATATATATACATGGGAGAACAAGTATTTAATACATCTGCCGATTTGCAGGTTTTCCCACTTACAAAGCACGTAGAGGTCTGTAATTTTTATCATAGGTAAATTCACAACTGTGAAAGACGGAATCTAAAACAAAATCCTGAAAATCACATTGTATGATTTTTAAATATTATTTGCATTTTATTGCATGAAATAAGTATTTGATCACCTACCAACCAGTAGAATTCCGGCTCTCACAGACCTGTTAGTTTTGTCTTTAAGAAGCCCTCCCATTCTCCACTCATTACCTGTATTAACTGCACCTGTTTGAACTCTTATCTGCATAAAAGACACTTGTCCGCACTCAATCAATCAGACTCCAACCTCTCCACAATGGCAAGACCAGAGAGCTGTCTAGGACATCAGGGACAAAATTGTAGACTGCACAAGGCTGGATGGGCTACAGGACAATAGGCAAGCAGCTTGGTGAGAAGGCAACAACTGTTGGCGCAATTATAATTAGAAAATGGAAGAAGTTCAAGATAACAGTCAATCTCCCTCGGTCTGGGGCTCCATGCAAGATCTCACCTCGTGGCCTCAATGATCATGAGAAGGTGAGGGATCAGCCCAGAACTACACGGCAGGACCTGGTCAATGACCTGAAGAGAGCTGGGACCACAGTATCAAAGAAAACCATAAGTAACACACTACGCCGTCATGGATTAAAATCTGCAGCGCCAGCAGGTCCTCTCTCAAGCCAGCGCATGTCCAGGCCCGTCTGAAGTTTGCCAATGACCATCTGGATGATCCAGAGGAGGAATGGGAGAAGGTCATGTGGTCTGATGAGACCAAAATAGAGCTTTTTGGTTTAAACTCCACTCGCCGTGTTTGGAGGAAGAAGAAGGATGAGTACAACCCCAAGAACACCATCCAACCGTGAAGCATGGAGGTGGATACATCATTCTTTGGGGATGCTTTTCTGCAAAGGGACAGGACGACTGCACCGTATTGAGGGGAGGATGGATGGGGCCATGTATCGCGAGATCTTGGCCAACAACTCTCTTCCCTCAACGAGGGCATTGAAGATGGGGCGTGGCTGGGTCTTCCAGCATGACAACGACCCGAAACACACAGCCAGGGCAACTCAGGAGTGGCTCCGTAAGAAGCATCTCAAGGTCCTGGAGTGGCCTAGCCGTCTCCAGACCTGAACCCAATAGAAAATCTTTGGAGGGAGCTGAAAGTCTGTGTTGCCCAGCGACAGCCCGAACCTGAAGGATCTGGAGAAGATCTGTATGGAGGAGTGGGCCAAAATCCTGCTGCAGTCTGTGCACCTGGTTAGAACTACAGGAAACGTCTGATCTCTGTATTGTAACAAAGGTTTCTGTACCAAATATTAAGTTCTGTTTTTCTGATGTATCAAATACTTATTTCATGCAATAAAATGCAAATTAATTATTTAAAAATCATAATGTGATTTTCAGGATTTTGGTTTAGATTCCGTCTTTCACAGTTGAAGTGTACCTATGATAAAAATTACAGACCTCTACGTGCTTTGTAAGTGGGAAAACCTGCAAAATCGGCAGTGTATCAAATACTTGTTCTCCCCACTGTATATATATATATATATTCTGATCGGTGTATAAAAAGTTATGGACAGATTCGGACAAATCTTGGTGCACAGGTTGGGTGTGCGACAAGGACAAAGCAATTCAATATTGATGAAGATCCTAATTCAGATCCTGACACGAGAATAAAAATTTTTTTTTTAAGTCATTCGGCACCATTGAGCGATTTCGTGCCAAAAACGATATAACATATACTCTCTATTATATACCAAGCTTGCACACTAAAAACTCGGCTCGCCATCACACGATCCCTATTAAATTGCTGTGGCACTTAGCGGACATGCCGACAATGTTTGGGAAGTCTTGGCGTTCCATAGTCCACTTGCATTTTGCACAATGCGTATTTTTGTCATTCCCGGTGTACGGTCTGTCGTCTGCTACCAGCTATGTTGTACTGCTATCCCGTGCATGTGCACGGTATCGCTAGTTATATATATTATTATATTATATTATATATATATATATATATATATATATATATATATATATACATAACATGATATCTCAAAAAGCTGATGGACTATGACAAACTTGGTGGACGGGTTGCTTCGGTGACAAGAACAAGCCGATTATATTCTGTTTAAGGTACAATGCAGATCCAGTGTATAAGTGGCATCCAGGTCATAGGCTAAATATTTTATTTTTCAAGTGTCTTCACTTATAGTGAGGCCCAGAAGTTAAAGAGACTGAACCTCCTCCAGCGGCTGACCATGTAAATAGATAGGCGAGTTCATTCGATGATCCTTCCAGAGCAACAGAGTGGACTGTAAGATTTGCCATGATCGAAGGGCATGTTCCATTTATAATCAAACCAATCTCTAATCAATTACAGATCACCAGAGAGAGAAAAAAAAATTCACCTCTATGGAAAAAAAAAACAAGGTGTGTGTATATGTCGTATTGACCACACTCAGAACTTCAAGGAAAGTTCCATCTGAGGTTGAAAGGGTGGTGGAAGTTTGGAATAGTTTCTGTGACGTTTCCACTACGTTGTAGCAAAGCACCACCCCAAACTTTTCATATGTTGTCTTAACAACAGCATGAACAATTTGGCCCACATTTGATCAACTAACTTCTCATCATGGATCAGCAGGTCTGCGATTACAACAATATCTGCAAAGGAGATAGCTTAGTGTGGATGGGTTGGAATCGCAAGTCTTGAACCAGTTACTTTGTGCTTGTTCTACCATCCATTTTCATGATGGTTCTGTGAAGCTGGAATCCAGCCATGCCATAAATCAGACACAATTTATTCGAAAATGTCCTTCAGTAGCAGCTTGGTTGATTTTGATCTCCTACATGTATTTATGTTGTTTACCTTATATATTTCAATTGGCATCTCTTCCAAAAGCAATGTTCAACCTATCCCCTTATGATTAGTTTGCAATTGGTCACTGGCTTTGACACAAATACAAATTTTTATTACACACCACATAGGCATCAAAAAGCTACATATATTGAATAAACAGTTTCAAATGGAGCACCTCACCGCCGTTAGAGCATTTCCATTGCATCACATGT
This sequence comes from Eptatretus atami, assembly GCA_035128595.1. Taxonomy (NCBI): domain Eukaryota; kingdom Metazoa; phylum Chordata; class Myxini; order Myxiniformes; family Myxinidae; genus Eptatretus; species Eptatretus atami. The sequence continues at coordinate 30,795,792 of CM068966.1, read as the reverse complement.
GGCAATGAATGTGAATTGCTGCTCCCAGCTTCTCAACTTGATAGCAGAAGATGCCATTTGCATTCTCCCTGGTAATTCAAAGGGAAAAAAGGGTTTTCTTTTACTGATAATGAACTGTTTAATGAAATTCTGGCATAAGAACATTAATAAATGAATAGGAAATGCATCAGTGACTTTAAATTACACAACATATACATAGAAAATGTTAAGATATAAATATAAAATATGTCAATTTAAAAGGTGTGTTACATGAAAAATTTATTTGAAAATATTAAAAGGTATGGATCTATAATGAACATGCCTGTGACTGTGATATGACAAATATATAAAATGAGGGTACATATAATAAACCCTAGAACAAGATAGGAGCCTCCATCTCTGCCCAGTTTGGAATCCCACGTGAGCCCGGGCAACTTGCTAGTCCGATATTATCCTCAATTTCAATTTCTTTAACTCTTTTGGAGGGGCGTCATTGAAAGCTCCCAAATGATGAGCGTTTTTCTTTTGGCCAACCAGAATAAAATACAAATCGGAATCCACTAAGGTCACAAGGCGTCTCGGATCCTTCGAGCTTTGCCAAAATAGCATTGATCCGAAACCACAAGCCCTATCTTTACCTCCTCCACCGAAGGTGGACAGAAGTAATGTTTTCTCTCTTGTCTGGCTGTGTCTGTTTGTTCATGCTAAAACCGATATCTAGCATGATACTGTATTTCAAAACGTTATGGACGGATTTGGACAAAATTTGGTGGACAGGTTGGGTGTGTGACAAGGAAGAATTCATTAGATTTTGGTGAAGATCTGAATCCTGATCCGGATACAAGAATTCTTCAAATTTTTAAAAATGATTCTTCACCATTGAGAGATAGGGCCAAAAACGATATACTGTATAACATGATATCTCAAAAAGCTGACAGATTATTACAAAACTTGGTGGATGAGTTGGGTATGTGACAAGAACAAGCCGATTAGATTTCGGTTCAGGTCCGGATTCAGATCTGGCCTATCGGTGGATACAAAACGTAAACTGTTCAGCCTGGCAGAGGTATGCGCTCCACCGAGTGCTCTTCTCGTTTCCTTTGTGACTGTAATCACAGTGTAGCGATTGTGGAAGCAAATACGTTAAAAACAAAAAAAATCTTTCAGAGAAATTGTGGTTTGGACTTCACCAAAGTGCTTGTCCATTTGTCCATTTGGCAGAACTTTTTGGTTTAGTCGTCATGGAACACTAGATTTTGTCAAACATATGGTTTTCCTATATTTATTTATTTTTCACATCAGATTACTCTGCTAGTAATTGTAAACATTTCCTGGTTTCTATTTGCCTCTTTCGCAGTTGCATATTTTCCCCACCGGTTGCTTTGTGGTTTAAACCCATTTCCGCTCATTCTTACTCACGTTATACAAAACTGAAGTGGAACTCTGTCAAGGAATCACATAAGCGTCGATGTTTCATATGAAGTTGCGAGTTTAGTCCAGGGTGAGCTCCATCAACATCGCCTTTGCTCGACGACGGATGGTTATCGATGATATGATTGATGTACAACGATTGCAAGTCTGTCTATTTGCAGTTTTCACTGTCTGGAGAACAAATGGTAAGGAGATTGTCACGTGACTGTTCTCATTACTTGATTGCAATGCAGTGGAGGTTCGTGTTATTAATATGGATTCCACTGGATAATCAAATGATGGACTTATCAGGGGATAAGTGTATATCGAGGAGCAATTGGCAGGGTTTGACCAAATTCGGAGGGTGTTATGAGAGAGAGAGAGGTGTCGTGTTGCAATGATGGAAACAAATTGAATTGTAATTTTGCAAGCAAACGAAAAGGAATATACACAAAGTGAAGGGTCATCAGTTATGGGGTTAAACATTGTATATGAATCAGCACAGCACATGTAGGATGGGCCAAATGGCCTCATCATGTGTCACATGAAATACTAGAACGCACTCAGTGAAGCACATACTCCACCAGGTTGACCAGTTTACCCTCTTTTTTTTGTACACATTGTCGAGGCTCGTATGAGAGCTAACACACAACACAGCAAGGGGGCCATGAGACAAGAGGGGTGGGAGAGGGAAGGACTAAACAGTGGGGAACAGAGACATTAAGAGTTCTGTGGAAGGGAGAGGGATGGGGTGGGGAACATGGGGTATGCAAGATGGATACTACAGGGACTTTCAGGAAGGAAGGCAGGGAATTTGCAGGATGTGGGTTTGAGGTGGATTAACAGGGGTAGAAAAGATCATGGCTTTGGATGGGGGAAGATAAGAGGTGGTGGTGAACAGCTGTTTTGAAGGCCTGGAGGGAAGAATGGGATTGAAGAGAGTGTGAGAGTTTATTCCAAAGGTGGGAAAAATAGGAATGAAAGAGTGAAGGTGAAAAGTGATTCGTGATTTTGTTAGTTTTACCAGAAGGGGGTTGTTGGCGGACCTTGATCTCCCTGCAGAAATATGGTGGGGAGATATCACAGACAGAGTGGGGGGGGGGGGGGGGACGAGACCAGAGAGGAGATGATAGAAGACAGAAAGACCACCGACCTGCCTGCGGTGAGAGAGTGAGAGGCCCAAAGACTCAGCCTCATCACGGGAGATACCCATTATCCTAAATGCCTTGGTTTCCGCAGTGTGAAGCCGAGAAAGGTGAGAGGCAGGAGTACCAGCCCAGAGGGGAGAGCAGTACTCCATCAGGCTGCGGACAAAAGCTTTGTCTGTGGTCAGAAGCTCAGGTGGGCCGAGGAAGGACTTTGCACGATGGAGGATTCCCAGTTGACGAGACTGGCTTTGGAGGCCAGGTTGGAAATGTAATTAGAGGCTTTGTATCCCACTGATAGGCCGGATCTGGTTCCAGACCTGAACCACAATCGAATCGGCTTGTTCTTGTCACCTAACCAACTCGTCCACCTAGTTTAGTCATAACCCGTTCACAACTTTTTGAAACATCATGCTATAGAATATTGTTTTTGGTCCCATCTCTCAATGGTGGAGAACCACTTTAAAAAAAACTTTAAATTCTCGCATCCAGATCTGGATTCGGATCTTCACCAAAATCGAATAAAGTATATTCTTCTTTGTCACACACCCAACCTTTCCACCAAGTTTTGTCCGAATCTGTCCATAACTTTTTGAAACATCGTGCTATACAGTATATAATTTTTGGCCTTATCTCTAAAGAGTGAAGAATAACTTTTAAAAATTCTCGGATCCAGACTTGAATCTTCACCAAAATTGAATCAATTCTTCCTTGTCACACACCCAACCTGTCCACCAAGTTTTGTCCAAATCTGTACATAACATTTTGAGATATCGTGCGATATATCGATTTTGGCCCTATCTCTCAATGGTGAAGAATGGTGAAGTAGTTATTTTTTAGTATTTGTTTAGAGTAAGAGTATTGTACTATTTGTGCAATAGGAATGTGTTGCGTATGTACAGTGATAGAAAGACGTGTCCCCTTAATATCATGTTTATTTCTGCACCCACCATACCTTTGGCTTTGTTCGATGTTTTTTCCCCAAGTCTATCTTTTATGTTCTTTCCCAAGGTGTTTGATTAAATCCCGTTAAGGTTAATTGATTGCGATTAATGCTGCTCGATATGCTCGCATCCCGTGATCAATGTTTGCTCGGCCTTATTAGATCGGTCACATGGTTGTCTATCGGCGTGATGCTCACCCGCTTTGGGGACTCCAATCTGTATGGTAACCCACTCATCAGAAGCAGATCCGATGGAGTCTTCAAAGTGAGTGACTGTCACAGTCGTTTTAACATGACTCGCCGGATTCAATCCGGTAAACTGGAATTGTCTGGACTAATTCTAAAACGATACTTCAAACAAACACCACCGACTAATCCTGGAATCTTGGCATGCAAAAGCTCAGAATGAAGGCTTAACAGAAAAAACAATAAAACTTCCTGCTCAGTCCTCCTCTTTGATCCAAAAAGCAGAAACCGGTTCGTGCAAACTCCAAGAATGAGGACAGTGTGGATCACAAATAACTCACAACGCGACGAGAACATTGAACCCAGAGGACACGCTAATCAACCAACCACAGACACGCTCCCTCACACAATCTTCACCAAGACAGACTTGCCCACCCACATTCCAACCCCGCCCAAAACGGGCCCACATGACCAGATCTCCTCGCCAAGGAGGACAAACCTGGATGTACAATACGTGCCCAAGAACTTTCCAAGCTTTAATGCACATCTATGTTTTACTAGATCATGCAGGAAACAGATGCAGAGGGAGCAGATGATTAATCAAAGATGATCGGCATGAACAAGAAAGAGAAAAGTCAAATTTTTGGTTTTGAACTCTGAACAGCAGCACGTTGGACCAGAAGAGGATTAACATGCTGCAGATAAAAGCAGGTCCACCTACTCGATTTGTTCACTTGGCTTTGAAGAAGTTTGTGGGTCACAAACGAAATGTCAACTGAGACTTGATTGGCTCTCACCCGTTTGTATCAACATTAAACAGGTGCAAGGTGGTCAGAGTTATATAATTTTGTTGGCTTTGCCTTGGTGAATACAGTGGAATTATTCCAACTGCAAAAACCTTATACGTACATATATATGTATATATCAGCACAGCAGGGTTACCTGGTCAATGTTTTTAGTGGGGGGGGGGGGTGGACCAAAACAATCTAACTTATCGCATCAGAACCGCCATCACAACACCAACCTCGACGAAATGAACAGATACCTCACAAGAAGAGAGTAATGAAGATGAACGCTCGCTACCTGGCATCACCAGTAGGAAAGACCGACGCAATCCAGGTCGCTTTAGGAACGGAATTGAGTGGAGAAAATACTGGCGTGTCCAAAAGTTGGTGGGATGAGTTATTGGTGGTCAATATGGGGTGCGTTTGTCGTCAAGAAACTAGTGATTGTGACTCAGGATGTCTTTGGTGCTTCAAGAAAATAGAGGGTGGACAGATGAGAGAAGTGCACTAGCAAAATCCTTTCCTCAGTTGCCATAGGTCTGAATAGGCAGTCATGTACCTCGTGGATGCCTTGAGCTTTTCCACCTTCAAGAGTCGGACGCTTCTTCTGCTTACATTCCAGGCTCGATGGAAAAACGTCAGTCACACCAACACGGTGTATCCAGCTGACGGGCAGCATGAGACAGTGAAGAAGAGAGTCGGGCAAAGGGTTAATATGAGACGGCAGGCATGTGAAAAAAAATGGGGCGAGCAGCAGTTGAAAGAGGGCGATGGACTTCGCGGATCCCTTATAAATAGCCCAGAGTGAAGGGTGGGTGAAACCATAGTCGTAGCGTGGGACCAAAATTGCGTTTCATTATCCCGAAGCAGCTTCACCCCACCACTTGCTCAACTCTCTTTGGCCAGAACAGTCTCATTCGCACATCACAACGCTATGGCAGCGGCCCGGACAGATTAGCTTCCTGCACACTCACTTCTCGCGACACGCCCCATCCCTCGCTATCACGTCTCGATTCCTGCAAATGGGCGATATCGACCTCGATCCTAGTGTTAGACCTCGAGGCATGGCCTCGCATGTGGATTGTGCTCGTGAACGTTTACGTGCTCATTTTCACCGCACATCGGGTCAAGTACGCCGATCGTGCAGCACGCCCTGATTGGTAGGTTGATTGTAGCAATACGAAGGGAGGTACGACGAAGGCGCAGGATAACTTTCAAAGTTGGATGTTGTGAGTTGAGTGGGTGGTTTTTGGTGAGCTTGGTACGGTGAGCATTGACAATGCCGTTTCAATTGCCTGTCTAATTGAAAGGAGAGGATTGCACAATGCGCAGCTGGACCCAGCAGAGTCATTTCTTCTTCTGATTTTGCCAGGCGGCTGCGCGTGCTTATATGTGTGGTTTGCTTGCTGCCATTGATTTATTTCTACTATGATAAAGTAAAATGAGTGGATGGAATCGGATTATAATGGAAGAGAATACATTCGACTTAGCTGAGACCCACTGCAACCACTTCCGTCCCGTTAACCACTGGATCATAGAGGGGAAATCTGCGCAAAGACTGACAAACAACTTCCTGGGAATCATATGTGGGCCATATTCGAAGAGCATATGTGGTTTTGCAACTGGAACATTATGACGTACATCTAGTTGGATTTAAGGAAAAAAACGGCTGCCCATTCAAAGTGCATCTCTATGCTTCAAATCCACAGACGCAAATTTAAGCATTAAAGCCATCCTTAAATAGGCAAACGCAAGGAAGAAACACAGAATCAATGCTTGGACGACCAATCTCACATATCTTCCCCATTGTGACAAAAATCATATATATGTATTACGTGACATATGTACAGGAACTACAGCGTAATGCGCGGCAGCGTGAATCATCATTCGCTAAGTGCAGCGTCAAAAAGTCGTCCGCATTAATTTCTCATGTTTAATCCCTTTGAATAAAAGTCTTAAGTAGTCTTCTCGTCTCATCGTCAGATGTTACTTCCGCGTATGAACTCAAAGGAAATTACCACGACCTAACAACTCGTCACGAAATGCTTGCCTGTGAGAACTCGATTTCATGGCGCAATCGTGTCATCCGCAAGCGCTCATTCGATGGTACACCCATATTTTCTGCTATTATATACTGCTCGCTGCGTTCAGTCAATCACAGCAGATCGGGTCTCTTGGCTCAGTTGATACTCAGAGCTAAGGCTGTGAAGCTGCATTTGATACATGTATTGTAGGTAATTACGAAGACGGCATGTCATAAGCCTTTATTGTGTCTTCTTAGACGATGTTTTCATTCTAATGTTGCATATTACACATGCTTAATCGCACTTGCTCATGGCAGGACGCATGCGATGGTAAGTTTACAAACATAAAAAACCTACCAAGAAAATATGCTTATCAGTTTTGCAAGGCAGGACCCCACTATAAGAAACAGCCAATATGAAGAAGTTTGACATTCAAACGCATATTGAACGATATCTATGAAAAAGGCAATATTTGGAAAGTGCTAGAAGACTGCATCACTTCCAACTCACCAATGAACCCACCTATACCCCGAGGTATTGTCGTTCCCTTTTGCTACAATAGGCCGGCTTAAGATTGTTGCCCTCTCACACGTACTGTCAACGGCCCTACGCCGCGACTTCATCCTTCCACCCCACATCTCATTGATGTTCACATACACTCGTAGTCTCCATATCAGTCTCAGTCGTCACTTTATCATCTCAATCCTGTCTACCGCATAGTGACTACCACTTCGAGTGTCTAACTGTACATACTTTATTTATATATAATATAATTATACTATATAATTATATATATATATATCGTTCCGGCCGCGACGTGAGAAGAAAACCACCTATGTGGAGAAGCTACTTCGATTCCCACCGACTCCCCGGAAATTTTAGGGCGTCGCTCTAATGGATAATTCCATGTTGCTGCGGGGTCGACTTAACAGACCGTACACAATAATGCAACTGTTACCTCGTCCATCCCGTCGTGGATCGGGTTTAGCCTAATTAGCCACGTGAAATTTCCAGAGAACGACGCCCTCCGTACGCCTGTCCGACCGGTCGGTCACTTCTGACGGTGGATGCAGCGACGACAATCAAGACGTTACGGCTAAAGAATGATCATTCGGAATAAAGACCTGGCTAAATTAGATTCGAACCATGTGACCAATGAGAAAAGTAAATATGGATGAAACTGGGAACATCCCCCATCTTTATAATTGATTATAAACAACAAGCAAGCGAGGAAAAGTATGTGGGCGACCAAAGACTTTAGTAACTTCCGCCATCGAATTCGGGGTTACTGGTTACACCCCTTTCTTTTTTTTTGTTTGTTTGTTTGTTGTGAACAATATAACGGAAACTCTGACGGATTATCAGCAAAAGTTAGTGGGGTTAAGATCCTGATTGGTCCAAGATCATGCATATATTTTGGACTGTTCCCCCCCCCAAATAAAAAATTTAAGAATTTTTTTTTCTTTTAGCTATTCAACTGTTTCTAAGTGTTTCACCCCTCCCCCCTCCCCCCCAAAAAAATTGTTAAGAGAAAAAAGTTTTAATGGAAACTTTTTTTCAATAAAAATTTCGATTTTTTTTTTTATATGCAGATTTCAACATGTTAAGCGATTTCAACCCCCCTCACCCCCCCTAAAAAAAAAAATGTGGAAAGATCAGTGGACCGCTTAATAGAATCACTTGGCGGAAATTGATTTATAAGCGGTGATTCCTAATATCCAGTTCACCAGAGTTGTGGATATCAACGAATCAAATGTCGAGAGTACACATCACGAAGACAATACTCGCCATTTCAGTAAGCTTTGTGTAATGACAACTTGCTAAAACAAATGTAACTTAACTACCTGAGAAAAATAAAACAATTACACACAGCAGCAGCATATGTACTTTTCCAAAGCAAAAATAGGATTGTCGATCGAAGCCCTATCTGTAAAATGAAAAATTGGCGATTGTTGCCTGCATTAACGGATCTGTGCTGGAATGGCAGGTGACCCTCCCTTCGTCAATTTGCGCAGGAAGGCATGTTCACTAACCCAATTGAAGCAACACCAAACCTGATCTCTTACTACAGACATCATTTCCTTGATCGGTGCGAGACAACAATCTCTCTTACCTCCTCTCCTACCTCAATTGAAGCGTATCAGTGTCTAGCTATAGTCTGCGTCGTATGCAATTCCATTCTATATGCGTTAATGGACTGCGAAACGAGTCGTCTGTACATCATTCTTTTTTTTCTTTTATTGTTTGGAGAATATGGAGTCCCAATGGACAAGTCCTGCCATATTGTCAGGATCCATTTGAAAGGGTTGTAACTCTTCTCGAGTCATTTTCGACTTTCGCCTTCGCTTGCCGCTCCGATGACAAATTTCCTTTGGCTAAGCAGTTCACTATGCTAAGCTTAGTCTTCACATCATTCCATGGCTCCTTAAACAGCATAGCGTCAGAAGATCGTTATCTTTTCCAAGTTCACTCGTATATTGATCCATCCTCAGTTGATCAATCTCAGTGAGTCACTTTTCATTTAGCAGGACACTCGAGTGATGTAAATGCACTCAGGGTAATGTAGTTGAAGAACGTATTCCCGTGAAAATCACAGTACTGAAGCCGAGGTTTGGCGTATCGGCGGGAGGAAATGCCACAGTAATGTCGACAGTTGAATATTGATTGCCGGACAGTTGCTTCATGAGAAGCAACGCTTTCTGTTGACCGAAGGCCCACGATCACTATCGAGCATCAAGTAAGGAAACTTCACCATGCGGCAGAATTGCTCGGTGTAGTGAACTGGATTTTTGACCTTTGAAACACTGATCGCTTTTACCAATACAAGGAGGCCCTTAGCACCAGTATCGAGCAGCAAAAAAGCCCGTGATTCTTTCCCCTTTGTTTTTCCCACCAGTGCTATTCCTTAAGAGAACTTCCGTCTGGTAAGGCCCCGAATCAACCGTTTCATCAGATTTTCCAGATCTCATCAGCCGTGAACCTTTCTACGAATCACGGCACACGGGTCACCATTGTTGTTTCCCTCTTACGTCAGCGCGCTTGCCTGCGTGAAGTTTCTTTGACATTCATGTCTTTATTGACCGGTCAATTCAGCCTTTTCGACTGAACTTCTTGGTAACATTCCTCACTGAAGCGCTTTCTAAAAAACCGCATACGCTCAGAAGCAGGCTTCTTTTCTCTAAGTTTAATCATTTGACCATTGCTATCTGAGCATCGTGTGCATTGCGCTTCGCTTGCGTTTCTGAGGGAAGAGACGATCCACTGGACCTTCAGAATGCCTCTCGATCTTTCAAATCTTGCATAGGATGACTGGTATTTCAACTGTCTGCAGCTTCTCTATGGCTCATTCTGGGCAAAGCTTATATCCCTCAGATTGTGCTTTATCAATGTGCTTGAACGATCCGTCCGCTTCAAATTGTTCTGCTCTCATGGTAATGAACGCACGCCTATGCTTATACTGACTAGTCAACCGTCTGCCTATCGACAATGTACTCACGAAATCAACTGTATGCAGTGCGTTTTTTTCCGCGTGATTCGCCGCCTGTGGCAAAAGTTGAACTTGCGACCAGTAGGGCGAACTACGAGAGTGGTGCAGCAGCTGATTCTATAACGGGTTTTGATTCTATACGAGGAAAAAATGTGTCATTTAATTACCAATGGAACGGTCTCAACGATTATTGATTCTAAATACGTGATCATATTAACTGAATTTCTATTAGCGGTCACTTATTAACTGTCAGACTGTAGTTCATATTTAATGATAATATAAGGTTCACTTGAGTGACCAGCTGTATTGGCTGCGGAGTTCACTCTTCCGATGCTCCCCTCTAGTTGGTTATGTAAAAGGAAGAGGAGAGATGGGTGTAGTGGACAATTATCAGCTTACGAAGAGCAGAACCAAAGAGCAGATTTGACACGATGATTAATAAAAGTTACAAGAATAATGCACTTCTGCACTACTACCAGACATGCCCAGCAGTGCACACTCAGACAACAAGAAATAAACCCCAATGAGTATGGACTTGCAACCGGGATGGAGTGGTTGAAATATGCTCTACTGGGACTGGTGTTGGTTCGGGATAGGCATGCTCTGTGTGCACGCGTACCCGACAGTGTAGCGCTTCTCTCTGGCACGGCCGACACGTGTGGAGCCTGTGTTCTGATTAGGAGCTGAGTGGAGAAGGGCGGGAGTCCAGAATGCAAATGAGCACGTGGCGGAAGCTCGATAGTAGGAGTGATGTGTCGTAACTCGTACAGTGCGGAGGCGAGAAGAGATGCAGATCGTCAGCCCACTGGCATCATGAAGCGAGGAACACCCACTCGGAATCACACGCAGGCGGAGCTTCTCCTTATTTTATGGAGCCCCCGAAGCTCAGGAGGGATTGCCAATTCGACTCATCGACGACGGAATGGAGCCTTTATTGGCACCCCGACCTTCGATATTGGTCCACACTGTCCGGGTTTCGCTGTGCTTGTGCACACCCACACTTAATGCAAAGTGTACGTGAACTCGCAGCATTTGTTTGTCGACGTTGTGCAAGCCCGCCCACCTTAATGCGAAAAGATGTACTGTTGACTCGCCCGAACATATTGTTTTGCGTAGACGTTGAGCAGCCCGCTCACCTATGCGAAGCGTTCGTGACGATTTATCCCAGAAATGGGGGAGGAATACGTGGTTGTCGTGGAAGCTCAAAAGCGACAGTCCAGCACCCCACGTCGAAATTTTGCCTCTCCTCCTCTATCGAGTTGAGCCTGCGTCTCTGTTGATCATTCGGTTGGATGCGCTTTTGCCGATGATGCAGTGTCCTCTTACCAGTACCACTGGTGCTTTTTTGCGACCTCGAAATGACGCTGAGTAACATACGGTGGTATTAAATTCAGCGGCCAATGGGCTCTAACTCAGCCGAGGATCCCAAGCCTCACCCTAATCCACTAACCAAACCAGGTATTGCCTCAGAAAAGAAGAACGAAATAAAATGAGGAAAATGATTTAATTAACCCTAAAACTATAGACCATCCGCAAGCACCCGTTTCGCTAAATCAAAGAGAGTCATCAACTATATTTAATGCTAAGTTGTTTGAGAACCTCTTGTTGTATGCATGTGGTCCGACCGCGATAAAGACAATATTGAATGGAGGCAACCCTGCAGTCATTGAATAATATTATACTAGAGGAATCACATGAACAGAATCAGCCAAATCTACTAATGTTGATGGCAAAATTCTATTTAGGACAACCCTCCCATCGCATAAATCCCTTCAACACGATTGTTTAAATAGATGAAAACTTTGGTTGTTACAGTAATGAAGGTGCGTAGTTTTCATAGAATTGTTTTGGTGTTATGAAAGAAAGCAAACTATTTTCGGGGCAACCCCACAAGACTTCTTCAGGCCCGAATTTCAATGCCATGAACAACTTTGGACAATCAAGCGGCGTATGAAGATGTTGATGGAAGTACGACAGTTTCATCGAAATAGAACCTATAATTTGGTATTTTAATATACATGTTAATTCAATCGCCAATAATCTGACTATACGAATAACAAAGAACCAGGGAATGGTGGAATCATGACAGAGGAGATGGCAGGTTGGGAGGGAAGGAAGGAAATGCAATTGATAAAAAACAAAAATACTAATTCTGTACAGGAGGGTAAAAACTTAATCTAAAGAAATCTAAGCTGCCTCACTCTGGATTCAATCACAGATGGGAAAGTGAAAAACCCAGGGACTCAGCTGTGGTGGTAGGATGGGCATGGAGCAGCCACGAGCAGGCGATGAGGATAATTCTCGTATCCAGATCCGGATTCCGATCTTCACCAAAATCGAATCAATTTGTCGCGGTCATACACCCAACCTGTCCACCAATTTCTGGAATCTTCCACAACTTTTGAGATATCGTGCTTATATTAGTTTAGCCCTATCTCTCAATGGTGAAGAATCACTAAAAAAAATTATCAGATCCAGATCCGGATTCAGATCTTCACCAAAATCGAATCATTTCGTCCTTGTCACACATACAACCAGTCCACCAAATTGCATCGGAATCCGTCCACAACGTTTTGAGATATCCTGCACACAAACAAACAAATGAAATTGCTCGTTGAGCAAATTGCCGGAATAACTTTGTCATATCTCCATGATCTCTGAAAAAAAACAAAACCTGGAAATCAATTTGTTTCTCCTAAGTCGATAGTGCTACTGTTTAATGAGTTATAGCACTTAGTTTGGTCATGATCATAACTTGGAAGTCAATCGGACTTGAAATGGCGTTTTTATCGCAATTGAAATTTTTGACCCGACCCCCCTGACATTCGACCCCGACAGTTAAGAAGGGTGTTGGTGTGACACCCCAATGAGACATGCTTGGATGCAGAATTGGAAGATGCACATTTTGCATTTGGTTTGGAGTCGATACGACCATTTTAACGGACTTTATGCGAAAATAAGAATTTCGGTTTTTCGGTGACCTTGACCTTGACCTTTGACCTAGATTCACCAAAAACGACAAGTGTCTAATTGGGACCATGGCCGACGTCTGTACCTGAGTGGTCATGATCGCTGAAACGGTGTGGCTGCTACAGGGTAAACAAACACACAAACAGACAGACAAACAGAAAGGGGCGAAAACATAACCTCCTTCACCTTTGGTGGCACAGGTAACAAAGACCCAAAAATCGACCATTTTCACATTTTTAAAATACTGATAACTTCCTTAATATTAGCCCAAGAACAAGGATTTATATATCATTTTAATGTTTTTTTATCAAGCCCTTTTCAATGATACCGATTACAGTGAGATTGATGTTTGTTGAACAAATTCGTTCACAAACCAACAAAAAGGCACGTAAGAGCAGATTTAACCATCACACGTATTAATTAGTCTTCAATCTTACTTAAACAATAGACTCGGCCATCATTCACTCAGAGGAAAAGAACTTGAAAATAAAATAAAAGTAATGAATGGAGAAAGGGAAAGCAGTCTTTCCTTCTCTCCTTCACCTCACACAAATATACAGGAGAATGTGGAGGGAAATGGATGGGGAAGATGGGCGGGCAGTGGCGATGGGGACACAAAGCCGCGGTCCCTGAGGTGCCAAGACCCAGTCGGCGAATCCTCTCTGGCATCCCAGATATGTGAGCTAAATGTGCGACTTGCCCTCAGATTCTTCCTCCCCAGGCCCTCGTCGATGAGGTGCCGCCGTTCACTCTCCTCGTCCTTCGTGGCTGACAGGATCGAGAGGGCAGGATGACGCTCGTGGAAGGAGAGTTGTTTGTTTCCCACAAAAACTCGACACCAACAGCTCGTGAAACTTTCCTGTCCTTTACCTCACACGTTTTTGTTCCTTCCCTCACGAGCCTTCTCAACCTTTCAGTCTTCTGCTCAGGCGAGCTCGTTCCGTTCGTGTCTCCTTTCTGCTTCCCTAAGCCTTCTGCGTCTGCTTTCTGAGCCGTCTGCTCAGGAGTGCTTTTCGTCGCTGCTCGCACGAGCCTGTCCCGAGTGCTTCTCTTCCTTTCTGCTTCTTCTTCACCTCAGCTTTCTTCCCCTCCTTCCCCACAACCCTTCTCCCTCTCCCATTGGTCCGCAGCCAATGGAGGCGGGGCATGACGTCACTTGTGAAAATTGCCAAACCATTATGAGGGAACTTTCAACTGAAGCCCTGCCCCGCCAAATATGCATCCAAAGCCGTAACGAGAGCCCCCAGCCCCCTCCTTTGCGTGGAAAACACCAGTCACACTGTTTTGCTCTGTACCACGCTGGCAAGAAGCACCGCACCTCGCAGGTTATGCTGAGCATCAAGTGCCATGAACATGTTTGTGAAACGCGACACGAACACGCATGCGAGAGCACCTGATGGGTTACCAAGCAATGCGTGGATGGAGGGAAAACGGAAAGGAACCCCGCACGACCGAACGGCCGCGGAATTGAATCTCTCCCTGGGGTAAGTTTTCCAAAACCAGATTATATACATATATATATATATATATATATATATATATATATATATATACTGTTCGGCCATGGTACTGGAGTGTTTTTATGAGGGGGTTAATCCCCGTTTCTCCTCGGAAGAGCCGGACCTGGGGCCACCGCTCACGATTAACTTCGTGATATGGTGGGTTGCTTTACAACCACAAGTGCCAATCAGTTAACCACGAGTTCCAGTTTCCACCATCTAAATTTGCCGTTTAACTGGAGGTCACGTGGTTTCCTGAACGGGGAGCGCGCCCTCGGCAAAGCACCAATCTTATCTTGATTATATCTTAATTAGCGCGGCCGAGCGTTTACCGCTGGTGTGTGCCGACTATGACAGGTCAATTCGTTTGGTAATTACCTCCCAGTCTCTCTAGGTTCAGACAATGCTGGATCAATGGAAGGAAAGGACAAGCACGGACAGGTTGAAACGTCAACAAGGAATTTATTAATAAGGAAAAAATAAATAAACAGAATAACTTTTTATTTCCTTGTGATGAAAATAGGTAAATTCAAATCAATCAAAATAATCTCAAGCAAGTAAAGAATTAAACAGGCATTGATAGAAAAACAGACAAAGAGCAGATGCTTATCACTATGTCAAATAAAATGTCCTGAAATGTGTAAGCATGCCTTGGTCCGTTGCCAGTGCCCTGCATTGTCGTGCACCCACCCACACACAGGCTTGAACACCAATCGACGTCACGTTGTCACCCCCAGGAACCAGGGACACCAAGAATCAGGTACACCAAGAGGAGGTCTCGAGCAGAACCAGCAGGAATGGTCCAATCGTCACCCACCGTCAGGTGCCACAACCAACGGACAGCTGTAAGGTGCTGTGAGGTGCTGTGAGGAGTTGTGAGGCACTGTGAAGTGTTGTGAGAAGCTGGAAGGCGCTGAGGAACTATGAGGTGCTGTGAGACGTTGTAAGGCGCCGATGAGCTGTTAGGCACTGTGAAACTGTCACCAGCAATCAGAGCTGCAAGGCTGCAAGGCCGTCACGAACTGTCACAAACTAAATTGTCGCCAGCTCACCAACCGTCTGACTGGAACTGACTGGAGCTGAAAATAGCCGTCACCCTGCTGTCACAAAACTGTCAGAAAAACGGGCCTCCCATCCTTTTTAAAGGTGGCCAGTGTGGGAGGAGCCTCAAGCAGACTTCAGCCAAATTCACCTTGCCTATTGGTGCATCGCTGCACGTCACCAACCGCCAAGCTCGCGACCATTCCTTCCTTACCAGAGCGAGATACAACCCCAAATCAGCACAGGCCTGGCTTACGATGCCATGTTTGTGGTGCTGAACGAACAACAGAAAGCAGCCATTTGTCAGAATTACCGAGCGAAAACGTGAAGCGCTCATAAAACGTCAACAAAAACCATCACCTCTCCGTTCAGCCCGACACGAACAAGAGCCAGCCAGCATCCACAAATCTGCCAAACAGGGCATCAAACATCGATGGAAAAAGGTGGGTGTCAACGTCGGTGAAAGAGGTGGGTGTCGAATGTCGATGGGAAATAGGGGGGTGAGGTAAATGATCCACAGCCATATTTGAACGTCAGAATAACTGCTCAGGAAAAGCCCCGTGATGTGCTTAATCAAATGTCCTGTAAGTCCAAGGTGTAAATAAATCGTCCACCTCCAAGCCAATGTGTCCTGATGGAAAGGGGATAGACGAGCCTCCGTTGAGCTAACGGCTATCTCGCGTGCTTGAATGTGTCGTAAAGAGAAAAAGACCATTCCATAAGAAAGGGAATCTATTCTTTACCCTTCTCAACACATCAAAGTTAGAATCCCACCAGACATGGGGATGGGTCTATCCTGGACATGCATTTAGGGAAATAATTGTCTGAGAACCTAAATGTTTGTATGCATTCGGCGGATCCGATTCTGAAATCCATAACAATATATATATTCGCATCAAAAGGTCTGACTAACATCACCTGTCATGCCAGGAGCTGTTGCTACTCCCGAAGATTGCCGAGAGCTTACCAAATTCACACTGCATTCAATTAACTGTTCTTTACCATTTGTAAAACCCCAAGGATCGCTCCAATCTGAGGTCGCACTTGGTGCCACATATGGGAGGCAAAAGGCAGGAAAACATCTCTCAAAATTAAAATGGAGTTTATTAAAATAAATATGAGGATAAGGGCAGACAAGACACTATCAATAAATAAATGGCTGAACCAAGCACTCGATAGACAAATGAGTAGGGATGCACATGCACTTCTGTCCAATGAAAATAAACAATCCACTATAGCGCTAAAAAAAACTATACCAGGACTTGCACAACAATGGGGAACGAGCGAGGGCTTGAGCAAGGCATGAGCTAGTCTTGGGTCTGGTGTGGCCCGTGCCGGTTGGCGTTCTACAGGGCTGATGCGGCACAGGGCTGGAGAATGGTGATGAGGAGAGGGATGCTGCCTCTGCAAAGGTCCGATTCCAACTGCAACTCCAACTACCACACTGGGTCTCCCACTTCAAAACCTGGCGCCCTCACAGCCCTCATAAACTTTGGGACCGCCTTCATGCATGATGAGTCCTGATCATTGACTGCCCATGGCTCTGGGGTTGTCATCTTACAGACCGCCTCGCCCCACGGCCCCAACAAAAAGGCTTACACCTTCCCTCTCCAAGGCTCCGCAACCGATCTCACCGTGATGACCTATGGTGCGCCGGCCAAACAGTCCATGCTGTTTCCTCCTAAAGTGCAATATGCACTTTCCAGTGTGCCTTTGTTCCTAAATCCTCACCCGGCCTTGCTGAAATACAGGAAGTTTTACACAACTTACTCTATACCAGTGATCTTCACGATTGTTTTGGAGGGGGGCCGCTTTTGCCCATAAGACATCAGTGTGAGAGCTGCCACTGCCTATAAGACTCTATAATGTCTGCTATTAGGCCCCACCTCCACATACTCTTCTTTGTCGTGGTTAACTGGGCTGCAAGCTTCATTGTTTGTACGCTACAACCATATCCTGATGTAGTTATATTACTTTTATGCTTCGTGTTGTAACACTCATTTAAAACCATGAGGTCAATTTGATATCATTTATGGCAGATTATGATGGGGTGTTTTCACATTTGTGCATCATCGGCCACATGTCAGGGCCGCACTTTAGGCCACCAGGGGCCGCCAGTGGCTTGTGAGCCATGCAATGAAGAACAGGGCTCTATACTTTATTAAAGCTAACACTTACTGCCTCCTCAGTGCAAGATTTACAAGCCAACCTACTTTGACATTTTCCCTGATGCACTTAATGCCTTTTTTCCCTGATTTTTCTTCCCCTGATTTTTTTTCCTGAAAAGAACATTTTCCCTGATACACTTAACAAGACAACTTAATGCCTCCTGGTTGTGATTGGTTGGGTGAAAGACTAGTGTCCATGTGGCAGATGGCACTTGATCCAGATACGATCTGGCATCCTCACCAATCATACTTCGAGGTGTATCATTAACCAAGATATATATTTAAAAATTCAGTGATATCCTTTCTTGCATTACGAATGTTTGGGCTTCTTCTCTGAGAGACTTTGGGGAATCCTTTCTGGTCGGCCTTGATATCTCAAAATCCTTTGAGAGTTTGGCATCGGGGTCTGATATCCAAGCTTCTCTCTTTCAGCTTTCTTCCTTCACTCTGCTCTCTCATATGGAGTTTTCTCTCTGACAGTTATATATCCTTTCTCCACAACTGTTCTATCTCCGTTGTTAATGGTTCAACATATCCCTCCTTCCCGATCAACAGCGGTGTCCCTCAGGGTTCCGTCCTGATTCCAACACTCTTCCTTCTGTTTATCAATGATCTTTCTTCTACAAATAACCAAATACACCCGTATGCTGACGACTCAACATTACATTCCTCCATGTTTTTTCACATCTGCTCCATCTTCCCTCACTCAAGCTACATCTCGTTTCATCACGGCTACTTCTCCAAAATTCGGATTTGGACAAGATTTCCCAGTGGAGCAAATGTAATCAAGTTAAGTTTAATGTTTCTAAAACTCGATTTCCTCTGGTCTCTCTGTCTCTGTCTGTCTCTGTCTCTCCCCCTCTCAACTCTCCAATCTCCATTGAAAGCTCCACAATTACACCATGTGATACAATAAACCTGCTAGGTATGACCCTAATGTCAAATTTATCCTGGAATCCACACATTATACAAATAACAAAGTCTGCCTTTAACATTTAAATTAGGAGTCCTGTTCAGATGTCGACGATTCTTCTCCTCTGAACAGTTACTCCAACTATATAAAGAATTGATTCATCCTTGCATAGAGTACTGCTCTCACTCCACATACGAACTGGACAGAATTGAATACAAAGTAATCCGACTTATCAACTCTCCCAATCTGACCTCAAAACTCGACCCGCTCAAATTATGCCCCAAAGCTGGCTCTCTTTCTCTTTTCTGTAGATATTACTTTGGTTTCTGCTCCTGAGAACTTGCTGCTTGTGTCCTTCTGGCGTCTGCCATTAGCGAGACCACAAAATACTCCACAAGCCACTACATCGCATGATCATTGTGTGGCCATTGGCAAGTCATGGGTGGGCTGCTATGTTTGTCTTTCCAAACACTTATGACCTTCCCCTTTTCAAAAAGCAGATTTTTTTTACTTCCTCAGAAACTCTTAGACTATTCTCTCTTTCTTCACTTTTCTATTGATGCAGTTCTTTTATTTAAGGCCGAGTCATTGCCATTGGCACTAATGCCCCTTCCTTCCTGCAGAGTAGAGTGGGGAAATGAGGAAATTAAATATATGGGGGTATGTATTTTTAGGATCCCCACAGTATGCCCAATAAATTATGGGGGATAGTTGAACAGGTAGCAAAAAGATTGAATCGATAGAAAAGGCCTTGTGCTTAGAGTAAACAATTTAGTTACTACCCTTTTTGTGACATAGATTTATCTACTTGCAGCTGCCGGAGGTACTGCTGAGGGCAATTAACTGGAGACTGGTAGATTTATTTTGGGGGAAGACCATCACTGGCTACGACCCAATGTCATATGCTGCCCCTTGGCCGAAGGTGGTCAAAGTGTCATTGAGATGAAATGTCGTGTAATGGCTTTCCAGCTCTATTCCTTCCAACATCTGTTATATACAGAACACCTGCCAAGCCGGCAGTTGGCCTGCTTCATCTTGCAATGAGTTCAGATATGGTCATTGGTACTCGGATATGGTCTTGAAAGTCCTTAGAATTCATCTTCAAAAGGTGGATATATCACCTCTCCCCATTTTTTACCAGAGCCTTTGGCATGCTTGGCAGAGCTTCTCAGGGAGCCACCAGGCAGATACTGTAACTTTGTTTTTAATTTGTTTGCACACGAGCCTTTTTCAATCTTCTTTTTTCTGATATTCCGAGAAGTTGGGATTTTTGCCAACATGTCATAGCGGCAGGCATTTTGAAGGTGTAATGTCTCTGACATTAATCAGGGTGTGGATGAAAATCTGTAAATGAATTGGCAGATATAACAAGAGTTTGGTCCAAAAGAGTAATTGGAAGAGTTTTAAAAGAGGTGATCCAAATAGGGCATCAACTAGGTCTACCTTAGACTCAGGGTGTGGAAGTGGTGCCCCATGAGATGGTAGGACCAAAATAAATTGTATAACTTCTTCCAAACAACGTGCCCCTCATTAGCACAGGGTCTACGCTTTTTTTCAGATTATGAGTAGCGAAAGCATTTACAAGTTGTGCGTTAAATTGCTCCTTGTGGATTCACCATTGAATGGGGTTACCCAGTGGAAAAGACTGCTTCCTGGGGAACCCCCCTCTGATCATGTTTTGGAATCGATGTATGGTGGACTTGTATCTAAATGTATTTGGCACGGCAGATCCGCATTAGCCACGTCCAGGAGGACGGAAGCCTCGCCTAGCAGAAGAGAGGTCCTCAATCAATCTTGGTGGCAATTTTCACACTCTGTAATTGGCCTTCTGTTTACCTCTAACCAACCACAGCCTTTTTACCCTGATAAATGGGGGCTTGTAATAATTATTCAATGAATGAGTATTCAATCATAATGTTTAGGCGTCGTGATTCTCAAATCACAAAGTTAAGGGTTCGGGGTTAGCTGGCTGTTAAGCTACTTCCATGGGAAGGCAGCACATACCTTGCTTAAAATACAGGTGTTAACAATTCTTTAACCACAATGATATACATCTTAATGCAAAGTCGTTTCATTGGATGTGTAGCTACCCAAAAACCATTGCAAGAAGAGGCAACCAAACGAAAAGGCTGCAACGGGCAGCAGAAATGGAAGTGAGATGACCAAACCTGTAACGAGTCTTTACAGACGAGTCCAAATTTGAATTGTTTGGCAACAATCAACAGCAGTTTGTTTGAAGGCTGACTGGGGAGTAGTATAACACTCGGTGTACAACGGCTCCAGTGAAGCATGGGGGTGGATCGTGCAACTGTGGGGCTGCATCCTTGGGAAGGGTTTGGAGATTTACATAAAATCAAAGCTACACTGATTGCCGACAGGTAGAGGCAGGTTCTGATCCATCATGCCATTCAATCAGCAACATGTCCCATTTGGTGTGGAGGTGGGGGGGGGATTCACCTTCCAACATGACAATGACTCCAAGAGCATACAGCCAATGTGGTGGGCATGGGATCCTAGGATCCTGAATTCAAATCCCACTCGGCTGTTGAATTAATACCAGGCAGGGTTGACTCTGCCTGTCATCCTTCCAAGGTCGGCAGAATGAGTGCCAGCTTGCTGGTATCCTGTGTCGGAGTGGCGACGCATTCAGTATTGTGTCCAATATCCAAGGAGACTGCTAAGGCAGCACCAACGCTCTGCACAGAGCATGGTCCCAATGGATGGATACAGCCAATCTGGTCAAATAAAAAAATATCTGATGCAATACTCACAAAGATTCCTTGCCTGCTTAAAGTCCTGATATGAGTATCATTGAGGCTCTATGGGTTTATACAGAAAATGGTAAGTCAAATATGGTAATCAACACTGGATGAAATGCTGAATGTGATCCAGAATACTTGAAACTTCCACGGTCGTACAATGACAAACTGTCGGAGAGCAGGTAACAAGCTGTCATGTTTCATAAAGAGCAAGTACGCGCTGCTCACTGAAACATACGCTGCTCTCACCCACAATACTGCTGCACTGGAAACACATCATTTTTTTTTTATATTATTACTGTATATACAGTAATCTCTCAGTTCCAATTACTCATTATTTGTGATTTCCTGTGTGTGTTTCTATAATTATTTCCAATGCTGTACATACATGCATACATAGCTAGCGGTTCAATAAATCCATTTTTATGATGCAAATGTTTCATGATATCTCTGTGTTGTGCATGAGTAATGGGTGCCGACCTTGTCAATTGCAGGTTCAGAGATTGTTCATGTCAGAGAAGGAGAAGATGCTATACTGCCCTGTTTCTTACGAGGGTTACATTTGACAGAGGTCAAGTGGAAGCTCAAGAAAAATGACAGCATTGTAAGCAGAAAGTGTGAATGCTTTTATTCCCTGCCATTTAAATGCAGGTGCTCCAATAATTAATGGTTAAAAGTGAATAAACAAAGGCTGAATGTCAGTTTACTAATAAGTCGCTCCAAGATCTTATCTCTGAGCATCAGGAAGTTTCAGTTAATAATTTCGGTATTAAATGTAAAGAGGTAAATCTTTGTATTCCTCGACTTTTCTGGATTCCTAGGCGTCATAAGAACCCGTACAAGTATAGGTTTGTAGCGGGTGCCAGGCAGTGTTCCACCAAACAGTTATCGGTTATAGTTAACTCAGGCTTACAAGTTGTTAGGAACAGTTCAGGAAATATTGTTTAGCAATTGAGAAGAATTCTGGTGTTAACACTTTTGGAGCACTAGTTCTTGTTTAGAGTTCTTAGATAGGATTAGATGGCTCATATCAAGTCAGTTGAAGTTTTTGATTTTTCAACTTTATATACAAATTTGGATTTAGTACTAGTAAGGGATTCACTCTTCAAAGTAATTGACAAGGTTTTTAATTATTTTAATAAGTTTTTATGTGTTAGGTTTGATGGAGCATTCTTTTCTAAAAAGAAAGACAAGTTTTCATTGTTTTGAGAAGCAGAAGTTTAAGGATGCTGTTAATTTTATTTTATTTAATACTTTTGTGTTTTTTGTGGGATAATGTTTCAACAGGTTAAGGGTATTTCCATATTGCAGCCCCCTACTAGCGGATACTTTTGTTACTTTCTGTGAATTTTCATTCATACAGAAACTGATGAAGGAGAAAAAAAATTAAGGTTAGCTAAAATATTATCTCATACATGTCGTTATATACGTGATATTTGTGTGGTGTTAACTATAATTTTTTTGATACACAGCTTCACAACATTTATCCAGATAACCTGATTGCAAACAGGAGTGGTAATGATTGTACAGTTGCTGCATATCTAGATGTGTTGGTTAGAGTTGGACAGAATGGTTTTAGTACAAGTGTATATCATAAAGTTGATGATTTGTTTCCCTGTAATCTTGTACTCCTTTCCAGGTAGCATTGTACCAATTAAAATGGATTACGATGTCTTTTCATCTCAGCTACTTAGATTTTAAAGAATTTGTTCAGTAAAGGATGATTTTGTGGAATGTGCTGAGAAGGTTTTTTCCATCATGTTAAACAAAGGATATTCAGCTGATTGTTTGTTCAGATCTTGTGAGAATGTCCTCAGACTTCCTCACCTTTTATTTAAGTTTGTTTGGTTTCCATGTGAACAAGTTTTGATATTATAATAATGAATTAATTATTTTAGTGAGGTAAATTATTTAATTAATATTATTGTTAAACTTATTTATTTATTTATGGATGGTATTAAATAATGGAGGTATTTAGATGAAAATACAATTTTAAAAATATTATTTATGAAATACATTATAAACAAGTGAAATCCTTCAATACAGCACGTGTGGTGAAGCAAATGAGTACACTAATGTTATTGAAAGAACCACTTATCACTTTGCCACCAATATCTGCCATAATTGTAAGTAAATTTCAACTACTAATGCATGACGAAACACTTGTTTATGACTAATATTAAAGAGAATGATGGCATAAGAAGAACTTAGCTTTCAGCGTTCAGCGTTCGGCGCGAAAAGCCATGGTGGGCGGAAATGACGTCTTTCGTTCGTTCGTACATGAGAGGGGAGCGTTTCTTGGTTTTTTTCCGTCAAGCAATAAATTCAATGGTTTTCACATATATAACACATTAGTTTCACAAATTTCCATTGAAATACTCGAGTATTTCCGTCAATTGTCACCATTTCCGTCTAGGTTACGCATTGCCATCTACTGGACGGCCGTCATTGGCTCACTTGAGGCACGTGGAGGGGGGGACACCGGGGACATTTCAAACTCGGTGCAATTGTATACAGCGCACGTGCTGTAAACAGCGCACGCGCTGTAATAAGCATTAATATAATTTCTTGGTGATTGCTAGGATAAACAGTGCAGCATGTTAAAATCGGTTTTTTATGACAGTTTCAATATTTGTATGACAGTTTGAGTCTATGGTTTGATGGAGGTGCTGTGTAATGGACATGTCTACAAGGTAGAGTTTATCACTTCATATATTATCATATAAAGGGGTGTATGATTAAAGTTATTCAAATGTAGTAATACTTTAAATAAAAGTAATAATTAAATAAGTTTGTATAAGGATATCACATTGCTGTGTTGACTGACTGTCTGGAAACAACTTTGAGGTTGTAGGTCCATTGATGAGTAATCTGCTGATGTGGGCCTGTGACCTGGGTTGTGGATCTGCCGTTTCGAGAGGTTCTGGGCTGAAAGGATTGAAACCTCGATGAAAAACGGTGCCCAGCTGATGATCCGAGCAGTTGGGAAATCAGTCGATTGCTAAAAAACTTAAGGTTATAAGTTCAAATAAAATAGCTTTTGCAAGTACTTAGCAGTACATAATATATCTGTGTTTGTGTGTGCATGTGCGTGTGCGTGCGTGTGCGTGTGCGTGTGTGTGTCTTGTTATGTCTGGCTTTCTTCTTGGGACTACGGTGCAGTAATTGGTCTTTATTTTGATTATGTTGGATTAATGATGAACCAATTTATCTGAAGGGTTACTCAGAGTGTGCAATTTATCAAACTGTTTCATCAAACAATACCTGGTAAATGCTCTGTCCTCTGTCCGACCGCAACCTCTTTCATTGTATAAAATGAACTTAAACAACTTTTTTCTCTCTGAGCTAGTTCTGTAAAGGAAATTAGATTGTTGAGGATTCCCAAGAACACAGTGAGCTCCATCATTAGGAAATGGAAAGAATATGGAACTACCCAGGTCAGGTCAGGTATGGGAGCATGTGCCAGAACAGCTCGTCGTTGCATCCACTTTCAGCCAGTACTCCGGGCCTCCATCTGGCCATTCCCCAGGCAGATGCCTGGCCCATCCCCATCTCCTTGAGATGCCGATCAACCAGCTGCAGCCACGAGGCACGTGGTTGGCCCATTGGCCTCCTCTACTCATGAGGCTCCCTCGCTGAGAGAATCTGGTGAGCAGGATCAGCATCAGCAAAACGAGCCACATGTCCATACAGCCGCAGCTGACGCTCATGGACTATGATGGTAACAAATCTTCTTTGAGTCTCTCTCAGCAACTGCTCGTTGGACACAAAGTCCGACCAGCGATAGCCAAGGATTCTCTGAAGAGACCTGGTACCGAAGCAATTAAGTCTCCGTCTCAGATCCCTGGTGGTTGTTTCATGCCAGAGGTGCATTTCTCATTTGAGATGTGGTTCGATCCTGCTAACCGTGCCTTCTCCAGCCACGTCACTTCCAACCTCTGAATCATCTCCCATCGGAAACCTTGCAGCCTTTGTGTCTCGCTTCCCGCCTGATGCTGCCATATCCTTTACTACTGCATGGTTGTGCAAGCGAGTGTGTTTGGCACCGAGGGGGTAGATAGGTTTCGTCCTTGTGGTTTTATGGGGTTGATTGTTGTGTTTTAATAATGTGTCCTTGTGTGAATAAACTATTTATTTATAAAGAAACAGCCAGTCTCGTGTTGCCGTTAATTTGTCGAATGAGCATTTTGGTTCATTGGGGCTCCCTGGAGAGTTAAATTCGTGTAACCTTGTGAAATAAATGGTGTGGGAAGAGCCCCACCAGTTCTCAGGCCTACAGCAAATAATCGACACGGATCTGCAAGGAAAAGTTTTAATTTGGCGATAGGTGGAGTTGAGCCTTAAACGTGCTACAATGACTACCGGCTGTGGTTGCATCCTGTCCCAGAAGTTGCCATCCTTGCGACAGGATATTAAAACCTGGTTGTTATTATTAATTATTATTATTATTATTTCGTATGCAGCCTATGGTTGCTGATTGCATCATTGCTGGGAGCTCGGCTGTGAAGTAATGCCCCCGGTTTCCAGTAAGCTGGTACTTGTTTTGCTGACCTCGGAAGGATGACAGTCTGAGTCAACTCACCTGGTGTTATTTTATGAAACGACAGGGGCTCAGACTCAAGACCCGAAGATCTTAAGCCATCCACCTTAATTTTAAGCCAACCACCAGGCTTATTAAAACCTGGTAAATGTCAATTCTAGATGAAAGCCGGTTGAGCATTTGTCTTTCAGCAAAAATTCCAGTTGTTTATCCTGCCTTTTCTGACCTCTTTGAAAACATTGTGTGAAAGACTGGACTTTCAAATCTGTGTGGCCTGACACTCGATTGCCAATCTTTTTCTTTTCCCTCAGATTCTCTACTACACAGGCAATGAATCGCAAGCTCATGTCCGCAAGCTGCGTGGACGCTTTTATGGGAATCTTCAGAGAGGAGATGGGTCCATGCTATTACCTGCAGTGCAACAAGCAGATGAGGGGACATACAAAGGATCCATTGTTATCTCCCAAAACATTACCATTTGTGAAGTGACCTTGTTCATTAATTGTAAGTATCGGAACTACGATTTGTGTGGTGCTTATTTTTAATTGGAGGCAAATTTATGTGCAGAAGTCGCAACGAAAATTGACAAGCTCACTCCACAATCCCACCTCAGATAACAACACTGGGTCGACAGAGTACAGCGAGGTGAATGAAGATCAAACCAAGAACAGCACAGAAACTTTCATCTCATCTCACAGTAGGCATTGCAAAATCCAAGTCTTTTTGCCATTTATTCCTG
Source organism: Eptatretus atami (assembly GCA_035128595.1). Taxonomy (NCBI): domain Eukaryota; kingdom Metazoa; phylum Chordata; class Myxini; order Myxiniformes; family Myxinidae; genus Eptatretus; species Eptatretus atami. Next base: position 30,769,204 of record CM068966.1, on the reverse strand, counting down.
TTGACTCTCGTACAGTGTGATCAAACCGACTACAAAACCAATGAAACAATGGTATGATTGGGAAGAGGTGTAAAGCTGTGTGATTCATTATGCTGATGATTTCAGAAAGAAATGGAATATAGTGGACTTCTGTAGCAAGTGATGGAATGGGTGACAGAGGCAGACCATGTACATGTCGTGTACATATACCTGTCATTATATGTACATCGATATGTACATTATCTGTCAAACAAGGCAACTTTGGACCTGTTTTATCTTGTTTTTAAAAGGTCATGGATTTTACTATTGGTTTTGTTAGTATAGATATGGAACTTTCATTGATAATATTAGTTTCAAAATATCAGGATGGTTATGGGAGTGGGCGTGGCTCGAAAAAGGGCTTCGTATAGCCCGAAGTGGTCTTGAGCCCCCTGTACTGCCATAACCACCAAGGTCCCATGAATGTTTTACTTTCCTAGGATAGTACAGTACTTGTACTATCTTATGCACTAATAAAATCCATGGGACCTTGATGGTTATTAAAAATATGGCCAGAGAAAGTCTGAAGTGAATGTTTGCCGAAAGGGATTATAGGTGGCACCACTATCCATAACCATCCAGATCCCAAAGATTTTTGCTCAAAATTATTTAGTACCCAAACCATAAAATAAGTTTGTAAAGGAATTTCCTTGAGCAACTGATGGTTATTCTAAATAATTCACTTTGAAAATGGAAAAAATTTCAAGGGTGTCAAAATCTCCAAACTTTTGTGTGGCCCAAACGGCGGGAATGGGTCAATCACATCAAAAATTTGGCTTTCTGAGTTTAGACCACACACAACCTCGGATAAAAAATTGAAAAATATCTGAAGACGTCAATGTTCAAATGTTACCATTTTGGCCTATCTTATAAAATTCACTCTTAAATAGTAGAAGAGTAGTGCATTATGATACAGTAAAGAGTACCACATGTGTGAAAGAGGAAGACGAGCATTATAAGAGATCGTTTTTATTATTAATGTATTGTTTGAGAGAGTTTTCATCACATTAGGTCATGGAAGTGTTGTAGAAAAAATTGTGAGGTGAATGGTGAAATTGGATCGATAAACGCAGGGCTAAACAGATCACGTGGTTATGGGAGAAGCACTTGGCTCTGAGAGGTGTCGTCAAAAGTGAAATTATTTCTTTTAAATAAGGATTGCGTAACATTTGGAAAAGGAAGGTTGAAGTAAAATCGTGGAAGTGTGTGGTGAATTTGGAACGGTAAATGCATTGTGAAGCTGCTGTCGATGAAAAGTACCAGGAAGAGTAGAGAGAGACACGTGGTTACAGGAGGTGTAGAGATCGAAAGGATACAAGGAAGATTATTATTTTTTGATGTATTTTTGAAGAACAGGTAAGATTCGGATATGGAAGGTTGTAGATCGGAAGAAATCGTGAAGGTAATGGCAAGAGAGGGTCAGCTCAGGAATAAAGATGGTGTGCAGCAGAGGAATAAGAAGAGGAGGAGCAGAAGAAGAAGAAGAAGAAAAGAAGAAGAAGAATTGAGACTTGTGAGGGTGCAAGAGAAAGGTAGTTTTTTTTTATTGAAGACAAGAAATAGTGTTTAGTTGGGAGGGATGGGTGTATTTGGGAAAGTGGGGAAGATAGAAATTGAAGGTAATGGGGAGAAAATACAAATAAACACGATCGTACACCGAGGGGAACGATGGTAGGCCTCAAGCACTCGGTAAGACAAGGTCGACGAAAACTCACAAAATAGCACGATTTTTGAAACAAAACCAAACTAGGAACATACAGTAACATGTAGGTGAGAATAAACAGTTAAAAGGGACAGATAACGACCGGAAACTTAACTTTGAGATCGACAGCAGAGAGCCCTGAAGGAGACCTGCCAACGCTCCAAACCCAGAACCGAAAGTCTGGTTCCGTTCACAAAATGAACCAGTTCGTCCTTGTCACACACCGAACCTGTCCACAAAATTTCATCCGGATCCGTCCACAACTTTTTGAGATTATCCTGCACACAAACAGACAAACAGACAGAAAGACAGACAGAAAGGGTGAAAACAACCTCCTTCACCTTCGGTGGCAGAGGTGAACAAGCCAGCACCACCCGAAGTCATTGTAGGCCCATTAGATGTCCACAGCATGGCAATCACGAGATGTTGTGTGTGTATATACAGTATATATACACACACACACACACAACAACACACACAAACACACACACAACACACACACACACACACACACACCACAAACTACAAAAAACAAAATAAATTGATAAATAAATAAATATTTATAAATATTTTAATATATTCTTATTGACGACTATGGTGTCTCAGTTATGTCAAATTCCACTCTTCACCAAACTTTGTCCATTTCTAGCTTATCTGGAATTGAAATTCCAGATAAGGTTTTGTCCTCACACACCGTCCGTATGTCTGTCCATCTGTCTCTTATTTCGACTTCTCCGGCCAAACCGATGGGCCGATCCAGCTAAAATTTGGCAGCAACGTTCCACTCCTGACTGGAAACAGGAATTGTAAAGCTCGGTCCAGTCACTTGACTTTGTCAGTCAAAATGGCCGAGTTAGTAAATTTCTTCAAAAATCTTCTTCTCTAGGCCCAGAATGCTACCAAATTTGGGTTCCAACATTAGGACAGGGCCCAGATAACCTCCAGGTCCAGTGGTCCTATTTTCTTTTT
>CM068966.1:30727293-30741268 GCA_035128595.1 Eptatretus atami | reverse complement strand
GTGCAAAAGTTTCAAAACCCGAAATGTAAATGTCGGCATTTATTTTCAAAATATAATTTCGCGCGCGCGCACAAAAATGCAGAGTCCCCTTCAACCAAACTGCGCAGTAGTCTTCGTTCATGGCGTCTGAGCAGTGGCCAGCATGGTTCAGATTGAATGTGGTTTCTAGGGCGAAAGTGATTGTTAAGAAGTATGTCAGCGGTATAAATTTGAGTGACTGTATTGGTGGATTGAATCACGCAACATCTTGACGACGAATATTCTGGCCGAGGACGAAAGACCGTTAGCATTTCAGGTATCCTTTTGGTCACGTGTCTAGCAGCACAGGGTCTGATCTCGCAGTGAGAGACTTGACCTGCACGAATACCGACTTGTGACTCTGACCAAGGATCTGAGAGGAGACTAATTCCTTTGGTACCGGCGCACGGCCTCTCTCCTTCGGCACAGATTTCGTGGCTTTCCATCGAATAGTGTTTCTGTGGTAACTTGTGCTTGTCCAACGAGTCGGCGTATGCTGAGAAAGGAAGATCTTTCGCGGGATGAGTGTCTCGTACAGTATGGCATAGCTCCAGTTTTCCCGTGGCATCAGTTTTGCGGCTGTATGCGACTGTGGCTTCGTTTCCCTGACGGCTGATGCCTGCCTCACGGACCAGTTCTCTCAGCGAGAGAGAGTCTGCATGAGTGGAAGGAGGCCAGTGGGCCGACCACGTGGCCTCGTGGTTGCAGCAGGTTGACCATCATCTCAAGGAGATGGGGATGGCTGGCATCTGCCTGGGGGGATGGCCAGACGGAGGCCTGGAATACGCGGCGGAAAGTGAACGCAGCGACGCGCTTGTCTGGACATGCTCCCATTTACCTGACCTGATTTCAGTACCGTTGGTCAGAGTGGAATACTTGGTGGACTTGTAGTCAGTGGTTTTGCGTGGTGGTTGAAAATATTTTCCGGTTATTTCAGTATTGATAACATGCTCTGCATGCCTATTCACAACAATTATGGAAATAAATATTTTACAAAAATCTCACTATTTGTAAATAGATTCTGAGGATTGCTGCCTTTCTGCCAAGATCACACTTCTCGAAAAAGAGAGGAGCTCACATGAAACTGTAAGGATTTCTTGCTCCTACAGGGTTTAATCACTTCAATAGCACAGAATCGAGCTCAATGCCCCCTGCACTTCTTGAGATCCGATGAAGGTCTTCCATTAACCATCTTGTCAGGCAACTGGAAACAGTAAGTCATAAGCTGCGCAAGAATCTGATAGTTATAATGCTGTTAGCTGTCATTGAACATCACAAAGGATGATGACAAAGCCAGAATGGTCTGCTTTCAGGCTGCACTGCTAAGAGAGAGTGGTTTTTCAGCAATGGAAGGCAACAAACACATTTGTTGGGTCGCATTAATATTGTCCTCACTGCATCCAAAAGGTTCAATGCAACGCAATGATGCAGAATATATTCATGCCAAGTGCTGATAGCAGTTGCCACAAGTGGTGATGCAAGTTTAAGTGGATTCTAATAGATAGAGATATACTAGACATACTCCGCTCCAAAATACCAACGTCGAGGCCATGCATATTTTGATGTCCTTTGTTCGATGCATCGGCACTGAAATGGGCTTGCAGTCCGCCTCCTCGCGAGCGACGATTCTACGCCTGCCTCTCGCGCCACCCTTCCAAGGAATCTATTCACATGTTGACAAGGCAGGGTCTGGCCAGAGCTCATGCGTTTGCGGATGGTGGTAGAGGCACTGATGCCAGCTTTCATTCGGTCAGGAAGACAACTATTCGAAGATCTGTAAGAGGTACTAGACATCACTTTGCTTGATCAACGCTGTCTTTGTTCTGCAACCTTGATATAAATCAGAGCTGTCGAGAGAGAGAGAAGAGAGGAGCCAGAGAAGAGAGAGAAGAGAGAGAGGAGAGAGAGCAGGAAGAGAGAGAGAGACGAGAGAGAGACGACGCACGAGCGTGCATCTCGCTACGTCATTGGATAGAGATACTACGATAGACTAGTCTGCAAGAATAGATATGCGAGTTACATTGAATAGTGGTATTGCAGTGCAGAGTCATTGACGACTTTGCTCACTACAATGCGATGTCTAGATGGTGGGAAGTTGGTGCTGGGTAGTAGTACATGGTAATTGTGTCTGGTAGGCATCATCTTCGAGCATGGATCTTTATTATGGATAGCATATATTGGCATGAGTAGATGAGTAGTATAAAAGCATCAGTTTGTGCTGCCATACGTGGATGGGTTGTGAGATATCTCTCAGTGTTATTGTAGCGAAGATGAGGCAGGTATTGGAGAGCAGACTTAACAAACATACGCTTGGGAAGGGTCGGCTATAGACATGGAGCCGTCTCTCTCAGAGGACAAGTAGCTGAATGGACCGATCCATCTCATCATGCATTTGCACAGCTCTATACAGACGACTACGACAAAATGCAGCAATGAAGAAATGGATGATAGGCCACAATGATTAAGAAACTATTCGGCCACAAGGAAGATAGGGAAAAGAAAAAACTGCTGCGATTCTGCAGACAGGATCCTTCGAAACATTTTAAAGTCAAGAAACACACAATCCGCCTCACACACACCTGATGATATACTTCAAAATGTCATCGCGTGGTGTTGCAGCCAGACAATGCCATGTAAAGATTGAGCAACTGTCCATATGGCCAAGGCGATGCCGGCGGAGTTATCAAGCACGTGCGCCAGGAGTATTTCGTTCCTTATGAGAAAGCAACGCATAAAGATGGAAAGTATAAAAAAAAGCCTGAAAAATATGAGAAGGCAAATGTGTATGACATGGAGAACTCTATGCCTCCCTTGCTAGTACCAATCGCGTCAGCGTGATAGATACAGTACTACACTTTTCCAAGATGAGCCATCACCGCAGATAGATATTACTGGTTAAATGTATGGTGATTACGAGGAAAGGGACCAAATCATTGTCTGATGACCCAGCAACGCATGATATTATGATATAGACCCTTTGGATCAGTGGATATAGATAGATAGATAGAAAAGGCAGCAAAATTTTTTCTTTTTATACACACACAACGTACAGAATGGGGTCAATGCCAACCCATGATCATTGCAGAATCTTCTCGTCGGCTGCCTTTTCAAGACACAACAAGACATGTCATTTTTGACAAATACAGTACCAGGATCTATAAAATCCCATGGAAAGAAGAACAAGGCATGCATAGTGTGATATTGCGTGGGCGATGAGACCGGCGAGCATAGCGATGTTGCTCAAATCAAGACACTTCACTTCCCACCAGAGAAACCATCATGAGAAAAGTGGACGAAAACCCAAGACTCAGCTGATCAAGTCCTCCACAATACGGACCATGGGCCACAAATGCTTCCCTTCATTGGGTGAGGAGCAGTGAAAGGTTCAAGCGGCATAAGGAGGCTAATGTGGAATTAATCAGTTATCACTCATGCTTCAGGAGGAGAGAAGTCATATACAAGTCATGGCTGGATCATCATCCAAGTCACATCTTTGTGTGTTCTGGTCATCTTTGTTTTGGGAAGAATTAGTCACCGGCAGGTTTCATGAAGAAGCATGATGGAAATGTCATTAACATTAATACACTGCCAGAACTAGTGAACAAATGCAAGGATCTTTTGCCTTCATCGCCATAACGGGTGTGACTCCTGGCACATCTCCATATGGTAAAAGGGAAATGTCACTGCTCTCCGAACCTGCTCGCTTAAGACAGACCTCAATCTCGGCAACTGTGATGTAGTGCCATAATATATTTGTTGAAGGTTAACAGGCTCCAGTCACACTGACAATGAGTCTCATCGGACCAGAGGCACTTGAATTAAGACCTTTTGGAAAGCTCACACACTGCTTTAATGCTTCGAACTGTATGGTGGACACGCAACAAATGACCTCTATAACCTCAGTTATCAGATCTTCCTGGAAATAAGAAGGAACCCAGCAAATGAAACCACTTCCTCCCACCAAATGGACTGCTGGCAAACTACGTGCAAAAAGAGGCCTTCTTCAGACACTGATGGTGTGTAGCTGACGCAGGTAGATACGACCTGCTGTAGACATATCCCTATTTGGTTGGAAATTATGAAAAACAATCGTACCCCATTCAGAGTACGGCTAGTTGCTTGCAGTTGCTCAGCAAGTCTCATCCAGTTTGCAAGCATGCTCCTGCAAATCTGCAAATCCTGTTCCAACACCAGATGTAGCTGTCACACTGCCTGGACTGTCTGTGCATCACACGCAAATGTGAAGGAGAAAATAATGGTCTCAATGAGTAAAAACTGTCAGACCGCTGCCCACAGTTGAAGATTCCTGATATACGAAGATTAGTAAAAAAAAAGTAATATTGTAGAAGATTGTTTCATTGGTCAAGATATAGGAATAAACATTATGTATTGTATAGTTGTTTGTGTGTTCATACTGATATTGTGTCAAGTTCCTTATTCGCAGGGTGCATTAGATTGTTCTAACAAATAAACCTCATGAGATTAAGTTTGAGGTTTTCTTTGATTCTATATATCCAGGACTTACTGTATACAAGCATATTCAGACAATTCACAAAAAACCTCATTGTAATAATGCACGCTGTGGTGCGATGCACCTGTGACCAAGAATGAAGACCTGCAGTCTTTTGGCAACCTGGTGTTGAGGCCCAGAACAGTAAACTTTACAAAACCCCACAGAAAAAAAATCAAGCTGCGTTTAATGTCTAGGTGATTGCGTCGGCGGTGCCAGGTGTTGGGTCCGTCTTGGCGGAATCCAGCAACCTGGAAGCTTTTCATTCATGACAGCCTGAAACGACTAAGGCCCAATGTAGGGGGAGCACCATCCTCTGTGAAAATTGGACATCTTCGGGTTGTCAGGTCTTCAATCTGTGGGAAGGCAAAATCCTTCCAACAATTAAAATGTAAATATATATATATGTATATATGTATAATATACAATGCATAAATACATCATATTGTTACAGACTCTAGTTTGAGGTTCACCCACAAGGGGAGTCCTCGGTTACGTCTGAATGCCCGAGCGGTCCTAGTGTGAGCTGCTCTCATTGTCAGCTTTTTCATGGGGCGGGTGCCCACGATGTAGCTTGTGGGAAGTCCCGCTGTCCATGAGGGAGCCTTTTTATTGCAGCCCTCATACTGACGCCTCGCAATGCAGTAAGATGCAGAACGCATCCCCAGCCCTCCCTGCATGAGCAATGTCCCATTTTACAGTGCGCACTGTATTGTGCACGCCACTAACTGGCATGTGAAAAGCAACGGGGTGACCCCACATAAATGCAGACGAGAGAGTGAGCGGTACTTTATCGTGCCAGCAACATGTGAAATGCTCAAGAAGGGAGAATGGAGGAAGTTAACAAGGGGAAGGGAAGAAGTGGGAAAGTAAATAGGTGCGGTAGAAGGATCAATTGTTTACGGATGGGTCGCAAGAGGGGTGGGTTGGTGTAAATATGCCAGAAAAGAATGAGTGAATTTTGAGTGGTGAGGCAAGGACCAGATGTACTGAAAGGGATGAGAATAAACCCTGCAGAATTGAAATGAAAGGATTGAAGGGGACCGAAAAGGGAGGATGTTGACATTGAGCAATGGGGGGTATTGTTGAAAGTCCGTAGAGGAGGGGTTGGGGAGACGATCACCGGGGATACAACAAACTAACCTCAACACATGCTCTCGCGTTCTCACCTAAGCGCATTGGACAAGGGCCTACACATGAGGTCTTAGCCGTACAACATTAAACTCGAAATAGAACCTTTAACTTATCCTGGTCTCTAATGTAACATTGTGTACATGTATGAAATCTCCCCAGGGTACATTTCAGACGTCACAATATATCGCAGTGCCTTTTGGCAGTAAGCTAGACATCTATCTATATCCTTTCCGCAGTATGACCTTCAGCTTTTCGACACAATTTGATTGGTGTTAACACCAGCTGAATTAAAGTGGTTTGATCATATTAAAGATAATCTAAGTTTTTTGTCACCCCCGGATTCCTACCAACAAATATCCATAATGAAACTAAATGGTGGGTAAACATGTTTCTCTATCAAAATTTGAACAAATTTAAACGAAAAAAAATGAATGATGCCTGAAATTGTCTTACAGTGTCAATAGAATATTGATACTATCACCCTTTGTTTATGACATTCCAATTGAAGGCTTCAGGTGCATCCAATTTCCTTATTGATATCCTGGTGCGGCCTAACATTCTATACTAAGAAAATTGGACAGAATTTAGAAGAAACACACCACTTTTCTATATAAGGTCCCCCACCAGTTGAACGGTGCAACTTGTAGAGTCAGGAAACTCGACAATGGAAAATAAGGAACTACGATGCCGTAGAACTCTGTAGATATAATGAATTGTGTTAGGTCAGGCACTAGATTTTGGGATAGGGAAGATCATAGATAATGTTCGAGAGAGTTGAAGAGTTTCCTACGAGTGAACAGTGAGCCTCCAAATCAATGTATGTGAATTAAAAGAATATGGCCTACCTAGTTAGACTCTTTCGAGTTCTTTGTATGCATGCTTTGATGATCCGAGTAAACTGAAAAGCACAACTCACAAGAAGGCGACACAGTTGGGGTATAAGTTGTACAGGTTACGCTATAACTCACATATGACCAGAATGAACTGACACAGATCTACAGTAGTTCCTTGCGGAATGAATGGAGAGATAACCTGCCAGAAGGACACAAACATATCTCTTAATACAAGTGCAGTTATCAAACAACAAGTTTAATTAAAAAAAATCTCGGCTTATGGGAGTGGGTGCCAGACCCGAAGCCATTTCGCGAAGAAAAAGCACATGACACTTGAGCAAGCGTCATGAATTTTGCAAAAGGTACACGGGAAAGACTGAGTAGCTTAGCATTTTGAGGCAAATATACAACTTCTGTGGTCTGCTGAAATGAAAGTTGAAACTTTGATTTATTTTGGCCTGAATGCAAGATCAGTTACCCCCATCTAACAACATCCCTACTGTGAAGCATGTGGTGGCAGCATCAACTATGGGATGCTTTCCCACAGCAGGTTACTTAGGAGTCCTTGTTCAGGATAGGCCAACAAGGTAGGAAGCCAATACAAGGAATCCTGAGGAGAACCTGCTTCAAGAGTGCAAAAGACCCTGAGACTTTCGCGCGTATAAAAAGTTTAATTTGCCAACAGGCGCAATGCCCCCAAGCATAACAGGCCAAGCAAGCCCATGACTTTCTGAATCCCATTAGAATCTGGTGGAAGACTTGAAGAATTGCCTGTTCAACCGACGCTCCCCATTCCACCACCTCGGCAAGAGGCTTGGAGCAAATCTGGCCAAAGGAAGTAATGGGAGAAATCCCCAAACTGAGATTGCAAAGCTGATACAGGACATACCGCAAGGAAAACTTGAAGCCTGTATCGCTGCCGAAGGCACTTCACAAAAGTATTTACTCAGGGGTTGTTTTCTCGGAGGATTTTTTACAATTCTATCTCAGATTCGTACGGACAGTTCCTTTGATTTTCATGGGTAGAGTTTCGCTCTGACATGCACTGCCAACTTTGGGACCGTATATAGAAAGGTGAGTTTCTTTTTTCTAATCATGTGAATCAGGCTTGAGAGGACATGCTCAGGATGATCCAGGAAATTGGATGGCATGTTAGGCCTCATTTAGGATTGTCGATAGCAAGGAGTTAAATACTTAATTGATGTTAAGACATTCCATTCTTTTGTTTTTGATATAAATATGTAAAAGTTCAAAATCATGTTTTCTCACTTGTCATTATGGGTATTTTGTGAGATCAGTGACAAAAATTTCAAATTAATTCCATTTTAAAATCAGACTGTAACACACAAAATGTGACACAGATTCGAGGGGTTTGTAGTGGTAAAATACACAAAAAATGTGTGCATATACCGCTCTTCGTGATGTTACATATTCCGCTCCAACTCCCGATGGTATCAGTAGGACAAGAGACGATGTTGTTCTCACGCAGGCAACACTTGGTGTGGCAGTTTGTGCACAAGCAGCTGCTGATGGGACTTCGATGTTGTGTCCCAACTGCCTCGTCATGTCCAGGAGTTTCGATTAGCTCTCTGTATATGTTATAGCATGAACTCTTTCAACCACTGATTCAGCTGACAGACTGGCTGATTGACTGCACTGAGTGATAATTAAAGATCGGTACATTCTGGGTGAATGTAGTAAGCTGAAAATTTTAGTGCCGATGCATCGAAGCTTGGTATAACCGGTAAAAAAACCCCATTAGAACATCGGAGCAACATTCATAAATAATAAATATAAAGTAAGTGAAAAAATTGGGAAAATGCAGTGAGCAACCCGAGAACAATGAGGAAGCCGTTCGTTATGGCTTTACACAATGTGTAAGAGTACCTGCCGCTAGTATATTCTTTAATATATCTCATTCTATCACTGATTTATGATTCACTGCTCATTGACTGATATTATTATGTTTTGAATGTTCTGAGTGATGTCGAAACCCTGAAATTTTGCGCATGCTGATGGACATCGAAGCCCCTTAGCAACAGACAACCGGAAAAAAAAGGCACGGAACCGTTGGAATATGGGTCCGTAAATGAAATATTTTTAAAATGAAATACAATGCGAGATGGCAAAACGCGAGACAATAGGGAAGCATGTTCTTAATGCTTCGAAATGTGTATGCTGATACTGCACGGGTATCGGCTGCATACCCCTTGAGTGTATATATATAAATATATATTATATATATATAGATTATTAATATATATATATATAATATATTATATATTTGTTTTACTATGGATTTTCAGAATCCGATCCTCGCCGTAATGCATACACAGCATCAGGTCCTCAGATAGTTATTTCCCTAAATGCATGTCCCAGGATAGACCCCTAATCCCCATGTCTGGTGGGATTCTCATGTGATGCGTTGGACGAAGGGTAAAAAGAATAGATTGCCCTTCTTATTGGAAAGCTTTCTTTTTCTCTCTCTTTTACGACGAACAGCATTTCATACACGTGAGATTAGCCCCATTAGCCAACTGAGGCTCGACACCCCCCGCTTTTTCTCCATCGACAGGACACCCCGTTTTCTTCTTTCAAACCCGACGCCTGGACACCTCCCGCCGCCTTTGTTCCATCGAGCGTTTTGACACCGGCCGTTTCAGCAGTCGTTGCTATGGACAAAGCTGTACTGCTCTTTGTTCGCGTATAGGCCGCTGAAATTGGATGATAATTTGTTGTTGACGTTAAATGTGAGCACTTTCTATGTTTCCCGCTCGTTAATTTCTGATCAACTGGCTTGCTTTTTGGCCGTTCGTGCAGTCGCAGCACCTATCAAGGCATGGCATTGTGGGCCAGGCGTATTCGCTGGGACAGGCAGGTTCGCATGGCATAATGATTGCGCAAATGGGTGGTGGTGGAATTTGCCTGGAGTCCCTGCGGCCCGGCGCGACGGGCCGCCTATAAAAGAGGGATGAGAGTCTTTCTTTGCGGGTCATGTTGACAACAAGTCAGTTTTTGTGAGCAGCTTTGGCGTGAGTGAGTCCGGTTGTCAGTCAGATGACTTAACCAGTCAGGATTTGGAGTCGCAGTCGAGTCAGAATGGGCTTTACCCGTCAGTGGAGTGCGGTGTCAGTGCAGACAACTTTACATCAGTCAGACGCTTTTATCAGTCAGTTATCGCGCCCGTGAGTTTGGTGAGCAGGCCCTCAAGCGCCTGCACAGTTTCCTCAGTGGCCGTCACAAGCCCCTCAGCACGTCAGCAGCCCGTCAGCGTCTCACATTCTCAACAGCGCCTCACATGCGCCTACAGCAAGTCCGGCGGGTTGTTGGCTCCTGAGTGGCTCATGGTGGTGGTGACGGCTCGGGATCTCGGTTTTTTTTCGTTTACCGTTTACATGCTCCTTGCTCGAGACCTGCCTTGCGTACTGATTTCTTGGCGTGCCCTGGTTGAGGGCCGGCTGGTATCGGGGACAAGGCACGCTCACTACAATTTCAGGTAGGACGTTTAGTTTGATGTAGCAAACTTCCTATGTTGGTGAGCAAGCCGAGATGGTCTCTCTTCCTGCCCCCCCCCCTCCCGAATGATCTGCTGGGTTACCCTTTCTGGTTGTTTAATTGTTAAGGTAAGGCTTGTGATAGCATCTGTCCCTTTGTCTCTTTTTCTAATCAGTGGCCTGATTATTATTTTAATTTGTTTGCGATTATTTTGATTGATTTGAATTTTATAGGTATTACCTACACGGAGAATAAAAGTTAAAACTTTTTATTATTTATTTCTTATTAATAATTGCTTGTTGAGTTCAACCTGTCCATGCTTTGTTCCTTTCCTTCTTCCATTGATCAAGCTTGTCCGTAACTAGATACGGGAGGTATTCGGCACTGAATTGAAACGCAGTTAAAATAGTCGGCACACACCAGTAGTTAACGCTCGCCACCTGATTAAGATCTAATCAGATAAGATTGGTGCTTTGCGGGGGCGCGCTCCCCGTTCAGGGAAACCACGTGACTCCCAGTTAACGGCTATAATTAGCTACAGGTTGGAACACTGGAACTCGTGTTATACTGAGGTTGCGTTCGTTTCTAGACTGAAAGCAGACCACACGTACACAAAGTTATTCCGTGGCGGGGTCCAGGTCCAGCTTCTTCCGAGGACAAACGGGGATTAAACCTCCTCCTCATAATACACTCGTACCTGGCCGTAACAATATATATATAATATGTATATATATTATATTATATATATATTTATATATATAAACAGTGATACATTATATTCTTTCTCTCCACCTCTGCCTCCTCCCTACCTTATCTCCTTCATCTCCTCCTCCCCCTCTTCTCAAACTCCGCTCTCACCTTCATTCATGCTCCCTCCCAACCCCTAATCGATCTTCCTCCCACCCCTTTCACTCTCTCTCCCTCCTCTCTGCCCCCCTCCTACCTCTCTCCTGCCACCCTCTTATGTCCTTCTACCACCCTGTCGCCTTGCTCCCACCCTCTCTCTCCTCTCTGTCCCACTACTCTCCACCCATTCCCCTCTCTCCCTCTCCCTCTTACTCTCTCTCCCCCCCTCTGGTTTCCTCCCACCCCTATCCCTCTCTCTCAATACCATCTAAACTCTCTCTTTCACCCTCTCTCGCTGTCTTCCTTTCTCTCCCAACTCTCTTCTCTATCTAGCCACCCCTCTCATTTTCCTCTCCCATCACTGCTCTCTTTCTCCCACTCTCCTTCCGCCCACTCCCCTCTTCTGCTCTTCTCTCCCCTCGCCATCCTTCCACACACCCCCTCTGCTCTTTCTCACACCCCTCTCGCTCGTCTCACCCCCCCTTTCCATTTTTCTCCTCTCCATCACTCTCTTCTTTTCATTCCCACTCCTCCTTTGCCTCTCCTCCCATCCTCTTGCTCTTTCTCGTCCCTCCCATCCCTCTTGCTGCTTTTCTCTCCTCGCCATCTCTCCACCCACCCTCTCACTCTCCCTCCACCTCCTCTCATTTTCTCTCCCATCCTTCTCCCTCTCTCTCTCTCTCTCTCTTTCATTCCACTCCTCTTCCCTCTGCTTTCTCTCTCTCTGTCCTCCCATCCTTCCATTCCTCCTCCCACACCCTCTCGCTATCTCTCCCAACACCTTCGAATGTCTCCCACTCTGGCTTTTCTCTCCCACTTCCTATCCCCTCTCCTCAGCACCATTCTACCTCTCTCTCCCACCCCCTCTGGCTTTCTCTCCACTGTTTTCCCTACCCTCCGCTCTGTCTCCACCTCTTGGCTTTCTCTCCACTATCCCTCTCTCCACAACCTGTCTACTCTCTCTCCCGCCCATCTACCTTCTTCGCGCTATCCCTCTCTCCCTGTCTCCTTTTCTCCCTCTCCCACTCTTTCCCTTTGATCTACCACCCTCTCGCTTCCTTTCTCACCCTCATTTTATCTCTCGCATCACTCTCTCTCTCTTTCCGATTTCCTCTTCCCCTCATGCTCCCACCCTCTCCCTCTCTCTCTGTCTAAGTCTCATCACCCTCTCCCCTCTCGACCACCCCTCTCCCTCTCTCTCCCCTCTCGCCACACCTCCTGTCTCCTCCCACCAGCATCTCCTATCTGATTACATACTATCTCTCCCATCATACATCTCTCCTCTCCTCTCACTTTCTCTCTCTAACTGCTCTATTGACTCCTCCCCCCCCCCTTTTCCTCTCACCTTCCTATCTCTCCCCTTCTCTCTCTCTCCCTACCCTTTCCTCTCTCTCCAATCTTCCTCCACCCGCTGCTCTCCCACCCTTTATCCTGTTCTGTGTTAGGGACTGTTTAAGAACTGACAGTTTAGTTTTGTTAATTAAATCTGCCTTCCAAAGTTGTAGCCGTAACGAATATGACGGTAGGAAGCCGCCAGAGGGTGCTATGTGCAGGGCAGCTTTGGCCAGTAACGATAGCGTGGGTATTAAATGCTCCCTGTCAGTTTTATAATGGAACACGAATGGGGTTTAAAAGAAAATTGTTGCTGTTTGGCGAGTGGTTAATTGCCCTTACCCTACCCTCGGCTCAATGCGCCACTTTCCTTTCCCCTCACATTTTGTCCTCCCTCTCCTTCCCTCATGCTGCTTCCCTCCCCTCACATTGCCCTTCCATTCCCTTTGTCACTGCCTTCCCTGTTTTTAACATCCTATTTCATTCAATCTTGGGTACTACCCTCTTTTCTCCAAGTCCCACTATCAATGCAGGCGAGAAAATCCTCCCTCATGCTTACCTCCTCCAAAACCCTCCCTTTCTCACTTACTCCACTCCCACCCATCCCTTCTCCTCCACCTTTCCCTCGTTTCGGAGTGTTAGCGACATTTGTGAGGTGTCGCTCACCCTCCCTTGCTCTCCCTCTCCCTCGCTTCATCCTCCTTCCTCACCTCCTCCTAGCTCCCCTCCCTCATTCTTTCCCCTTCTCCCTCCCTCCCTCTCCCTTTGTTCCCCTCCTCCCTCCCTTTCTCTGGCTTCCTCTCCCCTCCCGCCTCTCTCTCCCCTTCCCCTTCCCATCCTTCCCCTTTTTCCCTCCCCCCTTTCCTCGCTCCCCTCCTTAATATCCCTCAGCAAAGCAAAGGAGTTTTGGGTATTTTGCCTAAGTTAATCAAATAATCCACAATTTAAATTTCGAATATCAAGCCTTTTCCCACAAACCACTCGCAGACTGCTCTCTGGCATAATGTTTCCCCACACTTGGCTTTTTGGAAACATGTTTCATGACAAACAGTGGCACGAAATTAAATAACATATTGGCACAAACCCAAATCAGGTCCCATCAGTGTTTACTATCCCGTACTTGTTTGTGGGTGAAGGATTGTTGAAAAGGTCGTGGAGAAGATTTCACTTTACCTTCGACAGTGGATATTCATGTCTTCCTTGCGGCCTTTTTTTGTGAGTTTGCAGAGGTTCAGGTAAGAACGTTCTGGGTCGGGCCTTGGGGATTCATGGGATTAACTGGGGAATATAATGGGGTGTTTGGGCCCGCTGGGTTACTGTGGCGGGGAAGGACGAAAAGTCTGAAGTCCTTTTTCCAGTCCTTGGTGGCTTCAGTCTTGTGGCTCTATGGAATGCGAGAACTTGGACTCCTTGGACCTCAATGATCCTGGAGAACGGAGGAAAAAAAAAGAAAAAACCCCTTAATTCCTTTGGGTTTACCAGGTCTTTTCGAAGGAAATCCTTGGGCCTTATGCTTGTCCCGGACTTGTGGTCCAATGAGCGGTTTTGCTGAAAGAGAACTTATGAAGAAATTTTTTTACCTGCATAGTCCCACCGTGCAGCGTCAAGCTGTGGCCTGGTATTGGACATGTGCCTTTTTCGTTTTTCCTGACTGAATCCTGCTCCCCCAGATTCCTCTCAGCCCGGAGGGAGTCTGTGGTGGAAGGAAGGCCCAAATTGGGACGACACGTGGGCCTCATTGTTTGCAGCAGGTTTTATCGGCTTTCAAGGACGATGGGGATGGCCTGGGCATCCGCCTGCTGGGGGT
>CM068966.1:30668729-30688170 GCA_035128595.1 Eptatretus atami | reverse complement strand
TCGAAAGAAGGTGCAGAGAAAGCTCCAGCATGAGGCATCACAGGACATGCCCTACCCTTAGTTGTGCTCCTCATGGCCTTTATGCCCAATTCGAAAGGGGAGCATTGGGCACGCTCCTCAATCGCCATGCCACAATAATAACAACAAGGTGCAGGTTCTACCGGAAGGTTTATTCAGGTAACACTCACTCGTCGCAATAGGCCCGGCTCCCATAGTTACTGTGCGCATGCCAAAGGGGGTGCACTAGGGGTTGGAAGTTGCAAACACACATTAATGCGTAACTGCCTCATGTCTTCGCTAAGGGTTAATGAATAAACACCTCAGATGAGCAACAAACAACCTGGAGAGGGACACAGTACAAGTTAGTGTGAAAAGGACATCTATTACCAGTGAACATGTTAAGCGCCCAGCAACGTACAACAATGAGGCAAGGAGACCATGGTTGCGAGAGTAATACGAACAGACCATTGTAATCTCGTAGGGATCCCTTGTAGACACACGACCTGATTGACGATACACTAACGCTACAGAAGACACTTTACGTAATGGCTTGGTCTTCGCTGGATTCATGGCACTTATCCTCACTCAATGGCCATGCTACGGTTGCACGGGATGGTGTGAGATGGGGTCACGGGCGTAACAATATATGTTGCGAGAATTGTGAAGCTGCGGGGAGGTAATGTGGAGATCGCACTGCTTTCAGCGACAGATGCACGGGTAGACTCCTGCTAGTAATTTATAAACCTATTGTGTAACACTTAAATTTTGAAATGCTAAGTAAATATATAATTTATCAGAATATCACGGGAAGAAATGTTATTACTGACACGAGCTGAGACAATCACTATACCTCAAAAGCAATCTGCTGTACGACGTTTAGGCAACCTTTCAGGGCGTTTCTTAGGGCAGGTTATGAAGTAGGTGGTCCACACATTGGAGTGTTTTTTTTTGTGACGAACGACTGCATGATTACTGTAGGTACCAGGTCATGTTGTGCCGCTGATATATTATATTATGTCTCGATTCAAGTGTTCGGTCCACTCTTTGTTTTCCACCGAGCACGTCAGGTGCCTTCAAGCTCCCGGGGTTTGGGAACCACGCCGCATCGTTCACGGTTAAGATGCATCTGGTTTATTCACTGTATCATGCCTTCGGGATTATCAACGCATTGGCTTTAAGAGTAAGGTTTCGTGTCTTTTATCGGTTCTCGGGCGGCACACTCGGCTAATTTTACATGAAATGGAGTCTGGTGTGCTCCTGAATCGCTCCAAGGGGCATAACTCTTTCCCCTTTTGGCGGCATTCAGTCTGCTTCTCCTTCTTTCCTCTTCTCTCTTCTTACTCCGGTCTCTACCTCATCTCGCGAGCTCAGCCCATTACTCCTTCTGTGTGTTTGTTTATTGTTCCTTTACCCGGATTAAGAGTCTCTCTATTTTTTTACTCCTGGTTCTATATTATTTTTTCTGTTTCTTGGAGTTCCTCCTCTGGATTAATTTTACTCTCCTTTAAGTTATTATATTCAAAATCGTTAGTTTTAGTTTTTCTCTCCACTTTCTCATGCTATCTATTCCAATTCATGTTTTCATGGTCATTCCTCTGTATTGCTGCTCTCATTAATTATCTTTTGTCCTGTTCCTTTCCAGTTTTATGTTTGCTTCATTTGTTAATTCTTCTTGTGTTTTAGTTGTGCATGTTCATTACTCGTTCTTTGTCTTCTTCTGCAGTTTATGGTTTCTCATTGGGTATCTTCCTTTGTGTTTCATTATGTTCTTGTCTACCCTACGATCTCCACTGCTTTCATTGAACTACTGTTATGTTCTTTTTTTCCAGTTGTTTCGTTCTTCCTCCCAATTTTGGCTTCAATCTCCTATTTCTTTTTGCTTCACTTGCCTTCAAGCTTTTTGTATTCAACTATGTTTCGGTTTGTGTTATTTTCAATACATACTCATTTTTTATTCCTGTCTTCTGTTCGTTCTGCTAATCTCGTTATTTTTCAAGATGATATCGATTCTTGTCATAATTCTTTCTTTTAGAATTTTCCCTTGTATCATTCCAGGAATCTCGTGTTTTTCATTGATGATTTCCTCTTCGTTCATACTTCGTTCTATCTGTATCACTTATTTTCTTTGCATTCTTTCTTTAATCGGCTTCATATCCCTGTTCTTTCAGGGTTGTTCCTTACGTTTCTATTCGTTCTCTCGTTCTTTTTCTCTCCTATCTCTCTGTTTTGTAACTCAAGCTTTCTTTTCAATTCCTTCTATCTCGAACTCCAATACTTTGCTTGGTTATGTTTAGAATTGTCTTAGTGTGGCTATCTTACTTTATATCTCTGTCTTTTCTTTCTCTTTCACTCATTTCGTTGTCCTGTTATTCGTCTCTTTGTCTCTGTGTGTTTCGTAATCAAGTTTATTCTCTAATTTCTTTCTCATCTCCGGCATCACCAGAATCCTTGCTTGGTTCTATTCTTTTACTCTCCGGTTGCCATTGTGGTGTTCTATCCGTCTTCCTCAGTTCTGTCTCGTTTTTACTCCGTCACAGCTTATCTAATCTCTTCGTCATGTTTGAATCTAATTTCTCACACTCACACATTTTTTATTTCATCGTGTGCACGACTTGTCACCCCCAATATATTCTTCGGTTACAGTCATCTTTTTCCGTACCTCATCTTCTTTTATTCGCATATTTGCCATTACACGTTACTTCTTATTTCTTTTCTCAACCCGCTTTCGGGCCTGACAATGACATTGCAACTCCCCCAGCTCGTCGCTCCACGGGTCGCCATTACGCAATCCTGTTGTTCATGCCGTTTCCGTGGCCTAGTTCTGGCTTTCACATCCGCGCTTTTTTAACTTTCCTTCATTTGTTTGTTTGTTCCTTTTTGGTCGTCTTTCCGTTCATCCTTTTTTCGTTCAATTCGTTATCTTCTTTCCATTATTTTCGTTCATCATCTTCCATTTTGCGTTTCATATTCATGTTGCGTTCTTCATCTCTGTTATTGCTCTATGCAGAATCTGTGGAGTGGTTATCGGTTCGACAAGTGCGGGGGTTTGGCTTGAGAGGGGGAGGGAGGTGTTTATCAACGCTGCCCATGCCGGATCTTTCGGGCTGTTATTTGGTGGAGTCTGTGTTTGCCAACATTTCCTGCTCGGTCTAATCCTGGCCATGGATTTCCACTCACTTCATTTCTTTACCCTCCCGGTCGTCGCCATGAAACGCCATTATCCAGTAAAGGGGTTAATTTTATCGCTCGTAATTAGAGGATCGGGTCGCTCCCTCTCTACCTCTGGTCCGATTCTGTGAATTTAGCTTGGAGACCGGTGAGGATTAGAAACTTCCACTCCTGACACAGTGTTGCATCGTATAGCATCCAGTTCGCTGCGGCTATGTCTGCTCCTCCAAGGACTACGAATCGGACCTGTTCGCCCGACGGACATTCAGAGCCGTGACTTCTCTCCGCAACGCCGGTGATCTATGTCAGGGTCTGGACCTTCGGACTACATATCCATCGATTCATACCCCCTGCGATGGTGATCGCCGGAAAGTCGAATATTCCTAATTAACCGCGCGGTACCTACGGATCTGTACTCGCACAGGCCGCTGTTGGTAATACAGATGCTAATGCGCTATCCCGTTCCGGCTAGGGAAGACCGACGTGTATGTCGCCTTGGACGTTCAATTAATTATGGCGGTTAGCCCGACGAACTTTAAGAAACAAGATGGAGCCCACGAAGGAAGGACGCAGCGAGCATCGGGGAAGATTCAAACTCAGGATCATTTATTCACATGACGTGGACAAAGACACCGTATAGACTTATTTATAGCAATCTATAAATATTAACATCTAAATGCCTCAATATATATTTCAAACAGAAAACAAAGACAGCAGCTATGACTTGAATAACCGAACAGACTCTCACGGATCACTTAAAACTATACTTTCACGGACCTTGGCGCCCGACACACACACGTCACACAGAACGCCAAAGAAATGGAATCGACTTCCCTGCGTGGTTGAGTCCTGCTGCTGCGACCGTCTCATGCGTACTCGCCCGCTCGACGTGGTCGCGAGGCCTTCACGGCGCGCCTCGCGTCCTTACCGCTGCTCCTCGTCCCTCGCTCGACGTTCCCGCCTTGGACGAGCACCGACCGAGGTAGAGCTTTCAACGCCGAAGCGCCGGAGCAGCAGGACGAGGCGAGCGCCGGAAACCAGAAGAAATTCAAACGAACCCCTGGAGAGAGCAGAAGATCTACGGATCGAAGAGGAGAGAGCTCAGCTCAGCCGCTCTCGCGTCTTATACGCCGCGTGCGTCGCCCGCCCCGTTCGGCTCTCACTCCTCCATTCGAGGCGTTCGAGAAGGGGGGTTCCCTCTTGTTCCTTCCCCCTGCGTCTTGTGGGCCGACGGCGAAGCTTTCGACGGCTTCACTGCGCAACCGTGGTTCGCTAACCGGTGAGTGATGGCGTTTCGTGCTGCTGTGGTAGCGGTGGAGATGGTGGCGTGGTTGCGAGGGGTGGGTGCGGGCGTTGTTAGAGGTGGGTTGGCGTGGTTAGCAGTTGTTGTTGTTGTTGGCAGTTGTGACCGCTTGAAGTGTGGGTGGTTCGAAATAAGCAGTAACAGAAAAACGAACTAACTCAAGGTCGCAGCCGAATGAAATCAATTAATTCCTTTATACCCACGGGTTTGGGCTAACTACACATGTACTTAAGAAATATATCTCACCTACAGGGAGACTGGAGTGGTGTAAGCGAATTCCACAGACCGCAACACTATTCTCTACTGGCATGGTAAAAGTAGTGAATGGTGGTCATTGCATAGCAGATGACCTATGTATATTTCATTTTCCGCCGAAAGGCAAAAGTTTCAAAACCCAAATGTACAAAAGTCCGGCAATTTATTTTCAAAATACTAATTTGGTGCGCCCGCGGCCGCCACATGCTGAAGTGCATTTTTCAACTGGCAGTAGTCCTTCAGTCATAACTTAACATTGACTACACCTTGTGGTATTATAGAGATGACCGTCATCCCCACACGGGGTAATTTTTACTTTATCTCCTTTTCCGAATGTCTACCTCAGAATCTTATTTAAAATCTAGTAAGCGTTGCCCGTCAAGAAAAAAAAAAAGAATAAATAAATATATCCATACCGTCGCCGAGCAAGAAACATCAACCACCAGGCGTTTCTTCGAATTTGCGTGCCCGTACGTGCGTGCCGAATAGTTCCATATCACAGTTACGATTATTCCGCATTAGTTAATGCCAATTATCAATTTAGGCAACGATTCCTTTTCGCAATGTTCGTGTGCAAGGAAAAAACAAAAAGAAAGAGAAGAGAGAAAAAAAATTTACTCTAGGTTCGGAAGCACACCAGCACTCTGATGTTACCTCGGAAATTTATGCACCGTCTAATATGTAAACGATCATTAACTTGGGATGTGTTTAATCTATAAATGCGCAAGAAATGCGAGAAATTATTGAAATACACGAAGTCATCATCTCCTCGAGAAGCCCGGTCACGTGTAACCCGTAAGGGAAACGGACTGCAGTGCTTCCCTCCCCCTCGACCAAGCCATGCAAAGTGATTCATTGTTTGGTAAATAAATGGCCTGAAATCGGCAAAGCACTTGTTCCGAATTAATATCAAACCTTTAAAAGGGCACATTCTCAGGTCCCAGCAATAATCTGCAAGTTTACAATTAGATCGGACCAGTGGTTGAGCTCACAGACACACACGAACACCACGACGTACACAAACAAGACACACCAAATACACCACATACCACCACCACACAAGCCACACACACACATCACCACAGCCACCAAGCACCAACTTACAGCACTGGATATATAGATAATATATATCCACTTTTTGCTATAACACCTTTCCCACAGCCATGCTTTCCCCGAAAACCAAGTGATCTGTTCACCCACTGCTTATTACCGATCCAATTCACCATTCACATCACAATTTTTCTACACATTTCCTTAACGCTGATCTGATGAAAACTCCTACAAAAAAATTTAAAAATAAACGAGCTCTTAAATGCTTCATTTCTTCCTCTTTTATAGTGTGTACCAATCTATGTATCATGATTTATACTTCTTCTCTCTATTTAACATGACTGCTCCTAATTCAACCTTCATCAACTTGCCGAAAAAATCCAACTGGACAGCGTTTTCTTCCCATTCTCTTCATTCCCTTCATTGCTTTATGCATCGCATTCAAGATGTCTTCATCAATCTGACCTATAAAATTATTTAAAACAACACAGTTTGCAATGCAATGTTTCGCTCTCCATCAACCCTTCTCTTTTTTCACCTATTCGGCCAACTCTCCCTCCTCAAAGCAACTCTCACCTCTCCAACTCCGCTTCCAACCCCACTTTCTCTACTCACTCTCCCTTAACTCCCCACTACCCCTCTGCTTCACATTGACGCTCACTTCTACAATCTTCTCAAAGCTTGCCTCCCTCACCACACTGTCCTTCCCACCTCATCCATCCACTCCCTCAAATCTCAATGTCTGCTCTTGCCCCCCCTCTTCCAGCAACACAGATCATTCTCTCTCATTTTACGGAGGATGGCTTTTTAAGATTCCATATCTATACTGCATCCCCGCAATCACCTATTCTCTGACACCTCCTCCTCCTTCCTGACCACGCCTCCCTCTCCACACAAAGCTTCCCACTCTCAGACGTGGTGGACTCAATATTCCGGGCCTCACTCAACCTTACAGATACATGTTCCATACATTTGCCAAGACAAATCAACATAATTGCCCATAACATTCATCCTCGACATCTCTGACTCAGAATCTTCCTGGTACTCCATCCCGTGATCATGACTGACTTCGTCCGGATGGGTTTTTTATCAAATACTCTATCTCTCCTCTACCCCGGATCACCTGGCACACTTCTCCTCTCATTCCACCAGATTTATATGTGTACTGACACGCCACCAAAGTGATGACATCCATTTCCTTCAAATCCCAAAACATGTACCAACTTCTATTCTCATCCAAACTTCTCCCAATATGTGCCTTCAATTGTCAATTACAATGCCAGTTGCTGTTGGTACCTCTCCGCTCATGGCACTCAAAAAGCTTTTGCGATCTGGGCTGATCATCGATCTTCAATTACTTGACCCGAATCTCAACCAATGTACTATTCTTTCTGGATCTGATTGAGAATCCTGATAAATATCATGCTGCTTTGACTCACACGTGCTTGTAAAGTGGACATCTCCTGGCGTTTAACAGACCACTCAGCGCGAGTCTGGCATTTACTCAAGCCGACTGCAGGGTTCTCAAGCAGCCATCAAACTTCTCGACTTTCATATAGCTATTTCTCCACATTCAACTCATCCTGGGAATTCTTTCAAAGAAATTGCTCTCCCTTGCACAGATTTATCTCGCTCAGTTGTTCCTGCCCTTGATTCCCGCCATGTTCACGAGCTTGTGGCGAGGTCAGTTGTCGAAACAACTTTCCTTTGCTTCATGGAAAGCAAACCCAACTGGGGTGAATCTCAGTACTTTTCCATAAGGTCGGAAAGAAGTTGTAATCTACCTCAGGAGAGCAGAAAACAACATCTTTCTAAGCTCAATCTGAACTCTCAAACCTCTCTCTCTCCTCCAATCCTGGGCATCTAATCAAATCTGTTGGTGTATGTTTCCCTCCATCCCCCTTACTTCATATGGCCACATCTGCTGATTCACACGTGAAAAGGATGAAGGCCTAAACCCGGTGTTTACATGCGTAAATCTTGTGTACAAAACCCATGGCTTTCTGTACCCACCTTACCCAGTCGCACCCAATCTGTCCTGGACTATGTGTCATTCTCCTGACAAGGTGGAAAGCTTGCGTCAAACTCGACTCAGATTCTGCACCTGGTCCAGACAGCATCAGCCCACTCCCTAAAAACTTCTCCTCTGCTCTTGCTCCTCCTTTCTTCTTCATTTCTCGTTCTATTCACCTCATGCTCAGGCATCATGCCATGTGGAAATCGCAATTATCCGCCCTGCATAAAAAAGGTACAAAACAGATTCCGCAACACAACAAATGCGCTCTTCTCAATCAGCAAGGTTATGGAATCATCATTGCTTCAGACATTAAATCCTTCCTCTTTTCCAATGCCTTGATTCTGATCATCAATTTGGTTCTCAGACCGGCACTCGTCACTCTACCCTGGATATGCTGCTTCTACTCTCTTCAACAGATGGAGGTCCTCAATGCGACATGAATCAGCATATCCTTGACTTGTCACGTGCTTTGACACGGTCTGGCCCTTGCGCTGCTCACTAAACTCTCTTGGGTCCAAATTTACTCATGGCTGAGACTTCTCGCCTGTCGCAGTCCGTGTGCTTAATGGATTCTTTCATCCCTCTTGTCCAGGCTAGAGTCTCAGGCACGTTCTGTGCCTGTTCTTTTCTGGTTTCATCAATGATCCTCCGACTCTCTAAAAACCTCTTATTCTTGTTATCTGACTCACTGTCTGCTGTAGCATCTGTCACACCTAGACTGGCAAGCAGCAGCTTCGACTGCAGATTTGGGTAAAATACAAACTGGTCAACACGTGGATTATGTCTTTCAAATCCGGACAAATCTCACACTCTTACATATGTCTCTCGCAAAGGACTGTTTGCAACCCACCCCATCACTTTCTACAACACTCTTGGAGAAGTACTTTCTTTCAAACTCTGGTCTCACTAACTGCATGATTTTCCTGGAAAAGCCACTTTCCAACTGACTTCCAAGCCAGTCGCCGACTGGATCCTCCATCGTCAAAGGCCTCCTCGGCACCTGAGCTCTTGACCATAACAAAGCTTTCGTCAAGCCTGATGGAGTACTGCTCTCCCCTCTGGGCTGGTGCTCCTGCCAACTTTCTCATCTTCACGTAGGGGAACCGAGGCATTTAGGATAATGGGTATCTCCTGATGAGGCGAGTCTTTTGGGCCTCATTTTCACCGCAGGCAGGTTGGTGGTCTTTGTCTTCTAAGCCTCCCTCTCCCGGTCTCGCCCTCTCCATGCTGTGTCTGCGATTTGTCCTACAATATTCCGCAGGGCGCTCTATGGTCCACAACAACCCACTCTGGTAAAGCTACAAATATAATCGTCCTCACTTCACTTCTTTTCCCTTCTACAATTTGCAATTTTTTTTCACGTCGATACTATGACGCTTGATTTAATTTCGGTATGATGAAGAATTATGGGATAACATTACTTTGTCTCAGCTGGGGTATGCTGGTTATAAATAATCCATGATTTTTGTTCTCTGGATGTGGGGATAATTCTATCACATCAATTCCTCATAGGATTTAGTTTTTGGTTAAAAGGGTGGAAAACTGGATCTCATGATTGGGTTCTCTATGCTTCGGGGCATGATTATCTACAATTTGGTACCTCGTCCATTTATCGATAATATTAGTTGCCTGTGTGTAAATTATCAAATTTGAATATCGTGAATCGTGTGCATGATGCGCCACATGAATGTGCTCATAAAGTCGATGTGTAACTCAGATAATGAAAACCAAGCATGTTGTATCTCAAGGTCCCTATATGCCAAATAAATACGTTTTTATTCCCCGTCGCGTGGCAAAGGGAGTTTGTTGTCACCTGGGTGTCGTTACCGTGTCGTTGCTCGCTCGGCTGTGCGTCAACATTTATAGCTGTGAGTGCGATAACTCATAACTGTTCGCCATATGACTGAATTGGGTACAACATGCCTGAATAGTGGTTGAATTGCCCATTGATCGATTCTCCATGAAAAAGGAGTTTTTGTAATGAAAACCGCTTATGGATTTAGATTGGCTCGACTTTTTAGTGGTGAGTGGCATGTAATCAGTAATAAACTGTTTATGTAATATTTATGGAAACACCGTTGATTCATATTTTCAATGCGATTTGATGGAATTTTGGATATCACTGTGCATAGACCAATATCTACTTCAATGAAGTTGGTTCTCACACTACATGGAGATTCCAATAATCTGAAGGACTGGTTACCAAGGTGTCAAGCTGAGCATAGACGTGGGCGGGGTGCCAGGCAGAGGGGAACAGCGGTCCTCCATAAAGCTGTGGATGGAAAGCCTTTGTAGGTGGATAGGATTCAGGTGTGCCAAGGAGGACTTGTATGACGGAGAGATACCCAGTCAGCGACTGGCTTGGAGGCCAGCTTTAAAATGCGTTTGCTCAGAAGATGGCTGTTCACGTGAGACCGGAGTTTGAGTGAACTAACTCCTCAAGAGGATTGTTGAAGTAGCAGGTACTTCTTTCTTGTGTTGTTGGACGATGGCAGTTCGGCATCATGTATTCGCCCAGAGCATGGCAGGCAATGAGAGCTATTGTATGGGTGTGGGGAACCAGCAGCATCTCCTTTCAGAGGCTCTGGCGCCGACCTGGCGTTTTGACCCAGTGCAGCTCGTGGTCTCTTCGCCATTCCGGTCGCAGCCCCTTCTCTCTGTGTCAACCGTCCATACCCAACAAGCTCGCCTCTTACAGCTCCCACCTCACGCACCCTCTCAATTCTCTGGGAATGCTTGCACCTTTGCTCTCTCCAAACTCGAGCCAGAGACACCTCACTGGATGAACCACACTGTATTCCCGTTCGTGTCCAGCGGATACTCACAGTGGGGCAACGTCAGCCCGATCGGCATCAAGCGTTTCTTGATAAAGTGAAGAGAGAAACAGTTGGTGAAGAATGCAAACCCTTGGGAAATGTACCATGGTACACTTTTCTAACTTTATTGTGTCTTTATTAAAAAAATGTCCCACAGTCGGCTACAATCAGCATGTGCAGTATGGTAATACACACAGGAATCGTGAAATG
Organism: Eptatretus atami; assembly: GCA_035128595.1. Taxonomy (NCBI): domain Eukaryota; kingdom Metazoa; phylum Chordata; class Myxini; order Myxiniformes; family Myxinidae; genus Eptatretus; species Eptatretus atami. The sequence continues at coordinate 30,677,351 of CM068966.1, read as the reverse complement.
TACGTTTCAATATGTTATCAAAAATGGTCTGAAGTTAATGAGGGGTTGATTATTCTGATAGTTTATCTTAATAGGTAGTCGTCAGCATACTGTTTCTGAACCAATTAGCATCGATTAGAATGGATGTCTCGTTAGATTCCCGTCACTCCTTTAATCCTTGTGTCTTTCTCCCTCCTTCCCCTCTGTATATTCTTAAATCATCACTCTTTGTACTTTTATTACCATGAATCACACTCAATGAATGGCTGTTCCACGTGTTTACCATGGAGACTCGAACATGGAAGTTTTAGCAGTGGCTGTTCACATGTGCTACCTCACACAACCGGGACATCGACAACTGCACCTGCGACATACCCACGCAGGAGGGGGTGAGAGGGCTGGCTTTATAAGGCAGGAACAAAATCTCTCTCTCTCTTTCTCTTCTCTCTCTCTCTCTCTCTCTCTCTCTTCTCTCTCTCTTCCTCCTCTCTCAGCCGGAACACAGAAACTCTCTCTTCTTCTGAGATCACAGCGTGGGATCTCCCCAAGAACAGACGCCCATCTCCAGCCACTCTCAGTTCAGGACTCAAGCAGCCTAGCACCCTAGCATCGGTCACACACACCACAGAATGACTGCCGCACAACCATGACCCCTCACCTCCTTGGGAGTGAGGCGCAGCAGCCATCGGTGTAGCACGAAACCAAGGGTGAGATCAGATTGGAGAGGTGTTCCGAGGGTGTGCCTGCGTCCATCTTTTCGGCACTCCAGGATAAGTTGTTGCGCCACACTTCTGCACACTGTTTTCTCTGTTCGTTTTGTGTTCCCAACTGAGTCTGCATGTAATCAATTTTAGCCCTACCTATTTTTTCTGAAACCCTGGCGGCCTTTAATTAGCTGCTATTCAACGTATAGATACCAAGCGGCCGGATTTTTCTCCAGGGAGCCAGGTTGGGGAGCGAACGTCCAAGGAGCTAGGTTCAAAGGGTTAAGATAACCAAGAACTGTTACCCTCCAGTTAGGCGTGCACATCTGGTTATTCTCGGTTTTGATTGCATTTTTACTTCCCTGTCCTCATCCCATTTATGTTACTAATATTGTGTTGCTTGAAAACGATTTCTGTGTATTTTAGTCACGATCTTGTCTCTTGCATTACTAAATCCCCGTTAAGCTGACCGTGTGCGCTCAAACAGCGACATGGTTAAGTCAATAAAACATAACCACATTGTGTGGATTATTTCTGCAAGCGTGTTTTCGGCTCCATCTCGGCCAACAATCTTGGATATATTTATGTCTTCGACTCTTCTGCGTTACCTGACCTCCTGCTGCACACTGTCAACAGACATGTTGTGATTGGAGTCGCATTACAATATCCAGTATTATATGGAATAAAAAGCTTAAACTACAATTGTGGTGAAGGACTTCATGTTATAGCTGGGTTTGCAATGCTTTGAAAGGCATTATAAGAAATAACAAGTCTGAAGACGAATGAGTTCACGAGCGGTATATTTGACGATGTAGATTGTTTTCAGAAGTCAAGGATGAGACACATGTGATAATTTTGACCAAGTTATAAAAAGATCAACATGATATGGTACGGGTGACAGGTTATTAGCTGCAAAATGTCGCAAACTCGGTTTCGTTCACACACTTTCAAATTTGACCTTGCATAACTTTAAAGGTCACAAAACAATGTGTTGGCATTAAAATAAGGAAACAGGATACGTGCTATAGCTTATTGGAGTTAGTTTCGTCGAAGAAGGTCGAAACCCGGTTCGATTCCACAACTTTGAAAATTTGACCTTTGTGGCCTTTAAAGGTCAAAGGTCAAGGATGATGACCTTTGGTGCAAAACTTCCTCTGGAACATTCCAGGAACAATAATAACGTCATATAGGCTATATGGCATTCTCGCAACTCCTCGGTATTATCCATACTGATGAAATCAGCGTAACAAAACTTGAAGGGGGCGCCACGGGCAAGGTGTTCGAGATTAAGAGCAAATGGTTTTCAAGACTTTAGGTGGGGGATGACCTCAAGATTATTGCATAAAAATATTGTCATCCTAGCTCTCAAAGTTTGGGCGGTCCGTATGATTTTTATGTCAAATCGCATTTTCTAAGTTTTGACCTTGGGACGAAAATGAAAATCGGACGTACAAGTTTAGATAATTATTTGCTAAATTTACCCATAAAATTCCCTGATATGAACCAAATCCATTATTCAGCTCAGGTCACTTTCCTCTTAGGACGAACGTGAAGTAAGATATTATGATTATTATTTCACGTTAACTACCCTACTGAGATAGTGTGCTATTCTTTGCTGGGCGTGGCTCTCGCCCAACCAAAATACAGGCCGTGGTCCATGCACTCATATCCAGCTGGAAAACACAACTAGAGGGATTTGATTATCGCACTACAGCTATATACTACAAGTTTCATCAGAGCAGATTAAAGTCCCTGCGGGTTTTGCCTCTGGAAGTCTGGAGATCAGACCTATCACGAAGAAGGCACATTGATACTCTGATAGTGGCACGTTCTGGCTGGCGCTCCAGGACTTGTCAGAAGCTCTAAAAACTCTACTTTGTCAGACATGAGCATGGAGTGGTTGTGTTAAGGTTAGGTCTGTTATTCTCTATATCTTGTGCTGAAACATTGGTTCATTATTTTAGACAATTACTTTGAAGGATGGGTTGTAAGCAATTCTTCATTTAAATCTTTGATAATATAGTTGAAATAAAAGATACTTTTATGTCTTTAACTATACTTTTGGAATATGTTGATAGGTGCATTGCAATCATGTCTTTGAAGCACTGGCATAATGAGGCGTGTTGAATGGAATGCTGGTCGATCGTTCGTCTGTCAGTTTTCCGTAATAGGAGGCCTTTCATCCTTCCCTTGTCACATGCAAGAGGCCACTTGCTGATGGCCAGACTAAGTTGTAGATGGCAATGAGTAACTAGGTTCTGGTATGGCACGTTGGCCGAGTTTTTCACGCTGAACAAAAAGACAAATTTTCTGAATCCCATGTTTGGATGTTTATTGTCAAATGCTCTTCAGGATCTCTGTGGAGCAACTCTGTCACTTATGATTTGGCATCACGGGTTTCGTCGTAGCGAGGAATCCGGACCTTGGTTTCGCTTCGGGCGGAGTGGGCATATATATTGATCAAGTTACGTAGATTATCATTTGAAAATTCGAGGTTCAGCAGAACAGCTTTAATGTGAATCAGCGTCGGCATCACTTTTTAACCTCTTGTTAAACTTATTAATTCCACATAAATGGCCTGTAGACCTAGTTCCACGGACTTCTTCTTACTCATTTCACATAAATTCATTTCTGAATTCGGGGACTTCCTTTAGTCGGGCGGGCGGGGGAAGGATGAGGCTGGATATGCAGAAAGCTAATTGACAAGAGTATTTGGGAACTTATGAGCTAGGCGTTGCTCGGTAGTAGTGTAGATTATCGCTCCAGCATTCCACTTTGTATTAGACCCCTGATCCAACAAGAAACATTATCGCTGGCCCAAGATGGAATGATTAGTTTGTACAATAGCAGTTTGCAATACTCTCTTCTCCTAAAGTCACTATAGCTAAGTTTTGGCCCTACTGTCTAAGTCATCGTCTTTATCTATGGGTCTGGCCTTTCCTGCTCTTAGACTCGATCACCGGAGGGCCTGCTTCTATAACTTAAGAGGTTCTAGAACACCTTGGGGATAGGAGGGTGATAGCGGGATAATTCTTGGCTGGCTCCTGGCATAGTAGGTTGCTTGAATTTTGCCAATTGTTTTTGGTTGGGATGATGAGTGACTTACGCTGTGGGGGGGCTGCGTACTGGATAGCTCTAGCTGAAGGGAAATTGCTCTGTCTTGATATGCGTGGGGACTTTCGTGTGTGCCTTTGGAGGCTTGTTGGTTGTGTGGCGGTAAGCTAATTTGGTTTTCAGTTAATCGTTGGCAATGTGGCTGGATTAGTAATGAAGAAGGATATGTCTGCTCTTAGGCTAGATTGGTGTCTTGCGTGGGCTGTAGAACGTACTCTGAGTTACGATGTTTTCGAAGTTAAAGGTTAATTGTTCAGGAGAACTAACTTAGTAGGAAGCTGCGGTTGCATCTGGGGCGCGTTAGTTGGGCTTAAGAGTGGGGTTCTTGGACTAATGAATTTCTTTTACATCGTGGGGTGGGTTTAATTCTTCCTTTTTAAAGTGACCTCAGGTTTGCTGAATCTAATTGGCGCCCCCGTGGATGGGGGGGGGAATTATCCTAGAAAATATTGTATTAGTAGAATTTTGAGGAGGGGTTCTGACTTCAGCTTTAGATGTGTTCTGCAGATTGTTCTTGTATTAGAGGGGTGCTTAATAATATTGGGCATTAGAGCTGTTATGCTGGCTAATTCAATTTGGGTTTGATTTATTGAAACAAAACTACTTTTGTCTGACAGCGTACATGGTCAGCTACTAAGCTTAGCTTGACCCATGGGACTTGGTGGGGAACTATCGAGAAAATTCTTGTAATGGGATAATATTTTTTTCTTAAAGAATTCCTATGACTTTCTAGGTCCGTTGGTATCGTATGCGATATTTAGAGTGGACTAGTTTGTGGGTCCTTGAGACTATGTTTAGTGACTTTCCGTTGAGACTTTCTGCTCTTTTGACGGGAGGGCTTGCTGGCTTTTTGAAACTCGATGAGATCGTCCTTTTCGAACTAGTTGTGTAGACTCTACTTCTACCTCTCTCTCCTTGCGCTCCTTACTGCTCCTTTCTCTGACTCCTCTTCTTCTAGCCCGCTCCTTCTTGCTTCTCCTCTCCTTTGGCTCTGTCTCCTCGTCTGGCTGCTGATTTCTCTCCTCTCGTCTCTCTTCTGGATCTTCTTTTCGCTTTCTCTCCTTCTCTCCTTGAAATTTTCTGCTTCTCTTTCCCTGTCTCTCTCCTCTACGTCTCTTCCCTCTTCCTCTCCTCTGCTCTCCTCTCTCCTCGCTTCTCTTACAACTCCTCTCTCTTTCTCTCTTTCCTCTTTTCTTTCTTCTTCTATCTTCTCCCTGCGATTACACATTTGGTCCTCTCTCCTCTCCTCTTTTTTCTTCTCCTGCTTTCTCTGCTACAGTTCATGGAAATGCTGTAGTAAAAGTGCATAAGACAGAGAATACGACGTCTTCACATGGTCTTGCGTTATTGCGGGGCAGTACTTGAGTTCTCGAGTATAATTGTTAGCCCCCACCTTCGCTGAAGTAGCAGACGAGTCTGAGTGGCAGGTCATAGCTCTGTTTCTCTTCTCTACTCGGCCTCTTCCCTTCTACAAATTAGATACCTAACTGGCATCTCTTGAAAATGACTATTGTTACAGTATTTCCTCGGAAAGAGTTGATGACAGATTAAGCGGATCTAATGTTGGCTACTCTTAGGATGTTTGCCGTGGTACAACTGATATAGATCTTGGCGTCTCTTTACTTTCAAGCCTCCTATCATAATTATGCTCAGGTGGATAACAGCGTAAGCAAAGGATATTTTGGCGGCGTTTAATGCGAGTGTAAGAATAGACTGCTTTATCTTGATAGCATAGGATGTAAATCAGATAGGACTCGAGTGTCTATGGGAGACTGAAATAGGATTCTTTGGCTAGAATGATATTAGCTTTTTGCTAGGGGAAACCTCTTATTGATGCTGTATGTGTTTTGTTTTACGTTGATGTACTCTGCATAAGATCTGTAACGGTTTGAGCTGAAGCATCGCTATTCGTCTCAGGCTCTTAACATAATGTTCTCTATATGTAAGCTTACGGGTCGGCGGTCTACTGGTACGCTGTCTGCGTGGGGCCGGGTCTTAGGGAACGGCGGGGGGCTTCAGTACTCTAACGAGCTGATGGGGTGGGGGTAATGCTGTAGGAACTGGTGCTTTCGTAGTTGTACGGGCGTGATCCTTTTGGAAGCAATCTTTCGTATCACGTTGAGAATCTATACATAGCATATTAGGATTTGAGCTGAGCATAAATATTATGTGGGCTTTGGGAAACGACTGTCGGGGTCGGGGGTGGGGGGGTGGGAGAGAGGGGAAAGCGAATGCATTCTTCTGAACGATTTGGAGGCAGGTTGGTCAGTCTACTTGTACGTATGGTCATGCTTTGGAAGGACTCTTCTGCATCTACTGGTGAAGGGAGTTTGTTGGATTGAGATGGGAGCCCAATTTGGAGATAAGCTGGCCGGAGTGAGGGGGGTTGATAACTGGGAGAAGCTGCTGAGGGGGGGAAGGGGTAGTCTGAGTAGCAAAGGTGGGGCGGACTACTTTTGAGTAAACGGTGAGATGGGGATGGCTTGGAGGCGAGGGGAATGAGTCTTGGTATGGATATTTGCAAAATAACGACGAACGGTTTAGCGAGCGACTCATCGCCTTGAATGGGGCTTGTTTAAAAATCCTTTAAGTCAGAAACTGATGAAGAAGTTTTTGATGATGCATCAAGAGACATGAAGTGAATGCGAGAATGAGAGAAACACGTGTCCAAGTTCCCATTGGTCCCTCTCCCCTCCTCTCTCTTGTTACTGGTCTAAGGCCTGTATCAAGACGTAGGATTAGATAAAAAAAATATACTCCTTCTTATAAACTACTTCTACTTTCTCAATCACAGAGCTTACTTCTTCGCCGAAGTTAGTAATGAGCACTTAAGCTCTCTAGAGGAGACACACACCTTCCACGAGTCTTTCCTCTAATTCGAAATATTTATTGAGAGTTTAATAAATAGTATGTGGGAAATGTTTGAAAAAGACTGGTTCGACACTGTGAGTTTGATTTTACGCCGGCTGGGTAACAAGAGGGGTGGATCAGAGTCGGCTCTCCTCCACCCTACTCCCCTCTTTTCCTTTCTCTTGCTTTTGCTCTGCATTTAATCTTCTCTAGTCTCTCTTCTTTTCTCTCGTCTCTCGCTCTCTCTTCTTTCTTTCTCTTCCTCTGCTGACTTCTATTTTTTCTCTTTCTACAACTTCTCTCCTCTAGCCCCTGTCTCTACCTCTCCTCTTGCTACTTCTCGTCTATAATCTTTCTCCGTTCCCCTCCTTGCTTCTCTCCCTTCTTTCTCTTTCTTGCTTTCTTTACACTCTTCTCTCTTCTCTCTGCTACTATCTTCCTCCTGCTCTGCTCGCTCTCCTCTTGTTCTGTTTCTCTTCTATGCTTCTTGTCTCCTGGACTCTCTCTCTTGCTTACATTCCTTCTGACTTCTACCTCTTCTCTCATCTTCCGACTCTCTTATCCTCTGTCTCCTAGCTCTCTTGTTCCTCTCTTGCTTCTTTGCTCTTCTCTTCTCTCTACTTCTCTCCTTTCTTCTCTATTCTCACTTTGGCTCCTATTTTTTTCTATCTCATATCAGCTAAACTGTACCCTTCCCTCTGAGTGAAATCCTCTCTACATTACCAACTGACAAAACTACACTATCTCTCTCTTACCTTCCTACACTAACACATTACTCTCTTTTCGCCCCATCTTCTCTTCCCTCTGCTGTCCTTCTCTCTCCTTCTCTTTCGCTTCTGTCTCTCTTCTCTTCTTTCTCTCTTTTCTCTTTCTCGCTCTCTCCTTCCTCTCGGTCTTCCCGGCCCCCATCTTCTTTCTGTTCATTTCCTAGTGGTCCTATTCTCCTCTTCTATGCCTCCTCTCTCTATCTTTCTTCCTATCTGCTCTTCTTCTTCTTCTTTTCTCTCTTTCTTCTCGTACTATATCGCTCTTTTACTGCTCCGTCTTCCTCTCTGATCCTCTCTTCTTCTTCTCTCTCTTGCTCAACTCTACTCTCCTCACTCTCCCTTCCTCTTTCTGCCTCTACTCGCTCCCCTATCTTGTTCCTTCTCACTTTTCCTCTCGCCTTCTCCTTATCACTCTGCCTTCTACTCTCTCTGCTCTCTTTCTCTTACTTTGATCTCTCTCAATCGGGCCTTGCCCGCTTTACATTTCCTCCGCTCCCCTGACAGCTACGCTCTCGTACTCCTCCTGATGCCGTCATACAACGCACTACTGATGTCATTGTTGATCCCCTATCAGGTTTGCCGATACTTAGTACTTATCCTGTGCTAATGCCGCTTGATTCCCATAATCCAAAATTCAACAGCTTCTAGTTTTCAGAGATAATGGTATAGGCATTTCTATTAGCGGCGATATTACTGAAGTCATGACTACTCTCTCTTTTTTTCTCGACGACTATTTCAAAAATCGGAAGATTGTATGCTGCGCGTGGCTTTTCTGCCATATACAATGGCAAATTTCAAAAACGAGATCCGAATGAAAATCTGGGTTGTGAAACTAAAAATGTCCAAAAAATAGGAAATGGGGTCATAAAAAATTGAATATGAAGCATGAGTGAATTGTTATGCATAATTGCGGTAATTATCTCTGCTAAGTGCCCTGTTCGATTCCCGCAAAACAGAATTCAAAAAGCTGCACTAGTTTCGGAGATAATTTCTTTAGGCTCTGATTTTTTTTTCCCATTAGCAAGATATTTTGACGTTCATTCACCTTGTGTTACTTTTTTCCAGAGGAATTCTTTCAATGGAGATTCGTTATAGTCATGACGTCATATTCGTTTTTATGACGTCATCATTAAGAGGACGAGGATCTTAGCTCATTTGAGCTTGGTAAAGTGAATCTTCACCATTGAGAGATAGGGCCAAAAACGATA
>CM068966.1:30652771-30667904 GCA_035128595.1 Eptatretus atami | reverse complement strand
TGGTTATGTGTTCGATATCAATGTCTAGTTGTGTTTTCCTGGATGAGGGCGTGGCCACGCCTATTGTGGGCGGAGCCACGCCCCAAAAATAGCCATTTTTAGGGGGTAGTCGGATTACAAATCTATCTTCTCCTAGGGAATTGACTGAATGGATTGGGTTCTTCGGTATTTGAATAGCAAAATGAATTATCTAAAACTTGTCGTCCGATTTTTCATTTTCGTCCCAAGGTCAAAAACTTAGAAAATTGCGAATTTTTGACAAAAAATCATACGACCGCCCAAACTTTGAGAGCTAGGATGACAATATTTTTTATGCATAATCTTGAGGTCATCCCCCACCTAAAGTCTTGAAACCATTTTGCTCTATCTCGAACACCTTGCCCGTGGCGCCCCCTTCAAGTTTGTTTTACGCTGATTTCATCAAAGTATGGATAATCCGAGGAGTGCGAAATGCAATATGCCTATATGACGTTATATTGTTCCTGGAATGTTCCAGAGGAAGTTTTGCACCAAAGGTCATCATCCTTGACCTTTGACCTTTAAAGGCCACAAAGAGTCAAATTTTCAAAGTTGTGGAATCGAACCGGGTTTTCGACCTTCTTCGACGAACTAACTCCAATAAGCTATAGCACGTATCCTGTTTCCTTATTTTAATGTCCACAACATTGTTTTGTGACCTTTAAAGGTATGCAAAGGTCAAATTTTGAAAGTTGTTGAACGAAACCGAGTTTGCGACATTTTGCAGCTAATAACCTGTCACCCGTACCACATCATGTTGATCATTTTTATAACTTGGTCAAAATTATCACATTGTCTCATCTTGACTTCTGAAAACAATCTACATCGTCAAATACCGCTCGTGAACCATCGTCGTCTTCAGACTTGTTATTTCTTATAATGCCTTTCAAAGCATTGCAACCCAGCTATAACATGAATGTTCCTTCACCACAATTGTAGTTTAAGCTTTTTATTTCCATCATAATACTGGATATTGTAATGGACTCAATCACACATGTCTGTTGACAGTGTGCACAGGAGGTCAGGGTAACGCAAGAGTCGAAGACATAATTATATCCCAAGATGTTGGCCGAGTGGAGCCGAAACAGCGCTTGCAGAAATAATCCACCACAATGTGGTTGTTTTATTGACTTAACCATGTGGCTGTTTGAGCGCACACGGTCAGCTTAACGGGGGATTTAGTAATGCAAGAGGACAAGATCGTGACTAAAATACACAGAAATCGTTTTCAAAGCAACACATATTTAGTAAATAATGGGGATGAGGACAGGGGAAGTAAAAATGCAATCAAAACCGAGAAATAACCAGATGGCACGCTTAACTGGAGGGTAACAGTTTCTTGGTTATCTTAACCCTTTGAACCCTGAGCTCCTTGGACGTTCGGCTCCCCAAACCTGGGCTCCCTGGAGAAAAATCCGGCCGCTTGGGTATCTATACGTTTGAATAGCAGCTAATGAAATGGCCGCCAGGGTTCAAAGGGTTAAGGCTAAATTGATTACATGCAGACTCAGTTGGGAACACAAAACGAACAGAGAAAGACAGTGTGCAGAAGTGTGGCGCATACAACTTTCCTGGAGTGCCGAAAAGTGTGACGCAGGCACACCCTCGGACACCTCTCCCAATCTGATCTCACCCTTGGTTTTCCGTTGCTACACCGATGGCTGTGCGCTCACTCCCAAGGGGGTGAGGGGGGTCATGGTTGTGCGGCTCGATCTCTGTGGTGTGTGTGACCGATGGCTAGGTGGTCTAGGCTGCTTGAGTCCTGAACTGAGAGTGGCTGGATGGGCGTCTGTTCTTGGGGGATCCCACGCTGTGAATCTCAGAGAAGAGAGAGTTCTGTGGTTCCGGCTGAGAGAGAGAGAGAGAGAGAGAGAGAGAGAGAGAGAGAGAGAGAGACTTTTGTCCTGCCTTATAAAGCCAGCCCTCTCACCCCCTCCTGCGTGGGTTGTGCGCAGGTGCAGTCGATGTCCCGGTTGTGTGAGGTAGCACATGTGAACAGCCACTGCTAAAACTCCATGTTCGAGGCTCCATGGTAAACACGTGGAACAGCCATTCATTGAGTGTGATTCATGGTATAAAAGTACAAAGAAGGTGATTTAAGAAAATAACAGAGGGGAGATGGGGAGAAAGAGACACAAGGATAAAGGGTGACGGGGAATCTAACGAGACATCCAATTCTAATCGATGCTAATTGGGTTTCAGAAACAGGTATGCTGACACTCATTAAGATAAACTATCATGAATAATCAACCCCTCATTAACCTCAGCCATTTTTGATAACATATTGAAACGTACATTTCACGATTCCTGTGTGTATTACCATACTGCACATGCTGATTGTGGAGCCATCGTGGACATTTTTTTTAATAAAGACAAATAAAAGTTAGAAAAGTGTACCATGGTACATTTCCCAAGGGTTTGCCATTTTCACCACTTTTCTCTCTTCACTTTATCAAGAAACGCTTGCATGCCACGGTGCCCTCGGGGCTGGACGATGCCCTGAGCACTGCATGAGGTTTCCCTTGGGACACGGAACGGTACAGTGTGGTTCACCGTGAGGTGTTCTCTGGCTCGAGTTTGGAGAGGCAAGGTGCAAGCATTCCCAGAGAATTGAGAGGGTGGTGAGGTAGGAGCTGTAGAGCGAGCTGTGTGGTATGGACGGTTGACACAGAGAGAGAGGGGCTGCGACCGGAATGGCGAAGAGACCACGAGCTGCACTGGGTCAAAACTGCCAGGTCGGTCCCAGAGCTCTGAAAGGAGGATGCTGCTGGTTCCCCACACACCCATACAATAGCTCTCATTGCCTGCCATGCTCTGGGCGAATGACATGATGCGACTGCCATCGTCCACAACACAAAGAAAGGAACGTACCTGCTACTTCAACAATCCTCTTGAGGAGTTAGTTCACTCAAACTCCTGGGTCTCACGTGAACAGCCATCTTTCTTGAGCAAACCGCATTTTAAAGCTGGCCTCCAAAGCCAGTCGCTGACTGGGTATCCTCCGTCATACAAAGTCCTTCCTTGGCACACCTGAACTCCTATCCACCTACAAGGCTTTCCATCCACAGCTTTATGGAGGACCGCTGTCCCCTCTGGCCTGGCACCCCTGCCCCACGTCTTGCTCAGCTTGACACCATTGGTAACCAGGTCCTTCAAGATTATTGGAATCTCCCATGTAGTGTGAGAACCAACTTCATTGAAGTAGATTATATTGAGTCCTTTCATGCATCAGTGTATACACATAAATATACCATCAGAGATGGGGAATCCCCCGCCATTGAAAAATAATTGAAATCAGATAAGCGGTTTTCCATTTATTACAAAAAACATTTTTTTCAAGATGGCCACCCCAGTCGGCCATCTTTGATCCAGCCAGGCCCAAAATCAATAGGTTTTCTTCCTTTTCAGGTGGTACATGTGTGACCCAAATTTCAAGTCGATATGGCGAACAGTTTATGAGTTATCGCACTCACAGCTATAAATGTTGACGCCCAGCCAACCGGACGGACGGACGGACGACCCGGGTGACAACAATATCCCCCTTCTGCCACGCGGCGGGGGATAAAAACGTATTTATTTGGCTATAGGGGACCTTTGGAGATACAAATGCTTGGTTGTCATTATCTGAAGTTTACACATCCGACTTATGAGCACATTCATGTGGCGCATCATGCACACGATTCACGATATTTCAAAATTTGATAATTTTACACACAGGCACTAATATTTAGTCGATAAATGGACAGATGGTACCAAATTGTAGATAATCATGCCCCCGAAGCATAGAAAACCCAAATACAATGAGAATCCAGTTTTCCACCCTTTTAACCAAAAACTAAATCCTATGGAGGAATTTGATGTGATAGAATTATCCCCACATGCCAGAGAACAAAAATCATGGATTATTTATAACCAGCATACCCCAGCTGAGACAAATGTAATGTTATCCCCATAATTCTTCATCATACCGAATTAAATCAAGCGTCATGTATGCGAGGTTGAAAATGCAATTTATTGTAAAGGCAGGAAAAAAAAGAGGAATGAAAGAGTGAAGGTGAGGAGCGATTCATGATTTTGGTAGCTTTACCAGAAGTGGGTTGTTGGTGGACCTAGAGCGCCCTGCGGAAATATTGTGGGGACAAATCGCAGACACAGCATGGAGAGGGGCGAGACCGGAGAGGAGGCGGTAGAAGACAAAGACCACCAACCTGCCTGCGGTGAAAATGAGGCCCAAAAGACTCAGCCTCATCGCAGGAGATACCCATTATCCTAAATGCCTCGGTTTCCCCTACGTGAAGCTGAGAAAGTTGGGAGGCAGGAGCACCAGCCCAGAGGGGAGAGCAGTACTCCATCAGGCTGTGGACGAAAGCTTTGTATGTGGTCAAGAGCTCAGGTGGGCCGAGGAAGGCCTTTGCACGATGGAGGATTCCCAGTCGGCGACTGGCTTTGGAAGTCAGGTTGGAAATGTGGCTTTTCCAGGAAAGATCATGGCAGATAGTGAGACCCAGGAGTTTGAAAGAAAGTACTTCCTCCAGAGGAGTGTTGAGAAAGTGGATGGGGGGTGGGGTTGCAAACAGTCCTTTCGGAGAGACATTGTAAGAGTGTGAGATTTGTCCGGATTGAAAGACATAATCCACGTGTTGGACCAGTTTGTTATTTTACCCAAATCTGCAGTGAACGAAGCTGCTGCTTGCCAGTCTGAGGGATGACAGATGGTACAGCAGACAGTGGAGTCATCAACAAAGAGATAAAGAGGATTTTCCAGAGAGTCGGAGAGATCATTGATGAAAACCAGAAAAAGAACAGGGCCCAGAACGGTGCCTTGAGGAACTCTAGCCTGGACAGGAAGAGGGGATGAAAGAACTCCATTTAAGGCCACACGTCGACTGCGACAGGCGAGGAAGTCTGCGAGCCATGAGTGCACCAGCAGCGAGCGCGAGTCCGTGCGTGCAACGCACGAGACCCCCACGTGCTCGCTTGCGGAGTGAAGCCCGGTCCGGAAACGCCAGCGGTGGATTTGCCGATCCCGCGGACGGACAAGGTTAGGCAGGATTACGGATTTGGACCGGATGGGTTCTCCACGCGAGCGTGTGTTAGGCTCCAACGGGCAGGAACATGTGTTCGTGTGGGAGCCCCTCGGAGTGCGAGGGTTGCTTTTGGGGTGCGCAGGGTGACGTCATGGCTGCACGTGGGGTTGGAATCCGGCAGGGGGTGAATCCCTGCCGGATGGTACCGTCCAAGAGGGACGAGGTACGCGTGCAGCTGCATGACGTCACCGGCAAGGTGCAAAGTGCGCGAGCTGCGAGTTGCCGCGCTGGTGCTGCGCATAATTGGAAAATCAAAATTAACAAAGCAAGCCTCGCTTTCGGGTGAACAGGATTTCCCGGGTAAGGGGTGGAAGACGCCCTTACCTGGGCACAGGATAACACTAGTTAGGGGGAAGGGTTAGCTTAGCTAGACCGGCTCCATGGGCAGGGGTAAGTCCTCATGGAGTCCGTGGAATGGATTAGTTGGAGGGATTGTAGTCAGATTTAGGATGGGAGATGATTTTGAGGATTTTGGAGACAGTGACAGACTTTGAGTGTGTAGAGGGGACGTAGCTTAGCTACGTAGTGTTAAAAGGAACGTGCTATTAGTTTAAGGGACGACGTGGGAGCACGAGGTAGTTAGGGGATGTAGTGAGCAGGATGCAGAGATTCAGCGATGTGTGTGTTGTGAGTTGTGTGGAGACATGTTGAGTGAGTGAGGCCAGCGGGTCTGTGTGAGTGGAGCGAATGTGGAATGCATGGTGCGATGAGTGATTGGGGGAGGAGTGACTCCCGCCCAAGGGACCCCGGGTCAGTGTAGAGTGAGTTAGTGGGTTAGTTAAATTGAAAAATGGAGTCGTTTTGTTGTTGGTGGGGAAGTAGGCTCGAAACCCGTTTTGAGGGGTGCAGGAGCCTGTTGACGGGCTGGAGCGTGGCTGCGAACGGTGAGTATCGCTGAGTGGGTACCCCGGGCACCGGGCTAGTCGGCCGTGGTAGGCCAAGGGCCCATGGGGGGCCGGGTTAGCGTAGTGGGCACGGGTCGCCCGCTTGGTGCGGGGGCCCGGAGCGCCGTTAGCCGCGTGGGCAGTGTCGTGGGCACGGGTGACCCTCGGAAAGGGGCCCGGGCGCCAGCCTGCCACGTGTGCGTTCGGGGAGTTGCCATGGGGGCACTCCCCGGTGTTTAGGGAGCTGGTAGGCTCGGAGGCAGTGTAGTGCCCGGGGGTGCCATTGAGGGGATTCGGCAGAGGGTCGTGCTGCCAAAGGGAGCCACGCGTCCCAGCCATGAGACCGTTGCAAGGGCACGAGGGAAAAATTCGAGGGCGAGGCCCGAAACTGTAAGGACACAACACAGGCGACGGGAATCTGGGTTTTTAGAACAATAGATTAAGCGAGAGGCGCTTGTTGGAAGCCCCGGGGTAGTTTAAAGGTTAACGGTTAGGGTAGATAGGAAGTGTACCCCTCCGCACCATCCATCCCTTCGCTCTCGTTGTGGCCGCTGGACCCACTTTGGGTTTTAGATCGCTGAGATCTGGGGAGGCCATCCTGAGGCTTCGTTGGCCTCGACACAGGACGCTAGCTCTCCTCATTCCCCTCCGGGAAGGAACGTAGGGGTTGGGAGTAGGCTAGGTGACAGAATAGGTTAGCCCAACAAGGACGATAAAGGGGTTAGGGGACGATTTATAGTGGGGAAGGGGTAAACATCAAAACAACAAAAAATAAGTTGGGGCTAAATGGGTTTTGCAAATTAAGGGGGTGGGTATGGACAGTGACAGGCAAAGGCGATAGGTGGGAGGGAGACCGTAGGTAGGTCCGAGCCCGCCTTCTGCGAGTGGCCAGCACCACCGTACTCCCTCCACCAACCTGCACTGCACGGCAAGAGGGCCGGCCAACTTCATCGGCTGGCTGTTGTTTTTGCTGCAAGGCCTGTGCCGGCCGGATCGTCCGACGGCTGTTTTACTGCAAGGCCTGTGGCGGCCAGTTCGTCTGCCGGCTGTGTTTGCCTGCAACGGCCTTTTCTGCAGGCTATGTGCCTTTACCTTTGCCATGTCATGCCCACTGCCCCTGTTTACCAGCCCCGTTCAATTTTGCTTTGCCCCCCCCTTGTTCAATTCCATGTGCGCCAGGATCCGCAAGCAACAGTTTGCAAGCTGCAGGAACTGTCCTGTTGGCAGCTACACACGGGGCTGCAATGCGGCCCGTGCGCCGGTTCTTTTGACTCCTTGTTTTGTCCCTGCAGAGTCCATTGATCCTGGGCATGGAGTAGTGTAAATTTGTAAGTTAGGCTAAGTTGTGTATTGTGTAATGTAAATATGAGTGTGCCCCCGGCATGTCTGTCATAGCGCCGGCAATTTTATTTAAGTCGTCCGTGTGATGAGTTTGTTTAGTTAGTTACTCAGCCCTCAGGTTATTTATTTGGGGACACGAATACCATGAATGTCGCACTCAGGGATCCGTAGGTAAAACGTACTAGGGGAGAACTACACATGATGGCACACGATAATTTGACGACTCGGACGGAGTCTGTAAAAAAGGGGAGGGGGTAGTGTTGCGGCTGTGGAAATTCGCATTCACCATCCAGGTCCGTAGGTGAGATATATTTCTTAAGTACATGTGTAGTTAGCCCAAACCCGTTGTATAGAGGGAATTAATGTGATTCATTCGGGCTGCGATCCTTTGAGTTAGGCGTTTTTCTGTTCTGCTTTATTTCGAACCAACCACACTTCAACGTCACAACGCCAACCAACAACAACAACGCTAACCACGCCACCACTCTAACAACGCCGGCACCGCCACCCTCACAACCACGCCACCATTCAACCACGCTACCCACAGCAACGAACGCCATCCTCAGCGGTCTACGAACGACGGTTTGCGCGCTGAAGGCCGTCGAACGGCTTCGCCTCGCCCCCCACAAGACGCAGGTGGGAGGAACGAGAGGGAACGCCCCCTTCTCGAAGCGCCTCGAAGGAGGGTGGAGCCGAGAACGGGGCGGGGCGCCGGGCGTATAAGACGCGAGGCGGCTGAGGCTGAGCTCTCTCCTCTTCGTCGTCGATGCTTCTGCTCTCTCCGGGTTCGTTGATTTCTTCTGGTTCGGCGCTCGCTCGTCCTGCTGCTCCGGGTTCGGCGTGAGCTCTCCCTGTCGGTCGGTCGCGGTCCAAGGCGTCGAGAGGCCGGTAGGCGCGAGGCGCGCCGGAGAGGCTCGCCGACCACGCTCGAGCGGGGAGTCACGGCAGAGGACGGTCGCCGAGGACTCAACACCGCAGGGAAGTCGACTTCCATTTCTTTTGGGGTTCTGTGTGAACGTGTGTGTGTCGGCGCCAAGTCCGTGAAGTAGTATTGTTTTAAGTGTCCGTGTGTCGCGTTATTCGGTAGTAGCTCTGCGTCTTTTGTTTTCTGTTTGATATATGTGCATTTCTTTAATTATTATTGTTGCTATAAATATGTGCTATACGTGTGCTTTGTGTCCGTCTGTGTAAAAAATGCGTCCTTGTTGAATTCTTCCCCGTGTCGCTGCGTCTTCCTTCGTTGGGGTCCATCTTGTTTCATGTAAAGGGTTCGTCGGGCTAATCGCCCGATAATTAATCTGAACCGTCAAGGCGACGATAACACCGCTCGGTTATCCCGTAGCCCGGAACGAGCCGCTTAGGCGGATCGTGTCCGAAGTCGGCCTGTGGCGAGGTACAATCCCTCGGTAGGTTACCCGCGCGGGTACTTAGGTATATCGACTTTCGGCGATTCACCTATTCCGCGCGGGTAGAATGCGGACTGGTTGTGGTGAGTCCGAAAGGTCCACCCGTGACTGGATCCCGGCGTTAGCCGGAGGGTCACGACTGAATTGTCCGTCCGGTGGCGAGGCGGTCGCGATTCGAGTCACGTGGCGATCGCACGCCGACGGGCGCGAATTCGCAACAATATTTAGCCTCCTGAAGGTAGGCAGTATTTTGCAAACTTTGAAGTCACGTGACGCGAAAACGAAAGCGAAATTCGAAAATCCGTCCCGACCAAATTTAGAATTGTTCCATACATTCATATGCCACAATTAAATTCAAGATTGCTTGAGAAATGTAGGAGGAGATAGATTTTGAAAATCGTCATTTTCGCATTTTTTGCCAACTTTGAAGTCACGTGACACGAAAACGAAAGCGAATATCAAAATCTGGCCCGACCAAAATTAGATATTGTCGCATAGATTCATATGCTACAATCAAATTCAAATCGCTTGAGAAATGGCGGAGGAGATAGAATTTGAAAATCGTCATTTCGCAACTTCAAAGGCCTCGTGACCTTGACCTTCGGTGACCTTGAAAGTCATACCATCGTGTAAGACTCATCGACCTCTATCAGGATCACTAATGACCAGATCTCCCGCTTCAACTTCATTGTGAACGGACGGACGGATCGAAGGACATCGACACCCATATTATTAGGTCATGCTCGAAGAGATGACCTAAAAATGGTGGAGGTGTATGGTGAATTTGGAACTGTAAACGCAAAGTGAAGCTGCTGGGCACAGACTTCTTATAATAACCTGGACAGCAATGCCATCTACTCGCAGCAGTGAGAACTGAAGTCACCGGAAATGGCTCACGGCCATGTTGCGTTGCACTCGCTAGTCGCGCGCAATTCAAAAAACCTGTAGATGCATTAAGATTTTAACTATTTTGCCAGTATTTTGAACCGGTAAACGTAAAAATGCCACAGTGCGTGGCGTTCGGATGCAATAATAAGTGTGGGAAGAGGCTCCACATGCACCTTTCATCGGTAAGAATGCGATTATTGATGCTTTTTTTTCTCTTTCAATCGTCAATCTATTTTTAGAGTATTATTTTAAGAAGTTACAATGTAAACGCTAAACGCCAGTTATACAATCTAAATGATGGCGAAGTACAGTCGATAATTTGAAGAAAATGTAAAAAAACGATATTATCCAGGAATACGCCGAAATGAGTTTTCCAGGTGTCTAGAATTCAATTTTTTTCCGGAGATTCATTCCTCCCATCGACCGCCGTGGCTGCGTAAATAGTTGGGCGGGTAGCTCACAATATTTGTCCATTTGGGGCACAGGCCCCCCTATTCCGAGGGTCCTGGCTCCGCGGTCCACCTAACCCGATGTTACCCCCAAAACCATTTTGCTTCCTACATTTTGCCTTAGGGTTAGGGGGTCGTATCTATCTTGATATCAAGAAATCTACCTCCACCGACGCCAATTTTAGTACCCATCCTTTCATCCCTTCAAATGCCAATAATCGAAAACGTCATTCGGATCTTTTTTCTCCAGATTCCCTAAGGATGAAAAGTTGTGCAGACAATGGGGCCAGGCGCAGAGAAGGGAACACTTTACACCAACGCCCGGTGTGACATTACTTTGTAGTGAAAACTTCCTGAACTCTGACTTTGACAGTACGGGCCAGACGAAACGGCTTAAACAAGGCGTCATACAAAGCGTCTTCAAATTTCCACCTCATCTCCAGAAGGTTAGTATACACGATTATTACAATGGTCTCCACTAAAAAATACATATTTATTTGATACAAATATATATTTTTATTTGATACAAATATTTATTTGACACATATTAAATTGTTTTGCATTTATAAAGTTTTAGAATTGATTTTGGGTGCGAATAACCGGAAAAACGACCTCCTTTGCTGCCAGGATTTTTCTATGAATTTCTGTACGATTCTGACTGTCAGACGATGCAGGTCGTTTTGTATTCGTGCCCAAAAAATTAATTCTAACACATTAATTTTATAAATTCATCCACATTCAAAATGTTTATAAAATGAATAAATTCCTGCGGAAATCAAATTTAGCGCAAATTTTCAAACTTCATGGACATCCTGTATATGCAATTAAAATAAATGGAATCCTGAATCAGAGTGCTCCAATTGTGATTCTATCAAGCGGTTCGCACTGTATTGAATTTACCACTGAAATTTCCGTGAATTATCAGTTTTCTGTTCACCAGTTAATTCGAAATTTCGATTCCGATATTAATTATGTTATTTTCTACACAGAAACCGATACATCGGAAACCACCGTTGACAGACACCTGGCCCCAGAGCCAAAATTCACAGCTGCGCCAGATTCACCACCAAGGCCATCGACTTCAGCAGACCACACGTACTGCGCCGATCCGAGTCCAGTAAAATGAAACGGAAGCTGGTACGGCAACCGAGACCATTGAGAACCTGAGGAAAAAACTAAGGTTACGCAGCAGAAAACGCGAAGATTGAAGAAAAAGGTAGAGAAATTAAGCTCTGTCGTTGAAGAACTAAAAACAAAGGGATGGTTTCGGGAATTGTGTCGAGATACTGAATGACATTTTCTGGGTACCACTGGCGTTATGAGTCGAATATTAAAGAATCAGGCGAGCGGAAAGAAATCCAGGGAAGAATACGAGACTGTGATCAAGTCATTCGCCCTCACGCTAAATTTCTATTCTGCGAAGGCCTACGACTATGCACGCGAGGTATTCGATCTCGCTCTACTTAGTCCTTCAACGATCCGAACCTGGTACAGTGCCATAGACGGATCACCGGGATTCAACCAGGTAGTATTTGACGCATTGGAGGAGAGATTTAGAGGATAGGAGTACGCTATGTGCCCTAATGTTGGACGAAATGTCACTGATGGAATCAGTAGAGATGTCTGGTGACAAGGTGCTAGGATATGTGGACATTGGCAGGTAATCTGGAAGATACCACGCCACTTGCTAAAAACGCTTTAGTAATTATGTTGGTCGCGGTGAATGATCATTGGAAAGTTCCAGTCGCCCACTTCTTCATCAATGGTTTGACTGGTAAAGAACAGGCCAATCTTGTGTCTCAGTGTTTACTAAAGCTACACGAAATTGGAGTTAATGTCATCTTGCTTACCTGTGACGGGCCTTCAGTGCATTTGACAATGTTGAAAGAGTTGGGTGCAAGTATCAACCCGGATAATATGAATTCGTCGTTCCTCACCCAGCAGATCCTCACAAGCTCGTTTGGGCATCCTCGACGCGTGTCATATGTTAAAGCTTGCAAGGAATTGCCTCGGCACACTGAAGACGATGAGACAGTTCTCAGAGGGTCATCTCCTGGAAATATATAGAAAACTTGTATGAACTGCAGAAACAGGAAGGACTACGGTTGGCAAACAAACTTAGTCGGAAACATATCGAATGAAGACAAATATAAGGAAAGTTAATACGGCTGCTCAAACGCTGAGTTCAAGTGTCGCGGATGCAATTGAGTTCTGCCGCGAAGAGTTGAAACTACCTGAATTTCAAGGGAGGAGGAACTTGCATTTTCATCCGCACACTGGATCAACTGTTCGATCTGTTGAACTCCAGGAACCCTTGGCACGCAACTACAAGGCACCGATGCATCCTGCTCGCGAGGCAGCTTTTTTGCCATTCCTGGAAAAGACAAGTAATTATCTCACGACCTTGACTAATACTTCTGGTCAACTCATGACAAAGACAAGACTTAAAACAGCATTTATTGGGATGCTGACTTGATCGTAAGCGTTTAAAAACCTCTATCTGACATACGTCCAGCCCCAAAATTCATCTTTAAAGTATTGCTTACATATAAGCTCAGCCAGGACCACATCGAGTTGTTCTTTGGAGCCGTCCGTCTAGCATGTTGTGGCAATAACAATCCAACAGCCAGACAGTTTATCGCAGCGTACAAGCGTCTTCTGATGCGGCATGATATCAAGCCAACAAGGGGAACTGTTCAGCCCAGGACGCAACACGCATCCTCACAGCTGCGTCATTCAAAATATCACTAAGAGGGCTGTCCCAGATAAGACGCAGGATATGCTCATAGCCAGACGCTACGATTTGCAGCTCCGCCAGCCAATGACGAGTCACCACGATTATGCCGATTTCCACCATTTAACAAACTTTCTGTGTTCCTGGAGTCAGTTGTAACCTATATTGCAGGATATGTGGTTAGGATGGTTAAGCGGACACTCAAATGTCAAGATTGCTTGCTGGCTCTCACGCAGAATGACAATGTCAATTTACCTGCCTATAGGCTGATTGCTGTTAAAACAAGGGGTGGCCTTACCGTTCCATCATCAAGCGTTGTTAAAGTATGTGAAGCCACTGA
The DNA here is from genome assembly GCA_035128595.1 of Eptatretus atami. NCBI lineage: Eukaryota > Metazoa > Chordata > Myxini > Myxiniformes > Myxinidae > Eptatretus > Eptatretus atami. The sequence goes on along the minus strand of CM068966.1, from coordinate 30,654,757 downwards.
GAAATGTGTTAAGAGAATGCTAGCGGTGACAAATGGCAAGATTCCTCGTGATAGTTACCTGAAATCTGCAATCTCTGCATCAGTGTTGGCAGAAGTAGGATCGAGTGCATTGACTCGCTTAGTGATCACATGTTTGAGACGGAGGCAGACTGTAATCATGCATTTTCTCTCATACAGCACATCTGTGAGTGCTATACAAAGGTTCGTCTCCACCATGTTGTTCGAACCATGAACACTGGATTGAAAGATAAACCCATCAGGAAAAAAATTCAGCAAACTGATCCTATTTGCACATCAATAGTTTACTAACCATTTGCATTGAAGTGTTCTCCTAGGTTTTGACATATCTTATATTTCAACCTACTGCGATTATAATAGTTGATCGTCATCTTCTATAGGTCAATGCATATTAAACCAGTCTCATTAGTGTGTAGATTATAGATCATGTTTATTAAGGTTGTCCAATGTCTGTTTCAATGTTTTCATGATTGATCAATATATTATAGGCCATACAGGGCAGCTTTAAGCTACTCACATAGGGGGTAGCTTTAACTACCACTATGGCCTATAATATATTGATCAATCATGAAAACATTGAGACTGGTACTGGTTCAATATGCTTCAACCTACTACAGAAAGCTACCCTCTATAATATACACATATTAATAGGAGGCCATAGGTTAGTCTGTAGATTATAGATCATATTTATAAGGTTGTCCGATGTCTGTTCAATGTTTTGATGATTGGTCAATATATTATTAATTATAGGCCATAAGGCCTATTATTATAGGGGGAAGCTGAAAGCTACCGCCTTATGGCCTATAATAATACAAATATTATAGGCCATAGGGGGTTAGCTATACACATTACATTGATTATATCATCAACACATTACACTGATTATCATCAGATCATATGACATATATGATAATTATCATTCATGAGAATTGTGACACCTCGTACTCACTCACCTATTGATTCGTGCTGCAGAGCTTATATTAGCTTGGTAGTGATAATGAGCGGCGGAGACTGTTAGTGAAATGAAAATCCTTTTCTTATTAAGCTGTACAAAAATGTTGTTTCCAGCGAGAAATTCGGCACAGATTAATATATTCAATCTGTGAATTCGGATTGGCAACGCAACATGGCGACTTCAGTCGACCTCTGACTTCAGTCGCAGAGGCCGTTGCTGGTCCAGGTTATTATAAGAAGTCCGTGCTGCTGGGTCGATGAAAAAAAAATCAGGAAGGGGGTGGAGAGAGACACTGTGTTGCAGGAGGTGTAAAGATAGAAAGGATACAAGGAAGATTAATAATTTTTGAAGAACAGGTAAGATTTGGGAATGTAAGGTTGTAGAAGAAATCGTGAAGGTGATGGCGAGAGTGGGTCAGGTCAAGTAGAAAATTGAATGAAAAAGGTCATACATATTCCAGATAATGAGGGCGGTGAATTGGAAACAAGACACCATTTGGTCATCATCTCGAAAAAGTTCCCCAGGGGGGTGAGGAACGTAGTAACCAAAAATAATTGAAATCAGATAAGCAGTTTTCCATTTATTACAAAAAAAATTTTTTTCAAGATGGCCGCCCCAGTCGGCCATCTTGGATCCGGCCACGCCCAAAATTAATATGGTTCTTCTTTTCAGGTGGTACATGTGTGACCCAAATTTCAAAAGATATGGCGAAAAAAAAATTTTTCAAGATGGCCGCCCCAGTCGGCCATCTTGGATCCGGTCACGCCCAAAATCAATAGGTTCTTCCTTTCCAGGTGGTACATGTGTGACCCAAATTTCAAATCGATATGGCGAAAAAACATTTTTTTCAAGATGGCCGCCCCAGTCGCCATCTTGGATCCGGTCACGCCCAAAATCAATAGGGTTTTCCTTTCCAGGTGGTACATGTGTGACCCAAATTTCAAATCGATATGGCGAACGTTTATGAGTTATCGCACTCACACCTATAAATGTTGACGCCCGGACGACGGAAC